>JAMWET010004507.1:447500-911388 GCA_024036415.1 Prochilodus magdalenae
GTTGTCGGTGAAACTGAACTCTGCGGTATCAAGCTAAGTTGCTACCTGCCTAGCTGTTATTGAACGAAAGGTTAATGATACCGACGCAAATAAATCCGCTGACGACTACAAACGCCAATTTACACATCACTGATGCTGGACATTACGTAACACCAATTATATAATATCCCTAACACCGTTTATTATATAACAACCAAACATCAACCGCACTGAACACTGATAATCAGTCCTGAAGGTTACCTGAAGCGGTCGCACTGTTTGCCGATGCTGAGTAGGAGCAGCGTTTGGCTCTTCAAATCATCCACATATTCGCGTTTCTGAGGAGATGTCGGACGATTCCATTACGGAGGATGGCTTTGGGGGGCGCCGCCAATGTAGGTGTCTTACTCGTAAAGGAAAGCGTTTATTTCAGACACCGAGAGGGGGCTAATAATTGCGAACGTATTACATAAATTACACGGTGTTGCCTGAGTTGTTGCAAGTTGTTACTGAGTATGTGTGAAGAGATCTGTTTAGGCTTTCACTCACACCCCCCGCCCCCGAAAGTGCTTATTCAGAGGTCTCGCTTGGCCCACATGGTCATGCATTCGAGCACAGGCAGCTGAGGGAGGCTGCAGCTGCGTGCCAGCACAGTCAGGCCCATTGTTTCGCTGGCCGGGGCCCCACTGATGTACTCGAGCGGGCTCCATCTTACAAGGTGGTCACTTGTATGTATGTGTCCCATGACCCTCTTATGTCATCAGGGCCGGGTGTCATTCCCATTGATATAGTCATGACCAGAAAACTTGATGTTCCTCTGTGGTAATTTTTTTTTCTTTTTAGCTTTTTTATTTTTAGGACTAGAAGATGACCAACACAAACTGTGCTGAAACAGATAAGCTATAATCTCTGACTTTACATCTACAAGGTTGGAGTGTCTACACGAGTTGCCAGGACACTGTTGAAGATGAGAACAACGAGTGATGAGAGGTGGAGGTATTTTTCATGCTATGGCGGATCATTTGGTAATCTAAAATCAATAAGCAGAGGCAGAGTCATGTTATCTACATGTCCACATTTTTGGGAAAAATCTGTTAAACAAGAAATCCGACTGGCAGAACAAATACACTTTACTGAGCTTTACTAAAGTCTGAGTAGACTGATAAATCAGTGTGAGGATCAGTTATTAATCTCAGTGTTACTGAGCTCCACTAAAGTCTGAGTAGACTGATAAATCAGTGTGAGGATCAGATATTAATCTCAGTGTTACTGAGCTCCACTAAAGTCTGAGTAGACTGATAAAACAGTGTGAGGATCAGATATTAATCTCAGTGTTACTGAGCTCCACTAAAGTCTGAGTAGACTGATAAATCAGTGTGAGGCTCAGTTATTAATCTCAGTGTTACTGAACTCCGCTAAAGCCTGAGTAGACTGATAAATCAGTGTGAGAATCAGTTATTAATCTCAGTGTTACTGAGCTCCACTAAAGCCTGAGTAGACTGATAAATCAGTGTGAGGATCAGATATTAATCTCAGTGTTACTAATCTCCACTAAAGTCTGAGTAGACTGATAAATCAGTGTGAGGATCAGATATTAATCTCAGTGTTACTGAGCTCCGCTAAAGTCTGAGTAGACTGATAAATCAGTGTGAGGCTCAGTTATTAATCTCAGTGTTACTGAACTCCGCTAAAGCCTGAGTAGACTGATAAATCAGTGTGAGAATCAGTTATTAATCTCAGTGTTACTGAGCTCCACTAAAGTCTGAGTAGACTGATAAATCAGTGTGAGGATCAGATATTAATCTCAGTGTTACTAATCTCCACTAAAGTCTGAGTAGACTGATAAATCAGTGTGAGGATCAGATATTAATCTCAGTGTTACTGAGCTCCACTAAAGCCTGAGTAGACTGATAAATCAGTGTGAGAATCAGTTATTAATCTCAGTGTTACTGAGCTCCACTAAAGTCTGAGTAGACTGATAAATCAGTGTGAGGATCAGATATTAATCTCAGTGTTACTAATCTCCACTAAAGTCTGAGTAGACTGATAAATCAGTGTGAGGATCAGATATTAATCTCAGTGTTACTGAGCTCTGCTAAAGTCTGAGTAGACTGATAAATCAGTGTGAGAATCAGTTATTAATCTCAGTGTTACTGAGCTCCACTAAAGTCTGAGTAGACTGATAAATCAGTGTGAGGATCAGTTATTAATCTCAGTGTTACTGAGCTCTGCTAAAGCCTGAGTAGACTGATAAATCAGTGTGAGAATCAGTTATTAATCTCAGTGTTACTGAGCTCCACTAAAGTCTGAGTAGACTGATAAATCAGTGTGAGAATCAGTTATTAATCTCAGTGTTACTGAGCTCCACTAAAGTCTGAGTAGACTGATAAATCAGTGTGAGGATCAGATATTAATCTCAGTGTTACTGAGCTCCACTAAAGTCTGAGTAGACTGATAAATCAGTGTGAGGATCAGCTATTAATCTCAGTGTTACTGAGCTCTACTAAAGTCTGAGTAGACTGATAAATCAGTGTGAGGATCAGTTATTAATCTCAGTGTTACTGAGCTCCACTAAAGTCTGAGTAGACTGATAAATCAGTGTGAGGATCAGCTATTAATCTCAGTGTTACTGAGCTCTACTAAAGTCTGAGTAGACTGATAAATCAGTGTGAGGCTCAGATATTAATCTCAGTGTTACTGAGCTCCACTAAAGTCTGAGTAGACTGATAAATCAGTGTGAGGATCAGATATTAATCTCAGTGTTACTGAGCTCTGCTAAAGTCTGAGTAGACTGATAAATCAGTGTGAGGCTCAGTTATTAATCTCAGTGTTACTGAGCTCTGCTAAAGCCTGAGTGGACTAATAAATGAATGTGACCACCATGATTCACCACTGTCCACATGCTTCAAACCTCCCACCCTTAAAAAACAACTCATACCCCGGACACCATAAAACATACACAACATGCCAAAGGCCATGGTATGAACGAAGTAGTTGAATTTGCAGGTGTATGGAAGCGCATGGTCATATGGATCTACCAGCAGTGGCCAAAATCCCAGTGTACAGAAAACTCTCGTCAGAACTGTGCCAGGGAAGGCATCCACCAAATCAGATTTTTTTTAAGCAAGAGTGTCTTAACATTAATATGGCCTACATTCAGAAACTTGTCCAGTTCATACCAACTCTAAACAAAGCTGGTGTTCATGCTTGCAGAGGTACACACTATTAGGTACGTTGCAGTGGCTTCTTTTTATTTGTGCTTATTCTGTATGTATTATGTATTTTATTCCTGAGTGTTACTTTTTCATGCACTGTAATAGAATATATTACTAAAGTCTAGTAATGTGGCTTGTACAACATAACTACAGGATTTTTGCATTGCACATAAATACTGCATGATCACAATCCTAACAGTTGTTTGAAATATATGCATCTTCAAGCTCTCCTTCACCTGAGCATATGAGTAGGTCACAGCTGTCAGATCAATTTCCTGTTTGTGTTTTTTAATAAATAAAACTGTTCATGCAGGACGAATGAGAGATGGAGACAGACAGAGAGAGAGAGACATACAGTCAGAAGAGAGAATTCCAGAAATATTACTTGTTTTATAATGTAGAACAACCAGCGTTAACTACGAACCTCCTACATGTCTACACGCTACGTCCCCTGAAATGACGACAGAGAAAGATTTAATAAAGAAAAAAACAACAACTGACCACTAGTCTCCGTAGTTGCCATGGTTACAACGTAAGCCCGTGTCTCATTCATAGCTCAGGCCTGTTTGATTGTGTCCTTATAAACCGCGACGGCTGAAAAGGATGGTAGAGAGGGAGAAAAACATCCTGCACTGAAGACCCATTCTCGGGCCCGAGATGACCTTGTCCTCTGTCAATACGTGTATGAAAGGGATGAGTCATTCTCCATAAATCTTCCTAATATCTCCCGCTCCCTGGTTTTACATGGGATTAAGATGATGCTGCTGCTCGCTGCAGCTTTTCATGCCCTGTTAAGAAAGAGCAGGACCACAGAGGACTTAACTGTCCCTTACCTGAAAAGATGTTTTAGCCTGGGATCATCTCTTCAGCTGACTCTTATATAATATATAAAGCATCAAGCAAAATAACCATTAAACATGTATCTCCATTTTTGTTGAGTTTTATTTTTATTATTATTTTAACTCAGCAGCTGCCTTTTACATTGTCTATAAATGTCATAATGAATGGACCAACAGAAACGGCCCAAAACTGCTTTGAAAAAAAAAGTCTGGTTCCATAGACTTACATTAAAGGAGGTTTTTGACCTCTCCTGTAAATATGCCATGTTGGAGATACTTATTTTTCTTTGGACAACGACACCATGAGAGTTCATGTCTTCAGTAAATGGCCTTATATTTTTGTTCATTAAAACCAAACCATCAAGAGTGGATCATATTTGCAGAAATGATAAATTAATATGTTACATGTATATTTCTACTGATTTTGTTTACACTGCTGTCTAACATAATATATTATTATTATAAAAACAATATATTATTCATAAACACCTAATCTATTTAATCCAGACTATTACTTGAAATATAAGACAAGTATATACATAATTGTAGTTTATAGGGAACCCAAAAACTAGCTTGTGACAACATTTTTCCATTTTTTCAATGTTGTAAATCATATTTTAGATTTCTTTAAAAGTGAAGCTGAAATATTTACATTTATGTTTAATGTTATGTTTAATAATTGAGTTTAACTTTTTAATAAAAAAATGTTATTCCAAAAATACTGTCCCAAATGTTCATGTCATTACAGAAACACTAAATTATTGTCTAAGGGAGGAGCCTTATTGTAGCCACCCCCCTGCATTTTAGAGCAGGAAATTAGACTGCATTCCTGGTCACATGCTGAGCAATTAGATTTCAAAATTGTGAAGCAAATCTGCCCTTAAATCTGAAAATCAGTACATAACATTAGGAGCCGTCACTACCACAACACATATTCCCTGTAATTAATTAAACTTGTTTTAATAAAAATAACTATTCATAGCTCTGTTTGCTAGTCATGTCACCCAAAGCAAAACGGATGTTAGGCTAAAGTCCAAGTTAAAGGTACAGTAAGCGATTTTGGAGTTAGTGTTGAACTCAGTAGCACAACAAATTTATCCCTCCCTTCACTGCTACTTCAGAAACTCTGCCCCCAAATTCATGGATATGTATTACCGAGGCCAACAACACTGGGCCAGCAGCTTTTGTGGCGAAAAGAGAGAAAGATGACACAGTCAGGAACGTAAACCAACGTTAGCTATGTCATGGGCTAGCGAACTTGCTTCAGTCGCTATCCAGTTATTATCACAAACATTAGCAAAGGGAAAAGCAATACTGACCTACTGGTATAAGATAATGAAACCCACCTGTTCAGCAGAACCAAAGCAACATCCTTGTCTATTTATATGCGTTTCAGCTCTTTTTACCCATCTTCTTGTTCAAATTTTCCCATTCCACCTTAAATGGTGCAACAGTTGCATACTCCCACCTCAATCTACCTGTCCATCTTCTTGTTTGAACCTTCCCATTCTACCTTAAATGGTGGAGCAGTTATATTTAGACCCCTTAGGCTGGTGAAGGATGCCAGCTTCAGCCTGGTCCCTCGACCATTGAAACTAATGTTAACACAACTTTACGTTCTTGCCTGTTCTCAGTCTTTGTTTCTCAGACCTTCTCCTCTTTCAGCCATTATCTTTATTTATTTGTCTTACCTAATCTAGACCTATTCAGTATGCCTCATCTGAATGATTGCAGATGTGCAATATTTGTGCAGAAAGTAATGAACTAAACTAGATAATTAATGAAAGAAAGATTAATTAAAGAGATTAAATGGAGTGCTGAGTCTTTTATGGGGGACAGGGTAAACCTGGACAGCCCAGTGTGTTCCAGCTGGGCAGAAGCAGACTAAAGCCAGCAGAGAGGGTGACCGGGGTTGACGACAATCGCACTGCTGCTGTATGAGTCAGAGAGAGCGGCTGTGTATGTGTGTGCGTGCATGCTTGCGTGTGTTTCTGGTCCAGGGCCCACAGGTAAACTGTCCCGGTGAGGGGGGTAACTCTGCAGGCTCCTGCTGTGAGGTAAGAGGGGAGAACAGATGGCAGGAAGGACAGACAGAGGGAAAAACAGAGTCAAGAGAACAAGCCCGCTATCTCTCTTTAACACACACACAAAAGCACAGGGTCATTTTCCTCTGACCCCAAAGGTACTCAATCAACCAAGACACGTCTGGTATCCAAACCTTCCTTTAGGTCTAATGTAGCTAAGAAGTAATGGAAGCTTTTTGTGCACCACTTGGCAGAATGTAAACCAAGCGGTAGTAAGTCTGTTGACATTATGTGGTTTCTGACACTGTTATCTACAACAATGGAAACATTGGGATTGGGAGGTGGCTAGTTCGGTTCTCAGCGATACCACAGCCATCTGTGGCTATGAGTCACTGAGGGCATAATTAGCTTTGCTCTCTCTGGCCTTACTTCTCCAAAAACTACAGCCGTTTGTTAACTAATTTAACTGAACTGGCAGCTAGGATTCTCCTCCAAGCATGCCTTATTGCCCAACATGTTAGCACCAGTTGCCCTTGCAGAGTATGCATGCAAGCACAGGCTGGCGGCTGCATTTTGTCATCTCACCAGCACCCCCCATGTCCTCCCGACTGTGGCTTTCGATAACTAGGTTGCCTATTACTCAAAATTGTTTGAGATACAGGTGAAGACTGAGAGAATTAAGCCAAGTGTGGCACATGCACAGCCTGCACATCAATCTTTCCTAAATCCACATGTGTAAACCTTAAGCCCCATTAAGACTTCTTGCCCTTGCATGTTGTTGACATCACCAAAGTGTGGAGTTTGGGGACCTAGAGTGCCATTTTTGGGACTGGGTGAAAAATGTGGTGGCTGGCTACCAGTTTCAGAGAAGTCCCATGATAGCTTTCAGCCTCCCAGCATCACATGATCAGGATAGACCTAACTAGCGGGTGGAACTGAGCATGACTCAATTACTGAGAAAAGTTTTTGGAAAATGACAAAAGTACATAGCACAGCTAAAGCAGCAGTAGAAGCTTTGTCCATTTTTATAGGTAACAGTTTGTATCAATCACAGCCATTAACCATATAAGCCTATTTGTCACTAATGGTATTTTTTGTTTTACTGATGAGTTGATCTCACAATGTAAAGGAGTTTATTGAGTGACTGTGTCCTGGGACTGATTCCAGACGCATTGATGGTTTCCTAATGGGATTTCCTAAGGTGTCCCTGAGTAAACTAGCGGTCTGTAATGGTAACCATTAAGCCTGCTCCTATTAGAAAGTAAAACCATTAGGTCTAGCTGTGAATAAGTTTCTATGTTAGGAGAGCTTTGTTAACGTGTGAGGTTATAAGTTTGCACAAACATGAGGTGACCCAACATGAGGTCAAGGGAAAAGTGTTGTTCACCATGTTCACAATTGCAGTTTTTTAATGATTTGAAGACTACCACACTGCGGTGAGCCAAAGCTCTAATAGGAAAGTCAGTGCACTCGGCCATCTCTGCAACCCCCACGCAGTCATTTCTAGCTATACAAGACAATGCTTGTATGAATGTGAAGACACTTTGAATGTAGGGTGTTAGAATGTGGTTTTCTGCTGGTTCCAGCTACTGTGCTTGTTCAGATGTTTTTCGCTCCAGTGCCACAAAATCATCTTCCCATTCGTCACTTGTGTCATACCAAACAAGCATTACATTCTTTCCCATTCATATTTCATCCAGTGACCACCGTCTTCATAACTCTGACTGCACCCACTGGGAGCATATCAGAATTACCAGGGGTCAGCATCCCAGGGCTCTATGTTTTCTATGCTCAGCTCTGTAAACACCAGAAATCAATATGTTACATGAAGTGAACCTATGAGGAGGGTCCTATGTTCATGGGCAACATCATGTAGACATCCAAGGTCATACAGAGAACAGTAGGTAACCAGGGTAGGCTCGGTGGGCTAATTAGCTTTGTAATTCAAGTTTTCAAACCATTTTTTGAGAACCAAATGGTAGAAATCACACTTGGAATCACTGCTTTGTCTTTTTTAAGTGTAGTGCACTGCCCATTGTATTGCTACTGCTAGCCTTTTAGTTTTCTAGCAAGTTAGCAGAATAAAAGGTAACAGGGGAAGGGGGAAAAGGTGATGCTAAACTTGTCATGATTGGCATACCATGCGTAATGTTGTACTTTTCGAATGGAGTACCCTGCTATACAAACACAGCACAGACCTTTATGTATTCTATGCTGGATTAAGATGGTCTAGGCATGTTTAAGCTGGTACTGTGCTGGTCTGGTGCTGGTTTAGCTGGTAACACAGCATTATAACGGCTGACCAGCATACCAACATCCAAAACATGCCATATGCTGGTTATGCTGGTGATTGGCCATGCTGATCTAGGCTGTTTTTTCTAGTAGGGTATATGTTAATAAAGGGTCTATTCGGAAGCAGCATGTACATAAAAGCAATTTTCTGATTATATAAAAGCAGAATATGTACATTTGTAAATATATCAGATGTATGGCTATTACTATTTATTTCATACTGAGTAAATACCATGTCCCATGACTGGGACAAAATGGGAACACAGCGGGTCTGAATCCTAGAACCCTAAAACTTTAAATGAGAAAATCACTGCCATGGAAAAAATAAGAGATGATCCCATCTGACAAAGTAGCTTGCGAAGCTTTCAAGACTTCAATCAACGTACACAGACTATTTTGATCCGATCATCATTTATTGTTCAAACTACACTGACTGGAAACCTTAACGTGTACGTAAGAATGCTTCCATTCTGACCAAATGAACACATTGCACACCACTACCATGAGTGTCAGAACTGCCCTGGTAAAGGTTTTATCACTAGTCGTTGCCATGCTGTGGGTTATTGCGATAATGAGTTACTGATGTTATATCTTGTAGATATATAGAGGCTTACTGAATATGATACTGAGGGAATTAAACATCTACATGAGTTATCATACAGCAGTTGTTCAAAAAGGACCTTTCTATAGTTACACTGGCTTTACTGTAAATTCTCAAGTAGTGCTAAGTGCTTCTATTAGACCTAATATGTTCCACCTAATCAGGAGGAAGGAGAATGAATAGGTCTGGTACATACACGTTCATATAAAAAAAAAAATCATAGTGATGCAATATTTCAGACTTTTCTGAAACTTGAAACAAATGGATTAAAACAAAACAAATTTCTTTTATATTTTTGATGCATTTTTGATATAGGCTCTGTAGTTATGCAACACTTGCAGATTGTTAAATAGTAAAATAAGTGGCCATGTAGTGTATGATCTAAATCTAAACAATCACAGCAGCAAACTGCGTATTTTGAGATCATGAGCATTTTAAATGGGATTCCTGAATCTACTGTATTTGTAGTAGTTGAATTACTTAAAAAACTACAGTAGAGTTACTTAGCACTGTACATGTATGGTTTGTTTTGTTGTTCCTTTAGTACTTTTCATATTCACACCATTACTGCCAGTGATGTGTGAAGGCTGACAGACTGTTTTGCTCCTTTGGCAGTCATGATTTTCATTGTTATTGGCATATCAGTAACCTCTACTGTCCATGGACTCCTTTGCAGTTGAATGACACTGTGACTTTTTCGCTGCTGTGTAAAAAGAAGAACCACGTTTTCAGACCAGATCACAGTCACTATCGTTTCATAGTGTTTTTTTTTCCTGTTTCCTTTCATGTATCGTTCGGATGTTCATACAGTGCATTTCCACAGTACTTGTATCCAGCCATTCGAGTGCTTATAAAGTCTGCTCTAGCTGTGGTCTTTTGAAAGGCCATTTCACAGTTTAATGCTCCTTCTTAATAGGCTTCCCAGTCCTGCTCCTGGAGAAGCGAGGTGCGTCCAGGGATTTTGCTCCAGCCTGGGATTAAACACCTGATTCAGCAATCGAAACAGCTCCTGCCTTAAGACTAGACGCCAATCAAGAGGTTTAGTGCCAGGCAGGAGTAAGACCAAGAGCACGGTGCAGCCATCCAGAATCAGAAGAGGCAACCCTCTCTCCGTTAGTCCTCCCTGGTCCTTTGCAGGTCTGTGATTTTGGCCATAGGTGGCGCCACCACTTGCCCCACTAAAGACTGTTCTTATCAGGCAGTTCGGCCTCAGGTGTGCGTGGGAAGTAGACGGTGGTCTTGTGCTCCTCGTAGCGGTCAATGTGCTTGAGATGGACCACCATGTGCAGGGCGTAGGCCAGCACCAGCAGCAGAATCAGAGATGTGATGAGTCCCATCAAAATAGCCGGCGTAAAAAAGGTGGCACAGTCGCTGGCTGAGGCGAATTTGTTGGACTGCACGTTGAAGGCCTGAATCTGGGGACATGAGATGGAGAGCCATATCTTTAGGGTCAAAGTTTTAAACACTTTTAAACACATGTTTATCTTAAATGTCATAATTCAGGTTTGATCATTTTGGTATTCTTTAAAAAAATGAATTGCATACACAAATATGGCTAAAAAGCTGCTGACACACTAGTGGAAAATAGATCTCAAAATTGCACCTTTTGTGCCCAAATAAATGCTGACGTACTTTACTGGATATTTTATAGATATAGTGCTACTGTGGTACTGCAATTACTACATAAAAATGCTTGTATCGTCGCTGTCCAAAGAAAAACATGTATCTCCATTTTTGTTGATTTTTACTTTTGTGCCTCTTTTGATCACGAGTTGCTGTTTACACTTTGCGGAAATTTCATGAAGAATGGACCAACAGAAATGGCCCAAAACAGCTTGGAAAGACGTCTGGTTCCATTGACATTTAAATTAAATGAGGTTTTAGGGCTCTCCTGTAAAGTTGCCATTTTGGAGATACCTGTTTTCTTTGGACAGCGACGATATACAACTTTTAGCTGTATTAGTACTAATCAAGGCAATAAAACAAACAAAGCATTCCACATCAGAGTACTAGCACAGGTTCAGTATGAATCCATCAAAAGCTCAGTAGCTTTATTACATATGCCTCACTACTGTAACCCCAAACTATTTGGAAAATATCACAACATCAAAACTTCATTAAACACTCCCTAGCACTGCAAATTACAGCAAGAATCAACTTACTAAATGTAACTGTCTTAGTAGATGTTGGGTCATCATGAGCTGCCAGAACAGCTTCAATTCTTCAAGTCTCTGGAAAAGTACTGGGGAGGAATAAAACCCTTCTGCGCAAAATGACCCCAGAGCATAACAGATTCCCCAAACTACTTTGCTGTAGGGGTCAAGTATTCAGCCCTTTATAGTTCTCAAGGTACACCATACATGCACTCGTCCCCTAATTCTCTGTAGACCAGTAGTTATATACTACTGAACTCTCAAACATGCATGCATCTTTGTAGAGAGAGGTTCAGGCACTACACCCTACTAGAATATCCCTCTTTGGTATAGTAGCTGATAAGCTATTCTAACACCTGTCTGACCACATCCTCACATCAGTCACCTGAATATCAACGCTCTTCCATCTTTTCCTACAGATTGCACTAATGCACAAGAATTGCACTCACTGAACATGTGCTTTTGAACACACTTCCAAACCTATTCATGATGTCTGTCCCCTAGATCTATATGCAGATGTAATTTTGTTCGCTATTTCTATTGAAATAATTGAGCAGCCTAGAGCTCCTGCCATCCTCGCTCCAATAATGCACTTCCTTTCAGCATCACTTAGATCTTTTCCTCTTGACATCTATTCATAATCGAGGTCAGCTAGGCCTGTTCAGCATTATAATACATGCCATAGAGCATGGACAGATTCAGTAGTGCTGAATTACTAATCATGCTAAGTGTAGAAGCTTCCACACTTAAGTTTCTCCATTTGTTTATCTGTTACTCATCTGTACCTAATATTCTAATATATGATTATAACATATTCCAACATTCCAAGACTTCTGCTGTTGAATCTTTAGATGTGTGCCTGCAATGATACGCTGATGCATTTTTCTATCCCTTTTTAAATTCTGTAATAAGAACCACATAGTAAGCAGTAGCCTGTGCAGTGCCTACCTGGAAGTCAGTAAAAGTGATGTGCCAGTTTGCAGAGCTGTCGGTGTGCGAGCTGGGCACCAGTAGGGTGTCATATTTCTGTAAGCTGCTGACGTGCTGGCAGTGGTAAGAATAGGTGGCAGGGGCGTACACCTCAGTGGCATTGAACGTGGCTTCGTGAGTCCAGTTGTAGTGGATATGAACACTGTCCAAAGTGAACCAGTTCTGACCCGCAGATTCGTAGAATGTGTTGGACATCTGGAGCCTGTGGAAACATCAGGGATGGTCATAAGAACATGTGAGACAGATGCAACTAGCCTAATCAGAAGGTGGCATGAAAAAGGACTTTCACCTGATGACAAGTCCCTTGATATCCTCTACATCTCCCAAGCGTAGAGAAAGGCTATTGAACGAGAAACAACACTTTAGCACTGTTGTTATTATGTACAATGTCTAAAATGTCCAAAGCATTTATGCAAGTAGAGGTGTCATTGTGGTGCAGTGGGTTGTGCTGTAGCCTCACAGCAGAAAGGCCTGAGTGCAGGTGCCCTGCGCCTAGTGTCCTTTCTGTGTAGAGCTGCATGTTCTCTCTGTATCTGCGAGTTTCCTCCCACAGTTTAAAGACATGCAGCCAGAAGAGCTGTAGACACTAAATTGCCGCTAGATATGAATGTGTATCTCTATGTGCTTGCCATGTGATGCACCTGTGACCTGTCCAGGCTGTTTCCTGCTTTCTTCATGTTTGAGTAGCCTCCACATGATGTGTCTAATATTTCTCATTATGAAATTGTTGTGGGGATATTATAAAATGATTGAACTCCTTATTGTACAACTCCTACATGTAGTATTGTACTCCTAGTATGCAGTTTTATTGTTTTAAAAATGTGTATATATATATATATATATATATATATATATATATATATATATATATATATATATATATATATATATATATATATATATATAATTATTCATGCATATTCTTTTCTTTACCTGTAAAGCAATGGGACCCCAAATATAAACTACGTATGCATCCACATGAAAACATATATTCTAAAACATATTGCCTATGTAAGAACTGCATCATGGGTAACTGCGGTTCAAAAGAAAACAAAAGAGGAATATGACATACGTGGCTTTCTCTTTGGTGCACACTGAGCCTTTGGTGTCTACGGGGGCGTTGGGTCCAAACACCCTTTCAGTGAGGTCCAGGAAGGTGTTGTTTCTGTAGCGAATGGCCAGCCTCTTGGCCTTGAATAGGATGCATATTTTGCCATTGTAAGCTACATTCAGAGGAGAGTATGGCCCCGAGCTAGTAGACTGAAGTAACTTCCTTTTAGTCCTGGGCTGAGCATGTAAATGCCATCCATAAGGCTGTTTGCGATAAAAGGGAAGAGGGAACAAGTTGTCATTAATATTAAACAGGACATTAACCACATATATTATTAATATGATTTTCCATTCTTAGGCCATTTCCGTGCAAAGTGGAAAAGTCACATGCGCACTTTTTTTTTAATACTCTGTGTTATTTTTAAACCTGCCTCTGTGTTGTATGATTGTCTTGCAAGATGTGGCTGGATGAATTTGGGCAGAGATAGTATTCTTGGTGCCCAAGGTCACTTTGGCGATCAGAGAAAATGCAATACCTGCAGTATTCTTCGGAGTGGATTTTCAGCTGCAGGCGAATAACTCTCCTCATGTGAGGCACTTGGACTCTCGACGCCTACTCCATCTGCATCACAAAATGTGGAAACGGGATGAGAGGGGAGATGGAACGATGAGGTCATCCAGCAGAGCCAATCGCTGCCTCACTTTAGTATAGACCAAGTAGTCTATTCTTTTTCTTGTTTAAGCATCAGAGAAAAGCATTACACCGACTTACATCATGCACTTATATATAGCACTACATGGAAAAAAAGAAGAGAAAAAAAATCGGACGAGAAAGCAAGACGGCTTAGGGATTTCCCTACCAGTGATACTGCTGCTGTTTGCATTAATGCAGCCTGATCACAGTAATCAATCTGAAATTTGATAAAGGCTGCATTTGCATCTTTTGGGCATTAAAATCTATTGCCCTTTAAAAATTAAAGGAAGAAACATTTTCTTATGCCAATGAAGCATCATACGGCCATAAAATGACCCTATGCACACGTGTTTTGTGATCAAACAACGTTATGTAAAACACTGGGAAAACAACAGGGTTGAAAATGAACTCCGAAACGCATTGTAAAACACAGTATAAATGTCAAACACTGACCTGATCTGATTCTGATAGCTGGGTATGGGGGGACCTCCGAGCTTTAAAGGAGAAAAAGAGAATATCATTAGGAAAAAGATGTCTTGCTCTGGGTTTGAAACAAAGTACTTAACCATGTTAAGCAATGGCTCACATATCAATCCTGAATGAAAATCCAGTGACAGAAATCCAATTGAGCCACTCAAGTAGATCTAACAGTGACTGCAACATGTCTAGATTAGTGTGTCCACTGCTTTGCAGCTGCACACTATTGCTCTTCAGTCCACACATGCTTAGCACCTTGACTCCCAACAACAGACCAGGGTGAGAATAGCCTTAGGCACATTTTGCATCTGTGCAAGCCTGAGTCTGCCTAGCGCCACCATGTCCCTTTCTGACTGTCCCTACAGCACTGCAAGCAGCAGGATTATCCTAAGACGAACCATATAAACATCTAATCACGGCGATAATGAGCTTGACGGAGGATCTCCTAAAACCTTATTAAGAGTCTGCTGCCCTATATGGTGGGAATCTTGCCCATATGTGGGTGAGCAGGGCGTTCCATGGTCTCTCTCAAATTTAAACTCAAAAAAGCTTTTCCCAAAGAATTTAAATATGTTTATCATTCTTCATCATACACATAAATAAAATCCTATTAGGAAGGAAGATAAAGGTCACCAGGAACAATAGATAATGATAAATTTAGACTGGTATGGGTAATACTTATTAATCTACAAATAGAAAAAATGTGTTTTTCAGTACGGCATCCAGCTGCCATGTTTGCTAACCCAACATGCTAGACGTCTTGGCATGAGGTTGTAGAGGTTCCTAATGGTGTCCTGCAATAATCCATCTCATACAACTTGAATATTCTCGCAGTTCCTGCTGATTTTGCGGTAGGGTCGAAGCAGGAGTGACACCCGGCCTTCTGGACATCGAACGCATGACAACAGACCGTTCATCTTGGCGATGACCATGGGGCCTCCACGCAAGAATTCATTGGTGGTCTCCACCAAGACAAAACCATCTTTGGCAACAATGACGTGGTGTTAAGAGCAGTCATCATACCAATCTGTGTGCGTGTAGACTTGCATCCTGCAGCCATCTGATAGTGGTGCTGTCACTAACAGGACAACTCATGGAGGGCATCACTGCTCACAGAATGTCCACATTCGCAGCTGCTAGGTCTGCTCCCTCTCCGTGATTCATGTAGGTCTCCCAAATGGTTATGAAGCTGGTGTGTGCCTTTCTCTGTCCACTGCCATCAACAACATGCTATGGTAATATCTGCACAATACATGTATATCGAGTCACATTCATTATTCAATGACGTGAAAGTCTTGGATTAACTTGCGATTTACTTCTGTTGGTAACGGTTATTATTTTAGGACAATATGATTGAGTTCTAGTACAGATACCGATCTAGTTCAGACCTTAAGTGTTTGATTTTCCTGTATCTCTTAAATATGACAGTATATGGATATCTAAAGGTGACAGTTTTGGTGGTTAATGTTTCTTAAAGCTTCTTTTTTCTCTATAACCTGAAACTATTTTTACAGTCTACTCTTTAAAAATCACTTCTGCCAAACTCTCTGGCAAATTCAATTTATTAAGCGGTGGTCTCTGAATTTGAGCAGTGCTGTGCATATACACTACAGTATACAGTACAGTTTATGTGCTCTTTCTTTCTCTCTGCATCTGCCTTCCTCCACCTGGACCATGCCTGGGTTAAATTACGACCGATCTGCCAGAGATGAAGTCACTGGATACGTGTGCGTGTGTGTGTGTGCTACGTGAATGAGAGCACTGGGTGACCCTGGGTTCATGTTTGTCACTGTGGGATTCATCCACGGCCGTACATGCCAATCCCCTCTTATCATGCAGAGGTGGAATGTGAACATTACTCCGAGTTTCTCCCGGCGGTCTAGGCACAGCAGGCCTCAGTGTGACCCAGCTCTGTGGAGAAAAACACTTTATAACAGAGAGCACACATCTGTATGCCACAGTACATCTCCCTGGAGAAACAGAAACGCTGAACCCACAACAGAACGACATCTTGATTCAGTAAAACGCTGCAAGTGAATTAAGGCCACCGTGAAATGTGTGTACCACATTTGTAAATACATGGACAGGGATCGGAGACATTACATAAAGGGAGCTCCATAACTGTAGCCGTAAACCACTCAGAGACACAGCCTTTCTAAATCGGGCTACAACATTACAGCTGACACTACCGATTTTTATCAGTAATTAAAAATCTGTTTATTTAAATGATTTTTATGATTATTAATGAGTCTCTTTTTTAAAGGCCAAATGTATTAAGCTAGTGATGGAAGATATGGAAAAGATTTACCATCACAATGCTTTAAGAAATGTTCATTCTTGTCAGTATGTTTAAATTTAGTTTTCCTAGAGTATGATAAATTGTATAGACAAAAGAGTGGCCCAATCCAACAGCCCATAGCCCATATCTCTGAAAAGCAAAGAGTTTAAAGTCATCTGTACATATTTTCAAACTGTACAGTTCACCCCCAGTAGATACAATATTTTTATGAGATTTATCTTGTTATCCTTATTAATTAGTTTACAGCACAATATGCTTTTCAGAACATGTCATGGATATTTTAGCACCTATCCACTCTTTAAAAAGATGGTTCTTTAGTAAAGAAAATGTTTCTACATAGAAGCAAGAACATTTACATGCTTAAAGGGTTCTTTGCTTGGTGAAATTAAGCAGGAAACAAGGTCAGTGTTTTTAGAATAGTAACGATGTAATACTGATAATATGCCCTTTTAGACATAATTGATCAAATTAGAATAATTAGAATAATAATTGAAATAATTATAACCGAACTGCTCACAAACAAACCAAACACAGCCTTTCAAATATTCCAAAATACACACGAGATAAACAAGGCCATCCCTTACAAGGACTTCATTAAGAAATAAACCCATTCAGGCTCTGTTTCTGACTATAGGAGACACAAGTAGGAGAATTGGTATACACCTAATCAGCCTGCACAGTGGAGACTCATTGCTGCTGATTTCTCAGGAAGTAACTTTTAATCCATTATTCTTACTACAGTAATGGACTTCAGTCAAAAACTATTGAGGTATATTAAAAGGAAAAACGATGAATGTGCACTCATGGCCCTGGTTGGGTTTACATGCTAGTACGTGTGAGTGAACAAACTCCTGCCTTTGTTCTGATGCCGGTTTACCGAAGTCAGCAGCTGAGCGCTGTGCTGCTGTCATTGGTTATGGCTGGACAGAGTGGCCTAAGTGCTGAACTGGGCATTTATGTAATGAAAAGCAGCGTTCCCCACCACGTCTTCACCTCACGACTCACAAAAGTGTCAGCTTGTTTTTCTCTCGCTCCAAGTCTCCAAGGATGCAGCACTGCACCACCTCATGATATCTAATAATAGATTACTTCGTTAGATCGGATTAAGATTAAAGGTTTCGGTTTAGTTCCACTTGCTGCCATTCTGGTCCATCTGTTTTGGTTATGACGTAGTCACTAAGTAACCTGAGGAGGCCCGTGGACCACTGAACCAGTTTCACCATGTTCCTGGTCTAATAAATGGCAGAAGTGATCAGTACAGGGCTACACAGTAATATTTTCCCCACCTCTGATTGTAGTTCAGTTGTAGTTGTTAATGCATTGTTTGTCTTTGCCAAATTAGCACCGAGTTACATCACAGTAGTTCCAATGAAAACACGCTCCATTAAAGTACTGTAGTCGTGTTTTGTCCCCCTGGTAGCTATAATTAAATCCCACCATCATGCTCTAGATCGCAAATGGTGATTCTTTCAGTTATGAAACAAATCACCAACATGCACCTGGACCCTGAGCCCAGTTTCATCAAAACACCTCCATCCTTGTCCCACGAGGCCACGCGCTCTCTCTAAAATAACACCAATTGCGAAAGCAGTGTGTGGTAACAGGGGAAGGCATGTCTGCAGGAGTTGGATGATGTTTACCTAAAACTTGTCAGCCTAAAATAAGTGCACCAGTCAGAGCCGGGAATAAGAAACATGAGGGTCCAAGAAAGTTTGACTTCTAATCCACTGTTTCACTATTCTTTATCCATTTTTATTAATTCATCAGCTTCCAGTACTGAAATGCGTGACTGTGCATGTGTAGGCTAGTCCAGAAACATGGAAACATCTATGCATTTGAACCTGGAATATGGCAGAACAGCAAATCTTACTGCCAGTGAAGGAATGCTAGCCAAACATGTAAACAACACTGCAGCAAGTCTATGGAGAGCCTTTGCTTCATTGTGTGTTTATGGCTGGCCTGCCTCAGTCTCAGCCTCGGCCCTTTTCTTTCCTTCTCCCAGCACTCAGGAGTGGAGCATCTGTAAACTGATTCCTTCAGACATAACACCGGACGGGGTCTGCCTCATGTCCCATTGTCATGGCCATGTTTGAATATCTTGCAGTTACAGAGGTGGTGGTGGTGCTGGGGGAGAGAGAGGGGTGGGGGTGGAGGGGGGGGGGCAACTGCACCGCAATCAGCTGATACTCAGCAGAGTCCACTCATTGTTACACAGACGTTCATTAGTTCCTGCACATTCGACAGTACTCCAACGCCTTTCTCCCTTAATCACAGAGCCGTTCAGTCTGTATGGCAGTGCATCAGCTGAACAGCATCACTCCCTCTCCTGCACCCCTCGCCACCCACACCCCCACCCCACCACGCTGGAGTCGAAAGAGCTCTTCTTACCTCCTGTCCAGGATCGCAGGCACTTGGTTGAAGGGCGAAGACGGCTGCACCAGCGCAAAAAGCAACAACGAGAAAAGCGTGTAGAGCCCGCGTTCAGCCATGGAGACGATCAGAGGGGACCGCCAGAGACAAGGCTTGCTTCATAATCTGCCCCTGATGGCATATCCCTAAACCTGAGCTCAGTGACGGGCGGCCCCGCCAGCCAATGAGTGAGCAGCGAGAAGATAATCGTGCGTCACTATCCTCGCAGCCTTCATTCTTGCAGCCCCCCCTCTTCCTCTCTCGCCTTACCTCTCCCCTTTCTTCTCTCGCTTCTCTTTCTTTTCTCTCTCTTCTCTGTCTCCTTCTCTACTTTGCTCTCTCTGCACCCCCTCTATCTGTTTATCCCTGTTATGTCTTTTTCTCTTTCCCTTTTGCCTGTTATATCTAGACTGCTCTCCCTCCCTCCTTCCACCTTTTCACTCCTCTACACTTCTCTCTTCTTACATTCTTTTCTCTCCTCCTCTTTCTGTCTCCGTGCTGTCTGTCTATCTGTCTTATGTTCTGCTATCTTTCTTAAGTCTCTCTTCCTTTTCTCTCTATCTCATTCTATCTGTCTCTGTACCTCTCTTTCTCTTTCCATCATTTCTCTCTGTCTATCTGTTTCTGTCCTGTCATTCTGTTTTCAGTCACATCTCTCTCTTTTCCTCTTGTTTCTCAATTACATTGGGTCCCATTGGGCAATCTTTCCTCTCTCCTTCTGTCTCTCTCTGTCCCATTCTCACCCTTTTCTTTCTTTCTTTCTTCTCTCTCTCTCTCTCTCTCTCTCTCTCTCTCTCTCTCTCTCTCTCTGCTATCATCATCTCTCTACTCGATCTCTCTCACCAACTCCCTGTACTGTCTTCCTTCTCTCTCTGTTGTCTCATTTCTCTTTCTTTCTCTTACTTCCTTTGTGTCTATTTATCTATCTATCTATCTATCTATCTATCTATCTATCTATCTATCTATCTATCTATCTATCTATCTATCTATCTATCTATCTATCTGTCTCTCACCATTTCTCCCTTCTCTCTCCCACAATCTCTCTCTACTCTACTCTCTGTCTCTCTCACCATCTTTTTCTAATCTATATCTTTCTCTCACTTTATCTATTTCTCTTACCATTTCTCTCTCTCTCTCTCTCTCTCTCTCTCTCTCTCTCTCTCTCTCTCTCTCTCTCTCTCTCTCTCTCTCTCTTTCTAATGCAAACAAAGCTGCCAGGCAAATCTGAAGCACACGGAGCTTACGCATTTAAACCCTTATCCAAAGAACACAGTTTTAACCTATAAGCACTTTAGACGTGTAATAATCTGAAGATCTGTTTATGTGCGGGAAAACTGATGAAAAAATAGGTCTAAAAAACATTACAGTCATAATAACATGACCTAGATTTACACCTTGTAATCTCGTTATCTGGCTTGTATACACATGAGAAATGTGCGTCACATATAGAGAACCCCCCAAAGCACACTGAATTGTTTAATGAAGCTAAATAATGAAACACAGAGAATAAGGGCAAGGAAAGGCAAGGCAAGAGTGTCTAAATCGTCTCCCAGTGTATCCCATCTAACACAACAGATTCGGATTTACTGATATCTAGAATTATTATGTCCATCATGTGCAGTTAAAGCTGCTAAGACAATAGACAATATACGGGTTAAGAATAGGCCATGATGAATAGCTTAAGGGCAGATCACCTCCTACAGCCTCAGTGTTAAAACTCAGTACATTTTGAGCATCAGACAACAGAATAAATGTTAATCTATCTATAATTTCAGCAGTGATGTGACCCTAAAACGCAGATCAATGCACTGTAAAATGCCATAATCTAGGTTCAGACAGCACTAATGAGCAGCAGTGCTGTGAATTCAGTCAGCCAAGTAGGTCACTGTCTCTTGCCAAGAACTTGCATGCTGTGTGACTGACGAGCTGGGTGACAACTATCAGTCAGCTGGTTTCACTGGGCAAGACAAGCCTTTTACAGTAGCTCATGTATTTGCATTATAATGTGAGAGTAAAATCCTGAATGACCAAAAGAGAGAGCAGCTTTATTCCCACTCATCAATTAGGCCTGAACTAGCCCAGTGCCCATCACTATGAATACCATTTACCTGCTGTAATATGTCATTTTCAGTTTAGTAACTTACAGTGTTTAGATAAAAGTACTGACCCTGTCCCAATTTCTTCTGTTTTTGCATATTTGTCATACTTCAATGTTTTATCAAATCATCAAACTACTTTTAATATTAGACGAAGAACCCAAATAAACACACACTGCTGTTTTTATATTATGATTTTGTTTACTAAAGGAACATGCTGTTCAGCCCAACCTGCTCTATGTGACAATGTAACTTCCATACTAGCTACTAAACCAACCAGTTAACCACATTTCTGCTGTGTTTAATTTCTCTAACCAAACTCAGACATGATTACTGCCAAACCTGCTGAATCTAAACATCACTTAAACACAGCCTGTCACGATGCATTGCTCTAAAGTCATTGAAGTCTACCATCTGTAAAGGGTTAGAAAGCCTTCCTGGTAGTGGCCAGTCTATCACAAAGAGTGCATCAACATCTTGTTCAGGAGGTCACAAAAGAACCCAAACAAACATCTAAAGAACTGTGGGCCTCATTTACCTCCGCTAAGGTCAATGGACACAATTCCACAGTAAGAAAGACACTAAACTAAAGTGGCACCCATGGGAGAGCTGCAAATCACAAACCACTGCTGACCAAAAAGAGCACAAGGGCTCGTCTTGCATTTGCCAGCAAACATGTAGACGACCCCTCCAGACTTTTGGGATAATATATGTGGAGTGATGAGTCAACGGTGGATCATTTTGAAAGACATGGGTCCTGTTATATCTGGCGTAAAGTCAACACCGCATTCCACCATAAAAACATCATACTAGCAGTCTAACATGGTGGTCTGTGAGAGACATCATCTAAAAAAAAACCTGGAAATCACAATGTATGATTTTTTAATAATTTATTTGTGTGTAACTGCTGCAAATAAGTATTTGAACACCTGTGAAAAACAATGTTAATATTTGGTACAGTAGCCTTTGTTTGCAATTACAGAGGTCAAACGGTTCCCGTAGTTTTTCACCAGGTTTGCACACACTGCAGCAGGGATTTTGGCCCATTCCTCCGCACAGATCTTCTCCAGATCAGCCAGGTTTCTGGGCTGTCACTGAGAAACACAGAGTTTGAGCTCCCTCCAAAGATTTCCTATAGGGTTTAGGTCTGGAGATGCTCTAACTGAGGGAAGGAGGTTGTTCCCCAAAATCTCGCAATACATGGCCCCGGTCTTCCTCTCCCTAATACAGTGCAGTCGTCCTGTCCCATGTGCAGAAAAACACCCCCAAAGCACGATGCCTCCACCCTCATGCTTCACAGCAGGGATGGTGTTTTTGGGATGGTACTCATCATTCTTCATCCTCCAAACACGGCGAGTGGAATTAAAAATGTTCTATTTTGGTCTCATCTGACCACAGAACTTTCTTCCATGACCCCAGACCCCTCTATGGTTTCTAAGTGGGAGAACTTGCAAAGTCACAGGGTGTTCAAGTACTTATTTTCCTCACTGTATATGTTTGTCAATTGAGGGTCCCTAAGATGCACCTCTGACCTATGTTTGAGAGCTATTTGACCATTGGGTGATATAAACCTTCATAAATTCCCCTTCTTAACTGAAAGCTAAGAATCTCTTCAGAACAATTAAGGATGCATTACCAAAATTTACCAAAAAGTTTCATTGAAATCTACAAATTGTTAGATTATGAGATTATGACATGTTCACCACTTTTGCATGTAATGACCAAGGCAATGACTTAAAGCCTAAATGTTTTGGAGGGTAAGACAATTCAGCAGACAGTCAGTAGAAGACATTTTTTGATAAATATGACATGAGCAATTGATAATGTAAAAAACAGCAGACAATTGTACATGACCATTTGCATGAATGTACGAAAGCATTTGCAAAATGTGAAACACAATGATAAATGCTAGTATGATGTGCACAAGTGACAAAGAGATGTGGAGACTGAATGAACGGTTTTGAGAATTTCAATTCTGATCTGAGAAATGAACCAAATCGACAGAGAAAAACTGTAAAAAAAAAAAAAAAAAAGATTGCCCCCTTGCGGTGGCATACATGCACAACACCAACAGCGTCATCCAAGGCACCTGCGCTCAACGCATCTGTTCTGCCTGTCAACTGGGCACCCTTCCTCCGCTTTGGTGATCCCCATGCCAAGAAAAAAAAGATGGAAATGACAGATCTCATTAAAGATTTACCCCTTTTTACAAACTACCAAAACATAAGCAGGGTTTGAAGTAAGCCCAAGCCAGAGCAAGACAATTCTGAATGTTCTTTTCCACCTTTCCCTTTTAATTTGATGGCAGTTTAGCTAAAGGACCTTTATCAAGCAGCTTGTCCGAGTTTGGCACAGATCTAACCAATATACACATTTTACACTGTCAGCATTAAACGGTCATAATGACACCACCATGCTCCTATTAAAATCTGTGTGGTGAGCCTATAGCACTGCTCTTCAGGTCAGTCTTCATTCATTAATGATAAGTCTTTATATCATATGTGTAAGCTATGAAATCACCTTCATATAGTAGGAATTAACCAACAAATATATATTTTTTATACAAGTATTTTGTTTTGCACACACTGGAGAGACTTGCATAGACATTCCAAGTGTGCTTTGAAACAAGAGACACAAATGGAAGTCTTCTATTATACCCTCCACAAGGTCCCTTTTTACAGGAGGAATGCTACCACATCTACACATCAGGCAGGCAGGTTCAAACAAAGGACTAGCTACTGCCCTTAACACCACGCTAATGTTCAGACAAATGGGTACCCAGGCAAAGGATATGACCTCTGAAGCTTAAACCCTCAGCACCAAGCAAAGAATGTACAGTATAATAGTTACTGTATATTATACAGTCATTAGCTATTAAATGTAAACTATTGATTTTCTATCAATTGGGTTAATTTTGGCTGACATGTCAGACATACTAGAACATGACTAAACAAAGGATACATGTAGCATTTCTATAAGTATGATGTTTTCATTTTGCGTGGTTAACTGTTGAGCAATTAAATTATTATATATTTTTTTATTAATTGTGTGATAGAGTCTAATTGATTAACTGATACACACTTTATCGCTCCTGTGTTGTAACATTTAGATGCATCTAAAAGTATCTTCTAGATGTGTTTAGATGTTTAGGTCAGAGGTTGTGATGTAAACAAATTCTTCTGGAGTGGTTTGATGTGAAATGGTTCATTTGAAGTGAAACCTAGAGACTCAGACTTCACAGTGGTGCTGATGGGAACCAGGAGACCCAATGTCTATAACACAAACACAGTCATTTTATTCACTGACCATAACAACAGTGGACCTACACAGGCCTTTTGGGTTTACACTCATCATCAAAAGAATAGATGCACCCACACAGAAGGAAGTGTCTGATTACAGTGCTATTTGCAAGGAAGATAAAGGTTACTACATTTAGACTGATATGGGCAATATTTATTCAGCTACAGATACAGAAGTAGTGTCTCTCACTATGGCTTCAGGCCACCATGTTTACTAATGCAACAAGCCCGATGTGTCAGCATGGGGTTGTAGAGGTTCCTAATTGTGTCCTGTGATAATCTATCACATGCAGCTGGAATATATTCTCGTGCAGTTCCTGCAGGTTTAACGGTAGGGGTGGAGTGACACCAGGCCTTCTGAACATGTGATGAGTGACAGCACACCGTGGGTCTTTGCGCTGATCATAGGGCCTCCACACACAGATTCGCTGGTCATCTCCACCACACCAAAAGCAGAACTAATCACTGAAGCGTCCCATTAAGTCACTCCAGGATAGCCTGGCACGACACCACTGCAGTATTTGGTGTTAAGGGAAGTGGTTGTAATTGTCTGCATGCATGTAGTCCTGCATTGCGCAGATGTCTGCTGGCTCTGACAGGATGACTCATGAAGGGCATCACTGCTCACTGAATGTCCCAAATCGTGACTGTTGGGTACTTTCATTCCTCCACCACAAATGGATTACCATTAATACCCAAATTTTAGACGAACGTTTTATCACCAAACTACCGTGAAACCATGTCTCAGAAATCAGACGACATATTCATAACCATTTTGTGTAAATAATAGTGAGTTTTCATAATAAGGCGTATTAAACTCTTCAGATGTCCGGTTCCCCTCAGGACCACTGTGAACATTTCTGGCTCTAAGTTTCTCTGGAACAAATGGTTTTGCTGACATGTGAACCATATAATTACACACATTTGTAGTTCACGTTTGAAGGCTTAGGACGTCTGGTTCCTTTCATCACCGCTGTGAATAATTCCGGCTCATTTTAATCTTGGAAGGCGTTTCACATTAAATCACTCTGAACTTCATTTGCTTCCTTTTAATGATTCAGAAATTAGAAACTGTGCGAGCAGCGCCGCTACCCGGCCACAGGCCGCTACTGCAGCCTCTTCTATTTCTATAGCAACCGAATTGTTTCGCTACGGATTAGCTAACAAACTTCAGGTAACAGGCCGGGAGGCGCCGGCTGTCAAGAAACTCGGTAAGAAAACGTATATCTATTTACTTACGCCAGTTTATTCGACCTTGTATAGAATGTTGCTGTGAGTGCGGTTTATTTCAGTTTGTCTTTCAGTAGTATTCAGAGTCCGGCTGCCTCTTTAGCTCACTCACACAGTAACATTAACCAGCTAGCTTTAGATTAGCTCCGCTGTCTCACGTACGCCGAAAGGGCACACAGTGGGGCTGAACCGCACGGACACTCTCTCCTCTGGCAGGAGTTTGAAATGCCGTCCTCAGCGGGAGTTTTGAAGCCCGCTGTAGAGGATGGGTTGAAAAAGTACAGCGTCCTCCCCCCTATCCCGAGTGGGCCAGGTGAGGCGGGCAGCAGTGGCTCCAGCCTGCCCGAACACAGAAGAGCCGTGCAGAGGAAACTTCTGCAGCACAGGAGAAGCAGACAGCAGCAGAAGGAGCTACACAGAATCATGTGAGTTCGCCACTGTGTGTGTGTGTGTGTGTGTGTGTGTGTGTGTGTGTGTGTGTGTGTGTCTACAGCCTATCAAGCAGCTTACAGTGGTGTAATAAAGTCTGTGGGCCTTTTAGACGTTTCAGTATTTTTGCATAAATGAGACATAAACCACAATCATCAGTAGAGTCCTATCAGTAGATCAGCAGTACACACTTAAACAAAAGAGGCAGGGATATTATACCAGATTTTTATTTACTGAGGAAAACTATCCAATATTACATATCTGTGTGTGGCAGATACTTGGCAGTATGTCGACCAGATACTTTCAGTGTCTGGTGAAGCCCTCTTGTGCAGCAGTAACTGCAATGATACGTTTCCGGATCTGTTGGTCAGTCTGCCTGGGGAAATTTTAACCCATTTCTTCATACAGAAAAGCTTAAGCTCTGGGATGTTGGTAATACTCCTGGTACGAAGTACTAGCTTCTGGTACTTTCCGCAACATTTCTGTGGGATTAAGTCTCAAGTTTGACTTGGCCTTTCCAAAACATTAGCTTTAATTTTCTTTAACCATTCTCCGGTATAATGACTGTGTGTTTAGAGTTATGGAGAGTACCGTCAGTGTGTGCTCTGTTGGTTGACCAGTTCTAGGAAAAGTAACAATGACTTTAATTGTACACAATACTCATTTGTCCGTCACATTCCCCAGTTCCACAAAACATGTGTTATGAAGATCTGACTTGCATATATTTGATATCTAACATTCCAGTGACTGAAAACACCTGATTCTAATTTCACCTTTAAGTTACCTGCTAATCCTACAGGTTCACATACTTTGGCCGCATAGATGTAGTACTGGATCATTTTCCACCATAAACAAATGATCAAGTATGATGTTTATTTAAGTGTTGGACTTGCACTGATTATTTTAGGTCATATTTATGCAGAAACAGAGAACACTCCAAAGGTTCAACAAACATCAAGCCCCAATGTGTATGCTAATGTGACTTTCTGTGCCCTCGTGTAGGGTGGCTGCTGCAGGGCAAGCCTACAAACAGGCAAAGGATGCAACCCCAGTGGCTTTCTTTTTTCCCGAATCTGAGGTTCCCTCAACGGTACTGAATATCTTTCTTTAAACATCTGACACCTCTTGAGAAATGCTAAGCATCTAATGACAGCATAAATGCTTATCTGAGCTTTAAAGGATGCTATTCATTAAGTAATCTGCCACAGTGTAGCACTTCAGTTGCTTTTCAAGTGCTCTCTAACACAAGGCACCTTTTTTAAACAGATGAGCAGTGAAGTGAGGAAACAGCAAGTAAGTGCTTTTTTGTGTCTTATCGAGAGAGCATGTATCAGCGTAGTGCTCTTTCACCATACTTTACACTTCGTTCTGTTTCTCTCTGTAGAAAAACTACATGTTCCTAAGGCAGTGCGTTGAAAAGAGCCCCATCGTGCCTATCCAGCAGCACTGGCTGGATGACATGTTGACCCGTGTATCACCACATCTCCGCCAGGGCAGACAGGAGCTGCTGGAGGAGCTGTGCAAAGAGGTCAGCGAGAACTTCCTAAGCAGCATGGTCACACACACAGGTAAGCTCATCGTCAGCCATGCTTCACAACTTCCAGTAAAATGCTGAATAGAGGAGTAGCCATCTCTGAACCCATCTCTGAACATTAAAAGTGTTACCAGTCAAGCGAATCATTTTTGTAGTGTGTATGACTACTTCTATTAGCAACACCTATTATTGACTGCTCTAATTTAAGTTATATGGTCGCTGTGTTCATCCAGCACAATGGCACCGTTGGCGAATCCCTAGATAATGAGAATACAAAAAGTATCTGATGCTCCACAGGACAACTGATCAGTGAATAAATCAGCATTTATAGTAGACTTTTGTGAAGAACAGCTTTCCACTTTATCTTTCTATTTAACACTGCTTGTATGTTGTTAGTATACGTTTGTACTGTTGTTAATGGTTTTGCTCTTTAGTTAACAGTGTCCTCCGTAATCCAGAAATGAAGGACACGCTTCCTGCCTTACAAAGCACGCCTGCAACAAAGTGAGTGCACAGAAGTCTAAACATGCTTCCATCCCTCAGAGGTCCTGGTGACTCACAGGATCAGATTTTCTCTCCTTCTTTAGGACTCTTGACTTCTCACGGCCTTGGCATATCAGCTTCATCAGGAACCGAAAGGTGATAAAAGAAAATTTGCACATCTTGCATCCAGTCATGAAAACTATTTTGGATATCTGCCATGTGACATTCTCTCAACTGCTTATCGTGGACCTCTCAGACTGCAGGTATTGCTTTTACGTTTTTCTTATTAGAGTATTTACAGTTAATGTATAGTTAATTCTGGCAAAGTTACAATGTATAAACACAGCTGATGGCACTGTGTGAAAAATCCATTATAAATGGACCAGTAGAAATTCTCCAGAACCACTGACCTACATTAAAAAGTGTGAAGGTTTTTGTTTTTGCATGCAATGCATACTTATCAAATGCTTACTGCAGTTTGTACACCATGAATATCAATACAATAAAGTGATTGTTGCTCCCACTTGGTGACAACGTCCACTGTGTGGGTTTTTACTATTAAAATACCCCACATTTGAACATAGTATTCTTCCTCTTTCCTTCTGTTTACTTCTATCCTGCTTTCATGTATCCTCAGAGTGGGAGTAAGAAGCTGACAAATTTTGTTGTTTGCATAACATCTCCACTTATTGTCCCCATTAAATCTTTTATAATTGTATTGCACTGTATGGATGGCGTGAAGGTCCACTGGGCCTGTGGACTGTGAAAGCCTGAAGAACAGAGTGGCTGTGGAGTGCGAGAGAATTGAGGAGAAGCTCATGAACACTTGGTTCCCAAAAGTCATTCACCTGCTCACCAGCAAAGACACAGTCCAAGCAATCAGAGCAGAGAAGTTGGATGCATTTTACAACTGTGCCTCCACACTTCTGTCCAATCAGGTGAGACCTGTATTCACTTTGTTCTTCAAGCTGTTTTTTTTCTGGAAACTTATCAAGAGTGTTCATCGATCAGTGCTGGAGGGATCTGATTGAGCTCTAGCAGTGGCAGTTTTGCTCTCTGTTTCCCCTGTAGCTGAAGGCCCTGATCGAAAGGAGTGTAGATGTGTTCGTACGCCTGTTTGATCCCTTCAGTACCCACAAGCTTCCCCTATTCAGGATGGATCTGACCTTTGATGATGAGAAGATGGACTTCTATCCTAGTTTTCAGGATCTTGAAGAGGCTGTGTTAGAGATTTTCAACTTGATCACCAGCACCATGCAGGTGAGAAGAGGTGCATGGTCATTTCATTTGGCTAGATAAGACTGGTGGTATTTAACAAATTTCACCATTCCACAGAAAGTTCAGACTGTTCAGTCCTGGTTGGCTGAGACCCAGAGCACGGTAGTTGATGCTAAACTTGCAGACCATATTCTTGTGACAGCTCGGACCACACTTACAAATGCTGTCCGTAAAAACCTGGAGGCACCCAAAAGACACTTCCAATATTATTGTAAGTTTCTCACATTGGTGATTTCAGTAATGCATATTAATGATTTACTAATGTCTTCATCATCATGTGTTCATCTCTTTTTACTCACACTTGCAATTTTTTACAGCTGACAACTATGACTGGCTAGTCAATGGGAAAGCACAGGCTCTGGTAGAGAAATTTATGCAGGAGGAGCACAATTTTAATCAGTATACTCAGGTAAGTTTAAACATACATGTATAATATAGCTTGATTTATATTGTGTGTATTTGTTTTTTTGAATGTGCTGTTTTATCTTAGCAAGTGGAGGAGTTCCGGAATCTGTCCCGAGAAATCTCCAGCCTCCAATCAGTAGCTCATTTTGACATGATCCGCTTGGACTGTGAAGAGCTCAAACAGGGACTGGCAAAGAAAGCTAGCACTTTTGCTCAAATCCTTTTGGAACGACTGATCAGTACGCACCGGGAACACTGTCTTCAGTAAGCCTGGCTCATTATTCTTTATTTTTCTTGTGTTTTTGATTATTTCCTTTGAGCTTTTAACAAATTCTGCACAGTAAAATAATTAAGATGTAAGCAAAGTCCCATAGAGTGGTTTCATGCACAGCTCTGGAGAAGCTTACAGAGTCAAAAGTGTTCACAGTGGTGATGATGGGAAGTAGATGTCTGACATGTGCCTCTAAGGCTATGTCACAGAAGGTTTTAATGAAACGGTTATAAATACGCTGCTCAAAATCTTATAGGCTCTTTTATGGTCATTTTGGCCTAAAATGTATTTGAATCTATATTTTACAGTTTTGTCGTCCATTGTTGTACATTTTTGAGTTGTACATTCTTATTGTTGTAGGGATAAATATTTCAGTAAAGATCCACCTCTGTTTCACCGTTATCAACATTACATATGAAACTCAGGAAAAAAAACAAACAAAAAAAATAGTCAGTTTGTCTACAGATGATCATTTTACACCAAGATACTCTGACTGATGTTTACATTTCAGATTTCCATTTAAGACATATTTGGTTTTACTGTTCATTAAATTGGTATCCCTGGGGTTGTTTTGTTTTTAAGAATCTGTAAAGAGTTTGAGAGCATTCGGGACAAGGCTCTAAAAATCCCAGAGACAACAGAGGACATGATAGAAATGATTTCCTACATTGGTCATGCAAAAACCAAAGGAATGGAAGAGCTCAACAGTAAGATAATGGTGAGCTAACAGGATTTCATTACAAAATGTAAAAACTTCAAAACAGTTAGTAAACTCTTCCTTTCTTACTGCTTACTGTCTTATGTTCTTTCAGGAAACACATCATAGGTTGAATTACCTACTAGATGTGAACATGTTTGACGTAGAAGACTTGGAGCTGAATTCTGCAGTGATGTTGTGGCCACAAAACATCAATCCAATCTTTCATCTCAATGATGAGGTAATATTTTATTATCACTGATGGTCCAAGCATTAGCTAATTTTCTATGTTTTCTAGTTTTTGTTGCATGCATTAGAAGACTGTCCTTGTTCTGTGGTGCAGGTGTTAGAAAAGGCCAAGCAGAAAGGAGAGCAGGAGCTTCAGGGCAGGAGGGAGAAACTGATGCTGGAGCTGGAGAAACTAAGCCGAAGGGCAGAGGAATTTGCAGAGTGTTCAGAACTAGACATGATGCAACAGGTAAGAAATGACCTTATAAAGACCGTATAAACCAGCGTATCTTACTTCACGAATAAAGGTGACTGCATTTGTTGCATTTGTCTGTGGCAGTATGTGACGGATGTTAGAACAGTGCAGAAGAGACTTCAGGAAGTCGAAGAATCCATTGTCTTCATCAACAAAGAAGAGGCCCTCTACAAATGGGACCAAACTCTTTATCCCGAGGTTGATGTTATCAAAGAGAACATTGAGCCTTATCAGAAACTCTTTGGACTTGTGCTGAAATGGCAGCGCACTGAGAGGAGGTTAGTGGGATTATCTGTGTGTTAAATCATGTTTATTAGGGGTTTTTTTTTCAAGAAGACTTGGTGTAAAACTCTTTATGTAGAAACTGACTCTCTTGAGTATAGTACTGTGTAGAATTAAGTTAAAATTAACAATTAAAAACTGTGGCTATTAAATTTCAGGAGTTATTTCTGAGGGGATTAGATGTTAAAGAATTGACTTCCACAAGAATTAGACCAGTCACAGGTAAATCAGTGAAACACAGTAGTTTTAAAAGCTGTAATATTTTCGTTTAAAATAAGACTCCATGCAAGACCTGGCAAACCACCAAAACTGTCACCACCAGATAAACAATTTTAATTTTTTAAGGGAGAATATCATGTCTGTCCTTCCACTGTGAGAAGACAGCCCAGCACTATGTTTCTAAATTGATGTGTAGTGTTCAAGAAGCCATTAGTGTGAAAAGAAAGTAGACCTAAAATAGAAGCTTTCACAGATTAATTTAAAAAGTTGCTAATGATCTCAAAACGACAGACTGGCCACACCAGAGCTCAGACCTTAAAGGGATAGCCAGAAGCAGAAAATGCAACTATAAAGATAAAATAATAAAGACAAAGCGTAGACACAGAGTGGGTCTAATACTAAAAACTAGATTTTTGTTTTTGAGGCTTCTGTGTAATATTATGTTAGTGGTATGTTTAATGTCTTTTTTCTAAAAATAAATTCTTTGAAGTTAATGGCTATTATGACTAGAAATTAAATAAATCAAGGCTGGTGTCTGATTTCTGCACTGTACTGTATGTCTCTGTGCTGTGTGTAAAATAACAGCTGCTTCTGTGTTTAGATGGATGGATGGGTCCTTTTTAGATTTAAATGGTGAAAGTATGGAGGCTGAAGTGGACGAGTTCTTCCGTGAAGTTTACAAGATGCTGAAGTTTTTCCAGCAGAAAGAGAAGAAGGCGGATCAGGAGAAAGAGAAAACATTAGCAGTGAAGCGAAGACTTGAAGAAGCTGAAGATAAACAAGAGAGTCCCACCATTCTCATCTGTTCCAGAGTCATAGAGCAAATCAAAGAATTTAAGGTACACAAAGCCGTAATTGACCTACTGTTGTATTTAGTTGAGATTTTTTGTGATGTTAGAGGTCTGCGATGTGGTCACAGGTAAGGTATTCTACCAGTGACATATTCGTGCAGGTTATTTCTGTGGAATGCGACGTTGCACATTAGAATGGTGCACCACTAATGGGTCAGCCAAACCTTCAGGTGGTGATATGGGTGTTTTGCTTTGTCTTTCTGGCCAACACACAAGCAGTTTTGATATTTAATGACACTTAATGACAGTTTGGAAATTGCATACTTTGCTATCCTTCGATAACACCTTTAGCTTGATCTGCCTAACCCAGTATAGCTAGTGGGCCAGTAAAGGATCAAGTTATGAGCAAAAAATGAAGAAAAAAGTAATTTGATATTGACATTGTGTTTTCTTCATTTCACTTTAAAAATCAATTTCATGAGGGGTTCCCATGTGGGGTTTTGCGTACAACTGTATTGTAGTGTTTACAATTAGTTAGTGGCCTTTACTGAGATCAGCAGGATACAGTGGTTAGTGTGGTTTTGTTCCTGAAAATGCCCCCTGTATTAATATGGTATGTTTACTTTTCCTCTATATAAGTGCATTCAACATTTTAAAGGTAACATATTTGAAACCAACATTGTTTTATATTGTTCTGATCTGCTTTAAACTCACTAGTCACAAACTTAACATGGTAGTTACAGTTCTGCGTAATTCAATACATACTAATCCTAGATCATTTTGCTAATCTTAATGTGCAGTTCTATCACCTTATACAGATTTTCCCTGCATAAAAATGAGGTTTTCAAATCAAATTAGTTGTATCATTTATCATTACACTTTTGTTTGCAGGAACACATCCCGATGGTGTCCATACTGTGTAATCCAGGCATTAGGGCTCGTCACTGGGAGCAGATGTCTGAGATTGTGAACTATGACCTGACGCCCAATTCAGGCAGCACTCTGCGCAAAGTTCTCAAACAGAATCTCACCTCTTACATGGAGCAGTTTGAAACCATCAGTGCTGGTGCCAGCAAAGTAAGATTAAGAAAGTATAATTGTGTTTCAAACCCCATTTCCCTAATCCATAATTCATTGTTCTCAAACAAAACACTGGAGCTTGTACTGAAGGGGGCGTTGTAACAGTACTTTCATTCTAAATTGTTAGCTGATACAAGGAGGCAAACATGCATATCAATCAGAGTTGAAATTTATGGTAACTTAGTCAGGACTTAAAGAAACCAGTTTCACTACCATGTCATTTCTTTGGGCATGATCACAAGTTATTAATTTATTAAAAATGCATTAAATACACATTAGAAGTAGAGGAGAGGTCTCCTAGCCTGGTCCTGAGGAGCTCTGCACTTTTCTACAGTTTAATTCCTACCTCCATTTTACATGCTGCCACTCTCCTTTCTCAACACTAATCCATCTCATTCAGCCAGTCAGGAATTCCTGAAGAAGATAATAAGATGGAAAAGGTGAGGTAGATTGTGGTTGAAACTAAACACTGCTGCAAGGTAGCTCTCCATGTCCAGGGTTGGAATCCACTGGGCTAAAGGAACTATATAGTCTAATCTAATAAAAATACAGATGCAAGGGTTATGTTTTCAGCACATGTATTGTTTGAATAAAGCTGTAAAAAGTGAGAATCTTGCAATCTTTGATCATCATCTTAACATCTTGAAATGATGATGCCAGAGTTTTTATTTTTAACACCTTCATCATGATATCCTAATTAACTGTATTTTCCCAATATAAACTGTATTTTAGTTGTGCTGGAATTGTTGAAGTTATCCTCTGAATCTACAGGAATTCTCTCTGGAGAAGGCCATGCAGAATATGGTGGAGGCTTGGGATGCAGTATCATTCAATCATCATGCTTATAGAGAGTCTGGTGTGTCCATCCTTACCGCCGTGGACGAGATTCAGACTATGCTAGATGACCAAATAGTAAAGACCCAGACCATGAGGGGCTCCCCTTTTATCAAGCCTTTTCAAGCAGAGATCAAGGTGAGGCCTCTTGCATTATTGATTATTTTACACTGTGTAAGAGCTGTCGGTGTTTGTTTGGAAATTATTTGTAGCATGTTTACTGATTTGTTTCATTCATTCAGTCTCTGTTTATTGAGAACATGTTCGGTAAATAATTACAGATTACACTTATGTAGGCATGGGAAGAGCGCCTGATTCGTATTCAGGACACCATAGATGAGTGGCTTAGAGTGCAGGCCCAGTGGCTTTACCTGGAGCCCATCTTTAGCTCTCAAGACATCATGCAGCAAATGCCTGAGGAGGGACGTCTGTTCCAGACAGTAGACAAGCACTGGAGGGAGGTCATGAGACACTGTGTGAAGGACTCAAAGGTATGGACAACGTGATGCAGATGGTATCACCTCAGAGGGGTGTATCATTTTTCCTGACAATGTATTCCTGTGCCATGCATGCTTTTCGTTGTGTTTTAATCAATCTAATTCGCACATTTTTCCCCTCATTGTGAGTATAGTCAGTTGGCAAAGACGTGTTTGATATTTAAAGTTCTCTTCTTTTTGCACTGGAGATACAAACAAGACTTGCTAATGAGGTTCCTAAATACTTTTATCTCTAAAAATGGACAAAGGAGCAGCCAAAATTCAGGTTTCTGAGATGTTTTTAGCTGTGCAGCATTCTTTGGTTTATTATTTAGGTAACATCATGTCATGCAAAATCAGAAACCACTAAAGCAACAATAAATTGTTCAAATCTTGTTAAATCTTCCTGAATGCTTTAGTGTTTAAAAAAAAAAATTTGAATGTGCTATGTTACAGATTTTACCTGCAACTTCACTGCCTGGCTTACTTGAAAAACTTCAGGACTCAAATAACCTTCTGGACACAATTATGAAAGGACTAAATGCTTACCTTGAGAAGAAAAGGCTATTCTTTCCACGGTAAGAGAGTAAAGTGGAGATTCAGCCGATATACAATTTCTACCAATATTAATTTCTTACCGCTTTGTCAAAAAATAACCTGTGTAATATTGCTAGTATTTGACTCTTTTGTGCCTCAGTTTCTTCTTCCTCTCGAATGATGAAATGCTGGAGATTCTGTCGGAGACCAAGGACCCTTTGCGCGTGCAGCCTCACCTGAAGAAGTGTTTTGAGGGCATTGCAAAGTTGGACTTCCTGCCTAACCTAGACATCCAGGCCATGTACAGCAGTGAGGGTGAGCGTGTGGACCTGATCCAGCTGATCTCCACCTCAGAGGCACGTGGAGCAGTAGAGAAGTGGCTGGTGCAGGTGGAGGATGTGATGCTGCGCAGCGTTAGGGATGTAATTAATCGCTCCAGATTGGTGAGACTCTGTACTTGCTCTCAAATACACAAACACAAAACAGTTTAGACTGATTAGAGGAAACCATGTTAACTTAGATAACACTTAGTCCAATTTGTCCAAACAAAAAAGGAACATGGGTATTTGTAATTGCCATAATAAAAGCATTTATTTAGCAAAGTAGGATTAATGACAATATTTAAAATAGATATGGTGTACAGATATTTAGGTATTTGACCTGTGTTTCTTTCTGAATTCATTTTGTACATTCTATGTTTGTACATCCACATGTGGACCAGCTTGCCTTCTTGCTTGTTTGTCTTGGATCACAGGCATACCCAGAGACGAAGAGGAGTCAGTGGGTTCGAGAGTGGCCTGGCCAGGTGGTTCTCTGTACATCTCAAATGTACTGGACTCTTGAAGTACACGAAGCCATTAGGAGTGGAGCCAGTGTACGTAAACACTCACATGTGTTAATCATTACAATGTGGGTAACAGTGTTGAAAATATGGGTTTTGTTTGATTGGCAGGGTCTGAAGAGCTACTATGATCAACTACAGAGCCAGCTGAATGACATCGTTGAGCTGGTCAGGGGAAAACTGCCTAAGCAGACTCGCACTACTCTAGGAGCGTTGGTCACTATAGATGTACATGCCCGTGATGTTGTCATGGAAATGATCCAGAAAGGTTGTTTGATTGATTTACTAAAAGTAAATTTAGTAGATTTAGTAGAGTACTTTGTATACACAAGTACTTCGTGTCATTAAATATGATCCCACAAGCTTTTAGTTCTGGAAGTTAACCAGAACTTAGTTCTGTAATTAATTAGTAGCATTAATTTAGCATTGTGCTTCCTCTTTTAGGTCTGCTGCATAAGTGCATAACTATGTGTGGTAGATTCTTACTTTGCTGCATTACTTTATATTATACTTGTTCTTGTCTCTCTCAGGTGTTTCTCATGAGACAGACTTCCAGTGGCTTGCCCAGCTGCGTTATTACTGGACTAATGACAATGTCCGTGTCTGCATCATCAACTGTGATGTCAAGTATGCTTACGAGTACTTGGGGAATTCTCCTCGCTTGGTCATCACACCTTTAACAGATCGATGCTACAGAACTTTGGTAAACTGAAAGGCTTATATTACTATTCTAATCTGGATCAGATTGAAAATCTAGTTAAAAATGACAGTTGTTGCATCTAAAAGTGATTACTTGTTAACACCATATTTTCCCCAAAAATTTGGTTCCATCATAGATTGGAGCATTTTACCTGAATTTAGGTGGAGCTCCTGAAGGCCCTGCAGGAACAGGCAAGACAGAGACCACCAAAGACTTGGCAAAAGCCCTTGCTGTGCAGTGTGTAGTGTTTAATTGTTCTGATGGACTTGACTACCTAGCCATGGGCAAGGTAAGGTGCACTCGGATTAGGGTGGAACTTAAATGAGCAATAAAGAATAGGAACGTTATCTTATGTCCTGTTTAATGTCACTTGGATTTGACGTTTTTGTGCTCTTCATTAGTTTTTTAAGGGACTGGCATCTTCAGGTGCATGGGCATGCTTTGATGAATTTAACCGCATTGAGCTGGAGGTACTGTCTGTGGTGGCGCAGCAGATCCTATGCATTCAGAGAGCCATTGAGATGAAACTGGAGTTTTTTGACTTTGAGGGTACTGAGCTTCGGCTCAACCCAAACTGTTTTGTAGCCATCACCATGAACCCTGGATATGCTGGGAGATCTGAGCTTCCTGACAACCTTAAGGTAAAAACTTGTAACATTTAATTCTTTTGTGACATGAAAATATTTTTGTCCTTCAATTTAGGGAGTAAAAAGCTGCTCAAATAGTTTCACCCAAGTGGAGTCAACAGACAGGATTGAAATGATGGGTAGGTTTGGCATTGTGAGACAATGTGAATAATTCAGGTGTCATGCTCAGCCACTCATGTGACATAAGCAGAAGCGGGCCTGATCGCTGTACCAGCCAGAGTGGTGGACATTTAGTGATGCCCTCCATGAGTCATCCTGTTGGTGCCAGCATCATTGGCAGATGGCTACACGACACAGGACTACATGCACACAGACGGCAACAACTACTACCCTTAACACCACACCAGCGTCCCCAAGGACTTCAATGGTATTGTGCTAGACTGTCATCGAGCGATCAAGAATGGCAGCAGGGCAGCTTCAGTGATGAGTCCCTCTTTTGTCTTGGTGGAGATGAAGACGAATCCATACACCAAAAGGCCTGGTGTCACGCCCCAACCCCTACCACAAAATCTCCAGGAACTGTGTGAGAATATTCAAGCTACATGGGATTGATTATCACAGGACACCATTAGGAACCTCCACAACCCCATACCATGTGTTAGCAGTATAGTGGCATAATGCCATTTTGAAAGACACTACTTCTGTATGTGTGTAAATGTATCATCACGTATCCTAGTAACCTTTTATCTTCCTTACTAGCATTGCAGTCTGACACTTCTTTCTGGGTGCAACTATTCAAAACAGTCATTTTGTTTTGTATGAGTGTATAAAATAGTACAAGAAATATATTGATTATATTATTATACAGTGGTTGTGACAGGAACCAGGACTTCATATTATTTTCTATTTATTCCTAAATGAATGCTGTTGTATAAAAATGACCTCTGTATGTTTTTTCTAGGTTTTGTTTAGGACTGTAGCAATGATGGTTCCCAACTATGCTCTGATAGCAGAGATCTCCCTGTACTCTTATGGCTTTTTGAATGCCAAGCCACTTTCAGTGAAAATAGTAATGACCTACAGACTGTGCTCCGAGCAGTTGTCCTCCCAGTTCCACTACGATTATGGCATGAGAGCGGTCAAGGCAGTACTGGTGGCAGCAGGGAACCTTAAACTCAAGTTTCCAAATGAAAATGAAGATATTCTTGTAAGTGGAAAAGGCTTGAAGTATTTCAGTTGCAAATAGAAATATTCCTATCCCAAATTTGGTTTATTGATGTTGACATTGACGCATACTGTGTCGTAGCTACTACGGTCCATCAAAGATGTGAATGAACCCAAGTTTCTATCCCATGACATCCCTCTCTTCAATGGAATAACAAGTGATCTCTTCCCTGGAATCTCTCTTCCTGTGGCTGACTATCAGGTAAGGACCTAGACTCTTGATCTCAGGTCAGCTTAAGCTGTCAGTTGATTATATTACATTTTTTGCACATTTTTGGTTTTTCTTTAGCTTTTCCTGGATTGTGCTCGTGAATGTTGCAAAAACCACAATGTTCAGCCTGTGAAAGTTTTCCTCGATAAAATGATCCAGACCTATGAGATGATGATTGTTCGCCATGGGTAGGTACATGTTCTCTCACTTCATCAGCAATACCATTGCCTCCTGTGGCCCAGAGTTCACAAGAACATTAGAGAATGTGAAGATGATGAGAAGAATGGCTTCTTCTTATTAGTATAATAAGAGGATAAAACCAGAAAGTCAAGAATGTACTCTGTAGATAGGATTGAGTAGTTACTGTAAGTGCGATAAGGAATTATATTGACCAATAACTACCTCTAAAATAACAAAATCCAGAATCAACCATAATGGTGAGGAACTTTTCCGTAATGCCCTTATTCTATGATCCTTAGGTTCATGCTGGTTGGTGAACCATTTGCTGGTAAAACCAAAGTGCTCCATGTCTTAGCTGACACTCTCACACTCATGAATGAGAGGGGTTACAATGAGGAGGAGAAAGTCCAGTACCGCACTGTCAACCCAAAATCCATTACGATGGGCCAGCTTTTCGGACAGTTCGACCCTGTATCACATGAGGTGGGTTTCAGCTAGCTATATCTCCGCCATATATTCTCAAATGCACCTGCCATTATTAGAGGTCCACCTACTTGTACAGTAAAAGTTTTTTTTTCTTTTAGTGGACCGATGGAATTGTGGCGAACACGTTTCGGGAGTTTGCCTCGGCTGAGACCCCAGACAGGAAGTGGGTGGTGTTTGATGGACCCATTGATACGCTTTGGATTGAGAGCATGAACACTGTGCTGGACGATAACAAAAAGGCAAGCTTTTAGGCTGACACAAATTGATTTCCTATAAAATTGGTCAACCTATAATTTTTCATTAATGTAATATAATATAATATAATATAATATAATATAATATAATATAATATAATATAATATAATATAATATAATATAATATAATAAACTTACATCTGCTGGTAGTCAATATCATCAGACACTATATGTTTCCCTTGCAGCTGTGCCTAATGAGTGGAGAAATTATCCAGATGTCCAACCAGATGAGTCTGATTTTTGAAGCCATGGACCTGTCGCAAGCTTCAGTAAGACAGTCAATCTGTTATCACTTTATTGTCTGTCCTGTTTGCCTCCCTAAAATGAAGTCAAAGGCTGTTTTCACTGAGAGTTTTGACCTGCTGCATATTACACTGCAGATTTACTGACCCAGGTGCTTTTTGAGAGTATATTGCTGCATGCTTTTAAACAGAGCTCGCTTTCTCTCCCAGCCAGCAACAGTGAGCCGTTGTGGAATGATCTACATGGAGCCCCTGCAGCTGGGATGGCATCCCCTTGTGGAATCCTGGTTAAACACTCTACCCCAGCCTCTTCAGACCCAGGAGAATTCCACATTGCTGCTGGAGCTGTGTAATTGGCTGATTCCCCCAGCACTTAGGATGTTAAGAAAAAACTGTAGAGTATGTGTATTTTAGCTGACCTATTTGTGTTTTAAATAATTGAAAGTTATTTTGACGATTTGTTTCTAAAGAATTAATAGAGTAAAGTTATTGACTATAATCCAGCTTCAATCACATACTTCTTTCACAGGAGGTTGTCTCCACCACTAACAGCAGTACAGTTGTGTCTCTCACACGTCTCTTTGGTATGTTGCTTACTGAACCTGTAACTGAAGAACCTGGAAACAAGAATATACGCACATGGATCATGGTAAATGTTGATTTCAGATTTCTTTGATATTCATTTTAAACCATGTTTTTTCATTTATTTATTTGAATGACATGACAAAAAGGCCACAAACAATACAAGGTTATGTTTTCATATTTATTTCATTAGAAAGTAAATATTTGGGTGGCGTAAACCATTTGGCCTTACTAAAGCTCTAGGAACTGCTAGGGTAAAGGAAACATCATAATTCAGGATGGACTTAAATGGGCTAAGCTACGTTTAAATGTAACTGTAACTTAAATGCTGCCTTTTTATGTAATCATATTGGCTTACATTTATATTGCTATTATATGTATTCCTCTAACTTGGTAAGATACTCATTTTTGTTTCACACAGGCAGCATTTGCCTTTTCCTTGGTGTGGTCTGTTGGTGGGTGCTGTGATGGAGACAGTCGTAGCAGATTTGATGAATTTCTCAGGGAAATAACATCAGGAAAATCAGATGAGCACCCCATTCCTGTCACTGTTTCAAAGTGGGAATGCCCTTTTGATGACAAGGGTCTTGTTTATGACTACTCTTATGAGGTATATATTGCAGTTGATAAAATAGTCATGTTATTTTTGATATCACTAAGGTATGACCAGTGACACTTTGTTTTTTAAAGTTCAAAGGAAAGGGACGTTGGATTCACTGGAATGAATCAATAAAGAACATCACATTAGGGGACAAGAACACCAAAGTGCAGGACATTATTGTTCCTACAATCGACACAGTGCGCTACACATACCTAATGGACCTCTGTATTAACTATGGAGTGTAAGTGAGTGGTTATCGTTTTTTTAAAGGAGAAGAATAAACGTGGCCCACTTGTGGTCAAGCTAATAATAAAACTCCATTCTATATAATTATATTGTAATATATTTCACTTTTATATTACAGAAATAATATACTGAAACATATGGACAAGATTTAAATATCTGATTTTACACATTTTATTCATACTACATTTATATGGATACATTATACATTTCAATGCATTTATGCGTAACGATTGTTATAAAAATGGTGGGGTGTTGAAATGTTCAAAAGTTCTTTGAGGATTTGTTTTTCATCATTTAGGCCGCTTCTTTTTGTTGGTCCCACTGGAACTGGGAAGTCTGTTTATGTGAAGGAGAAACTCATGAACAATCTAGACAAGGACCGTTACCTGCCCTTCTTCATCAACTTCTCAGCACGCACTAGTTCCAACCAGAGTCAGGTAATTCAAGGGACAAACCTCTTTAAAGCAAATAAAGCAAATCTTATACCAGGTTTCCTGTCCTATTGGTTGATGAACATGCAGACATGAATAATGCTCTAACACACAATCTTCATGTTTCCTATTAAGAACATAATTATGTCCAGGCTAGATAAGCGCAGAAAGGGGGTATTTGGACCTCCTATGGGGAAAAAATGCATCATTTTTGTGGATGATATGAACATGCCAGCAATGGAAGTGTTTGGTGCACAGCCTCCTATTGAGCTGCTTCGTCAGTATTTTGACCACGGAAACTGGTAAGCATTGGCTAAGAAGTGTACTTAATTTTGTCAGTATATGCAAATATCAGAGACCTCCCTTTTGTTTATTTAATAAGTAAAATAGCTGTTACTTTTTCAGCATCAGAAAAAAATAGCAGAAAACATATAGATATATATGGACATGTGGACATATAGATAGTCGTGGCTACTCAACAATTAATTAGAAGACCATTTTTCCGTGATTACTCAGCTTTCATTTTGTTAGTGATTACTTGATTATAGTTTATCTAAAAAAATTAACAGGAACATTTTTTTATACCTCCACAGTTTTAGAAGTCCCCTTCACATTTTAAGTAATCCCAAACACATTCAGTGTTGTCAATGAGGTCTTGGCTAAGCCATTCTTTTTGATGCTTGATTTTCTTTTATTTAAGTACTTAACTACTGTTTAACTTATGTTTACAGCTGTGCATTTTCGAAATGCCTACATTATATACCTATTAAATCTTGTCTCAGAAGTGTCTTTACTTGTACTATAATGGCCTTTTATGGAAATAATGGTGGTCTCTGACTTTTACAGTGTACTGTGTGTTCAAAATGATTTTTCTGGAGGTTCTGCTTTGTTTTAGTTCTGTAAAAGCGTGTTTGTTTTCCAGGTATGACTTAAAGGACACCTCCAAGATCACTTTGGTTGATCTGCAGCTGATTTCAGCCATGGGGCCCCCTGGTGGTGGGCGGAATGCAGTAACCCCTCGTTTCCTACGCCACTTTAACATTTGTAGTATCAATGCATTCAGTGATGACACCATGTCACGCATCTTCTCTAATGTGGTAGCCTTTTACTTGCGTAACAATGGCTTTCCACCTGATTGCTTTACTATTGGCAACCAGATAGTTGCTGCTACCCTGGAGGTAAGCCATGCTGCACAGACTTCAGAGTGAACTGGAACTTCTCTATAGTTCCAGCACCAGTCTAAGGTGAAACGATTGCATATATATTTTTTAATTTACTGTGTTTTGTTTTTAGGTTTATAAAAAGGCAATGGAAAACCTACTTCCCACACCAGCGAAGTCCCACTACACATTTAACCTACGGGATTTCTCCCGAGTGATACAGGGATGCCTGCTGTTAAAGAAGGAATCACTGGAGAGCAAGCGTACCATGATCCGCTTGTTTGTTCATGAAGTATTCCGTGTTTTCTATGACCGTCTGGTGGATGACCAAGACCGAGCCTGGCTCTACAAGCTCATGAATGACATTGTGAAGGAGCATTTCAGGGAGAGTTTCGACACTGTTTTTGAGCATTTGAAAGTTGGAAAAAAGCCTGTAAGTACCATCATGTCAATTTAAATAAATTACGAATAGAATCAATTAGTTAAAGCTGTCTACTTCCCCTCCAGCTTTGTGAAGAGGACATGAGGAGCCTATTGTTTGGAGACTACATGACCCCTGATGTTGATGCAAGTGAAAGGTTATATGCAGAGGTTCCCAGTATGGAAAGTTTTAATCAGGTGGTGGAGTCTTACCTGACAGAGTACAATCAGACACATAAGAACCGCATGAACCTGGTCATATTCCGGTAAATGCCTGCACTCATTGCAGTGGTACTCCAGTCACATTACAGTACAATACAATACAATACAATTTACTTTAAGTAAAGCTGTTTTCATTGTCTCTGGCAGATATGTCCTGGAGCACCTGTCCAGGATCAGTCGTGTGTTAAAGCAGCCTGGGGGAAATGCTCTGCTGGTGGGAGTTGGAGGAAGTGGCCGTCAGTCCATCACCAGGCTGGCCACCTTCATGGCTGACATGACTCTGTTCCAGCCTGAGATCTCCAAGAACTATGGGATGAACGAGTGGAGAGATGACCTCAAGGTACAATGTGCTTTACTGGAAATAGGAAGTTTCAGTCGTTTGCCTAAACTATCGCTTTGGGTTCACTTAAAGGCAAAATAGAGTGTGCTTCTTTAGCTTTGCATCTTTGAGTAGAAGCGCCCATATAATGGAAGTTTAGTGTTTAAAGTTGAATGTAGTACATAAATATTGTTAGGTATTAAAACATACTTTTCACTTCTCAGTCTACACTCCTTGGCAGAGGAATTGGGCCCGAAATGGAGAACTATAAGCTGTTAAACATCTTTAACAGATTATCATAACAGGTTACGTAATTAGAGGTTTTTCCCTTTAATTTCTGGGTAAGCTTGCAGACAAGCCTTTATAGAAGGAACACTGATGGCTTCGAACAGTTAAAAAGCATTGGAAAGTTTATTCTCTTTAGGGTTTAAATCTGGACTCCAAAAAATCATAAAAAACATTGTACTTTGGACTTTGGTAATTTCTAAAAACTAGTGCATTTACACACGTCCACCTATTTGGCCTACAGCAGTTCCTCACTTAATCAGATGTTACACATAGTTATACAAACTGGACTACTTTCTGAACAAGTCACAATACAGGACAGACTATTAGAACCAAGATCATTTGCATATTTTAGTCTTAAATACACAGTAACAAAACATCCTGCTAAAGTAAATAGATAAAATAAGTCAACATAAAAAATAATGTTGACTGATTTAGTACATATAACCACATCATAAACATCTGAATCTATATTGATGTTTTACCAAAAACAGTAGAAAACTGCAAATGCAAAACCAGCAAGTCTTCTGTTTCATTTTACTTGAACTAGCCTTGTAGTTCCAGAGAAAAATAGATTTGTTCACAAAACATAATTTGCACAATAAGTTAGGGAGAGGTAGGTCTTTGCATGACCCATTGCTTTAATGCTACTGAAGTAAATGGCCCAGCAGGGTGTTTCATTAAATAAGGACTGTTTGTTCCTCCTTCAGCTTCTGTTAAAGAAAGCAGGGGTGAAGGGCCAGAAGACAGTGTTCCTGCTCACAGATGCTCAGATAAAAGAAGAGGCCTTCTTAGAGGACGTAGATAGTGTCCTAAACACAGGGGAGGTTCCAAACATATTTGCTGTGGATGAAAAGCAAGAGATCATGGAGGTACTGTATGTTTTAGAAGATTTAAAGTCAGAATTAGAACATTTTTAAAATTCAATAATGAATCAAAATGTGTCAAACTAATATACAAGTTAAGCTTTTTTTTCACACATCTGTCTGTCCTTTAGGCTGTGCGGCCCATAGCCCAGGCTGGTAATAAGAATTTGGAGTTCAGTCCATTGGCTCTGTTTGCCTACTTTGTCAATCGCTGTAGAGAGAACCTACACATAGTGGTGGCTTTCAGTCCTATTGGAGATGCCTTCAGAAACCGTCTTAGACAGTTCCCCTCTCTGATCAACTGCTGCACAATCAACTGGTTCCAAGTAAGACTGGCAAAATCAGTTCAGTTTTATACATAGACACTATAACTTGTTGATATGTGTTAGCTACCAGTTTTTCTCCCTTATATGTGTAAATGTGTTGTCCCCCTCAGCCATGGCCAGAAGAGGCGCTGGAGCGAGTGGCCAACAAGTTTTTAGAGACCCTGGAGATGAGTGATCATGAGCGACTAGAAGTTATGCTAATCTGCAAGACTTTCCACACCTCTGCAATTGATCTGTCCAAGAAGTATTAAACATAATAGACTTCATATTCACATTATTAATAAGACACTAACATGAATCGACTACTGCAAAAATACGAGGCATGGTTTAAACACATGTTGCTGTTAATTAATATGAATTCATTCTGTATGATGTTTTTTTTAGGTTTCTGTCAGAGCTTGGTCGCCACAACTATGTGACTCCTACCTCCTATTTGGAGCTCATAGCTGCTTTTAGACTGCTCCTTACTCAGAAACGAGACACAGTAATGAAGGCTAAGAAGAGATATACTAATGGACTGGACAAACTGGCGTTTGCTGAGTCTCAGGTCCATTATTCTGTCTTTCATGTCTAAATATATGATAATTCTTCTTGCAGTGTTTATTTCTTTAAAATAAGGTTGTTTAAAATAAGAAGGTTGTTTACATATAAAGCATACCTTTCTATGCAAAAGTCATACATTACAGTCATATATTTAACATCACAAATTGTGCACACATCTTAAACACAAAGTATCATACCAGTTCAACTCTAAGTGCCTGAAAGTGTATATACACAGGAAGCCATCACTGAGAAATAGAAGAATAATTGCACTAAACTCTAGGAATCTAAGTTGTAGAGCAGGCTTCTTGGACTGATGAGTCTAAATTTGTATTTGGGATTATGCGAAGAAGAACATGCACCCAACTTCTAGGGCTGAACTTTAAAGGAGTAGAAGAATGTCCTTGCAATCTTTGAAAACTGAAACCAAATATATGAAAAGAAACTGTAATAAAAGAAACAGCTGGCCATACTAAATACATTTGATACTAGGTTTTGCTGTTGAATGTTCTACGTAGTTTTCTGTTAAATGTATGTTGCATACACTTTTCCTAATATTGAAAATTAAATAACCTGCATGTAATAACTAATACTTAATGGTAATTTTTTGGACATTCATGGACATCAAATAAACAAAGGAGACATCACTGACTTGCACAGTGCTGCATGTTTTTTTTTGTGGTTAGGAAAGTTAAATAATAAGTTATGGTTTTCTAGGTGGGTGAAATGAAGAAGGAGCTTGTGGACCTGCAGCCCAAACTGGAGCAGGCCAAGATTGATAACACCAAAATGATGCAGGTATGTAATATTTTTAGTTAGGTTAAGCTAAGTTAACAAAAATGCTAAAGTCCAGATGCTAAAATGCTACTGTGTTACAGGTGATAGAGGTGGAGTCCGTGCAGGTTGAAGCTAAGAGTAAAGTTGTTCGTGTGGATGAGGAGGTAGCCACTCAGAAAGCAAACGAAGCGCAGGCTCTGAAGAATGAGTGTGAGAGTGACCTTGCTGAGGCCATACCTGCTCTAGAGGCTGCTCTTTCTGCTCTTGACACACTAAAGGTAAAATTAAAGGAGGTCATGTTGCAATGCGTTATACAATTTTTTGATTTTCCTTAAAGTTATTAGTTGATTGCAGTTAGTGAGCCTGTTTTTTTCTCCAGCCTTCTGACATTACAATTGTAAAGTCTATGAAAAATCCTCCATCTGGAGTAAAATTAGTGATGGCAGCAGTGTGTGTGATGAAAGACATCAAACCTGAAAAGATCAGTGACCCTGCAGGAACAGGACAGAAGGTGAAATGATACCCTCTGTACTTTAGACTACAATAAGTGATTCTGTTGCCTGCTCTATTAAGTTTCTGCTTCATGTCTACAGATTCTTGATTATTGGGGTCCAAGCAAGAAGTTGCTTGGAGACATGAATTTCCTCAGGGACCTGAAAGTGTATGACAAGGACAACATTCCTGTAAGTGTATTTTTAGATTAGAGTGGAGCCAAGTGTCATTTCATGATGACCTGTTCACACTATATAGTACTAATTTCACTTTGTGTCAGGTACCAGTCATGCACAAAATCCGTAGTGAGTATATGACCAACCCTGATTTTGACCCCGCCAAAGTGGCCAAGGCCTCTTCTGCAGCTGAGGGTCTGTGCAAATGGATCACTGCCATGGAAGTTTATGACAGAGTTGCAAAGGTAAGTGCATCACCGTATCAAATTGCCTCTTTTCATTCCTACTGATGCCTTGTGAAATCTGCCCTATTATTATTGTTGGAAAGCTCCCTTACCTGTTTGTTTGTTTGGCCTGACATATAATTATTTAATTTTTATTCAAGCAAGGAAGTTGTTTCTTTTCATAAGTAAAATGCCCACTAAGGGGGGATGTTATGGCAAAAATAAGAAAAATACAGCAGAAATAGAAATGGTGAAATGATGGTCTAGAATCCATTGGGTTACTTCCTATCTGCAGTCGCTAGTGAAAGTGAAAATGAGTAAAACACAAAGTTTCTGTACATTATCTTCTAAATTGACCATCAAACATGGCCTGTGTAAATATATTTTATGTTTTGGGTTTTTTTCGTTTTTACTAAGTTCAATTCAACAGATATCATCAAAATCAAAAGTTCCTTGTAGAGGGTGTGTGCTGACTTTTATAAATCATCAACACATGTAAATTGACCTGTAATGTTCTAACCATAGCATATGACTGTATGCAGTTATACCTGAGTTGGTCATTTAAATGATGTGTGCAGTTGTTCTGTGATCTAGAAGTGCTGATAATACCCACAATATAAGACAAAGGTGTGTTTAACATACTTTCACAATAATGATGAAAAACTGTCATACTGCTCAGCACTAATCCTAATCACTAGTATTAACTGTAGCTTGTGGGCCTTTTCTAGGTAGTAGCTCCTAAGAAGGCTAACCTGGCTGTAGCACAGCAATCACTAGCCACAACCATGGCCCTACTGAACCAGAAGAGAGCTGAGCTGAAGGAGGTGGAGGACCGTCTGGCTGCCTTGCAGAAGACATTTGAGGAAAAAACTGAGGAGAAGGCTCAGTTAGAATTCCAGGTGGACCTCTGTGCCCGCAAGCTGGAGAGAGCTGAAAAGCTTATTGGGGGATTAGGAGGAGAAAAGACTAGGTTAGAAAGATATTTATGGACACAAACATTTCCTTTTGAGACTTAATAGTAGTTAATGTTTTCTGAGGTATTTCTCTGTGTCTTACAGGTGGTCTAAAGCAGCTGATGACCTTCAGAATACATACGACAATTTGACAGGTGATGTGCTAATATCTGCTGGTGTAATTGCCTACCTGGGAGCTTTCACTGCTGGCTTTCGTCAGAATTGCACAAAAGACTGGACCAAACTCTGTAAGGTACAATACCTGCAGCAAAATGTTGTTTCAGCTTGTAGCAAAAAGTGAAATAACATAGAAAATGTATTAATAACCATATCTAATTTCATTAACTCCCTATATCTCATATTTCTAATTTGTAATGACATTTATTGTCATCTTTAGTCCAAAAACATCCCATCTTCAGATGATTTCTCTCTGAGTAAAACCCTTGGAGATCCCATCAAGATCAGGGCCTGGAACATTTCTGGACTGCCCACTGATAGCTTTTCTATTGATAATGGAGTCATTGTGACCAACTCCAGACGATGGTATGGCTCTATAATCACACCCTTAAACACACACAAAACAAACAATCAAATGATCTCTCAGTCTCCAAGAAACTGGTTATTAATAGGCACATATTAAATACATTTGCAGGCCCCTGATGATTGACCCACAGGGTCAGGCCAACAAGTGGGTAAAAAACTCAGAGAGGGAAAACAACCTGAATGTAATAAAGCTTACAGATGCAGACTACATGAGGACCCTGGAGAACTGTGTCCAGTTTGGCACTCCTCTACTGCTGGAGAATGTGGGAGAAGAATTGGACCCCTCATTAGAGCCCCTATTACTCAAACAGATATTTAAACAAGGTACGTGTACTGTAATGGTCTACTTTTAATACTTGTTGTGCATATTGTGCATATTGAGTTCTCAGACAGGTTTTGTAGTGTTTTCTAAAAACCTCATTTAGATTTCCTGAAATGTGCTGTGTATGTAAAATGGTGGGTTATGTGCTTTTACTGGTCATAGAATTCAATTTTGAGTGCAGAGCATTTGGAGGGTGTTATTATTTTCTGTTCCTAGTTGATGTGTATTTTCCAAAATAACCAAAGTCATTTTCCAAAATACCATGAAAATTTAAAAGAACAAGCATTGAGGAGAAAACAGGGTTGGACTATTCCTTTAAGACTAAATCAGTGTTGGGGAAAATGACTGCATTCCAATATAGGAACATATCATTTCAGGTCCAGCAATCAGTTCAGCAACACCTTCAGTGTGTGGTAATTGCCAGTATAGGAACTGAAACCGATAGTCACTAAACTATGATTACATGAATGACTTCTGTTTTCTGCACGTAGGGGGTATGGACTGCATCAGGCTGGGCGAGAGCGTGATTGAGTACTCGAGTGATTTCCGGTTTTATATGACAACTAAGCTAAGGAACCCTCATTATCTGCCTGAGCTGGCCACTAAAGTTTCCCTGCTGAACTTTATGATTACTCCAGAGGGTCTGGAAGACCAGCTGCTAGGCATTGTGGTCGCTAAGGAGAGGTGATATTTGCATGCCTTTACACAGATGTCTCTGATCCTAATTAATATGATATTAATTTTTAAAAAAATGCGTTAATTAATCTTAATAATAATAATAATAATTTGAGAGCATTTAAGGATACACCTTAAATATACTCTGTAGTGTCACATCACTCTTCTAGATTCTGGAATATTATTCCGTGGGCTTCACATTTGTGTCCTACGTTCAATAGGCCAGAGTTAGAGGAGGAGAGGAATGCCCTGATAGTGCAATCTGCTGCCAATAAGAAGCAGCTGAAAGAGATTGAGGACAAAATCCTGGAGACTCTGCAGTCCTCAGAGGGGAATATCCTGGAGGACGAGAGTGCTATCCAGATCCTGGACTCCGCCAAGATAATGTCTAATGAGATCTCCAAGAAACAGCAGGTCTGGGGCTGGGAAAAGCCAGTTTGAAAGGCACTGCAATATTGTGACAGTGAGTGATTAGACCTCTGTTCCGCTCTGTGAACTTTTCAGATTGCAGAGAAGACTGAAATAAAGATAGCAGAATCGAGAGAAGGCTACAGAGCCATTGCCAAGCACTCCTCCATCCTGTTCTTTAGCATCGCAGACCTAGCCAACATCGACCCCATGTATCAGTACTCTCTCAACTGGTTCGTCAACCTTTACATCAACTCCATACAGGACAGGTAAAATGATATATGCCTATATGCTTGTTTGTTTAATTCTGTTATTGACATTTTTCTATACATTTGATTTACATTACATATTAAAATGTAGTTATGCTAATTGTGTTTGCATTTGATTGTAATCCTAAGTTTGAACCTGTACTTTAGACTTTTTTGTGGCAATTTTTTGTTTTCCCAAATTATCTGTTCCTCAAATTTAAGTACATTAGAAAATACAGAAAAATAAAAGAGAACCTGTGTATTGTATTCGGGTGGTGGTGAGCATGGCTCTTAAAGAAACTGTAAGAAAAGGCATTCATGCCATAGGGGACCTTGGAGAGTTCAGCACTGCTAAAGTGATATATGTGGCCCTTGTGGACTGTTATCCAGTAAAGTGTTCCATATGTTTCAGTAACAAGTCAAAAATTCTGGAGAAGAGGCTGAGATACCTAATTGACCACTTCACCTACAACCTGTACTGCAACGTATGCCGCTCTCTCTTCGAGAAGGACAAACTGCTGTTTTCCTTCCTCCTCTGCTCCAACTTACTGCTGTAAGTTAGCTCTAACTACATTATCAACTGTGGATGGGATTAATCATTATTAAAGCAAATTGGCACAGTGTTAAGTTTCACTTCACAACCAAATGAAACAGGAAACCTTCCTCTTTTTAGCCCTGATCTCCAACTTTCTCATTTCCCTTCAGAGCTAAAAAAGAAATAGAGTACTTGGAGTTCATGTTCCTGCTCACAGGTGGTGTGGGTCTTCAGAATGACATTCCCAATCCTGACCCCAGCTGGCTACAAGACAAGAGCTGGGATGAGATCTGTCGAGCTAGTGACTTGCCTGGCCTGCAGGGCCTCAAGTATGCACCTCAACGCCAGCATCATTTTTTTTTTAATATATTCAGTGATATAGTCTGTTCTGTTCTCATTATAAGATTATTTGTCCTTGAATAGACTTCACTTCCTCTTACTCATGTCAGATTTTATATTTTGGTTTATTTTCCTGCATGAATATAGGGAGAGCTTTACCAAAACCGCCGAGAGCTTTTTGCCTATTTATGACAGTAAGGAACCTTATAATACACCCCTGCCAAAACCATGGTGCGACAAACTCAGCGACTTTCAGAAAATGATCATTTATCGCTGCCTACGACCTGACAAAGTGAGATGTCATTAATGTTGGCAGAAGTCCCAATATTTACTCATATTTTATTGCGTATATAACATATTAAATTTTTATATTTTCTCTCTTTCTTTATTTTATTTTTAAAGATTGAACCAGCAATTACTAATTACGTGACTGAGAAACTGGGCAAAAAGTTTGTTGAACCGCCGCCATTTGATCTGAGTAGGAGCTACCTCGATTCCAACTCCACCATCCCACTGGTCTTTGTGCTCTCTCCCGGAGCAGACCCAATGGCCAGTAAGTATAGTCTTCTATTCAAAGTACTGTCTTTGCGTTTTGGTTCTAACAGATCTTTTCTTGCACACTTCTGACCGGGCACTGAAACATCCTGTTTTCCCCTCAAAGGTTTGCTTAAGTTTGCCAGTGACAAGAACATGGGTGGCGACAAGTTCAAGTCAATCTCTCTGGGTCAGGGACAGGGTCCTATAGCTGTGAAGCTGATCCGCTCAGCCATGAAGGAGGGCACATGGGTGTGTCTGCAAAATTGCCATCTGGCTGTATCCTGGATGTCCACACTAGAGAAGATCTGTGAAGATTTCAGCCCAGAAACGTGCCACCCTGATTTTCGCCTCTGGCTCACCAGCTACCCCTCCCCCATGGTACATTAGTACACTAACAATAAGTCCTTGTTTACAAATTTACTATATGAGTAAAATGTATTACATCAACAGTGATTGCCAAACATGCATAAACTGTGAAGTAATGGAAATTACTTCACACTTTTTTTTTTTTAACTTTTTTTACTTTCATTTCTCCTTTCAGTGTATTTAATCTTTGGCTAATTCATCTGATAGCTATTATGAACAAATACATGAAACATTGACTTACTTCTTGCTTATTATCTGTTATTCTGCATCATATCAACTTGTTTACTGTTCATAATCTGTCCTATTAATAATGTAAGTTCCCAGTGACCATCCTGCAGAATGGGGTGAAGATGACAAATGAGCCACCAACAGGCCTCAGGCTAAACCTTCTGCAGTCCTACCTGTCTGACCCAATCTCTGATCCCGAGTTCTTCTCTATGTGTCCAAACAAAGAGCTGGTGAGGGAATGGTTTGCTATTTAATTACCCACATATTGTTCCAGCACTATGTTCCAAATGTGGTAATTTGCTGCTGTTTTTATAGGTTTGGGAAAAACTCCTGTATGGGGTTTGTTTCTTCCATGCCCTCGTCCAGGAAAGAAAGAAGTTTGGACCGCTGGGCTGGAACATTCCATATGGATTCAATGAATCGGATTTACGTATTTCTATCAGGCAGTTGCAGGTGACTGTTCTTGCATAACACTTATCTTGAAACTCCAGATGAATGGACCAGAATTGGTGTAAATTACCGTCAGTGTACGGTAACAAAATACAATATCATTTCTTTACTGAAGTTTTGGCAACTTTTGCTCCACTACATTTTACAGTTTATTTTATTCATGTAAGAAATAAGTAGATTTTCCATCATATACAGAAGAATGTGATACACATTCATAAATTAAGCAAACCAAATATTTATGCACCACTTGGATGCAACCATTGAAACTGTTCTGGCACTGCATAGGTGGGGGTGAGGGTACTAGTAAATTACAGAACTATTCTTCTTGTAAACACTGATAACAGTCAACCCATAGTATTTCAACAAATCTTGAAATAGCCTTTTCTGGCAACTTTATAATTTGGCCGTAACGAAGTCTTCTTGCTCTCCCTACCCCAGCTCTTTGTAAATGAGTATGAAGAGGTTCCATTTGAGGCCATCACTTACCTGACAGGGGAGTGTAACTATGGTGGGCGGGTGACAGATGATTGGGACCGCCGCCTTCTGCTGACCATCTTGGCTGACTTCTACAATAAAGACATCGTTGAGAACTCTCGCTACACCTTCTCCCCCAGTGGCAAATACTACGCACCTCCAAAGTCCATTTATGAAGACTATGTGGAGTTTATCAGGGTGAGATACCGCAACACAGTTTGAAGGATACATTCTGAGTTTCTCAGCTCTGGTCCTGGAGGCTCACTGCTCAGCACTTCTCAGTGTTTTCATTAACACATACCTGATTCAACTAGTAAGCACATGAACAAACTCTTACTGATTGAAATGGGTGTGTTAGTAAGGAAATGAGTTACATGTGCAGGACAGTGTGGAGCTCCAGTAGCAGGCTTGAGAAACACTCCGCTAAACCACATGACATAGGTAAGGTACTAAAAGGACTTGTGTATGCAGAATCTGCCAGCTACCCAGCATCCAGAGGTGTTTGGCATGCATGAGAATGTGGACATCTCTAAAGACCTACAGCAGACCAAACTCCTATTTGATTCCCTAATCCTCACTCAGGGGGGAGGCTCCAAGGGAGGAGGCAGTTCTGGAGGAGACAACACACTGCTAGACATTGCCAACGACATTCTGTCTAAAGTATATCTTGTTATGCACATTCTGTGCCTTAACACCAAACTATCATATTTATAAGCTACAACTATTTATAGTAGAATTTCAAGTCCTTAGTGCTTATCATCTTTAAAGCTTCTGGTTTATTGCAGCTTCCAGGGAATTTTAACATTGAGTCAGCCCTTGACAAATTCCCAGTGCGATACGAAGAGAGCATGAACACAGTGCTTGTACAAGAGATGGAACGATATAATAAGTAAGTCCCAGGATCAGCTTTAGTGCATTAAAGAATAAACACCTATGAGACTTTGTGGGGAGCTATTGTGGCATTTATATAACTTTGTTATAGAAACCTTGTATTCTTCTTTAACATAAGCAGCCATTTACTTGGCATATATTTGCAATATCCAAATTGTAAAATTGCAATTTTTAAATGCTGTCAAAAGTACATAGTGAAAATCTTTCCTAAAGTTAGTTTGTAGTTTTTTGCTGAGGAGTGCTGGCGGTTTTTACCGAAAAAAGCAAGATATGAACAGCTTAACATCTAAACAGCTTTCTATTTAATCCTTCAAGGCCAATGCAACATTTTTGTTTTTTATTTCAGCTGTTTTCTCTTAACAATGTGATTTTTAGATGTTGTTTTTGTATTTATATTGTATGCAAAGTGTACACAAAGTTGATATTCTTGTATTTTGTAAGTTTTATTTTGTTATTCTCAAGAAATCATCATCACTGATAAAATAAAGCCGTGTGTACAGATCCACACTGCATTCTAGTATTAGTAATTAATAGTATTATATCACATCATGTCATATATCATATCATATATAATATCTTATAATGCTGTATAGATACATATCTAACACTATGCTTTGTGTTTTGTGTGTTGTGTATATTGCATTGCACATTGTTTCCTGTCCTCAGTTTGTGCAGCACCATCCGTGTGAGCCTGCAGAACCTGCTGAAGGCTATTAAGGGGCTGGTGGTGATGGATGCAGAACTGGAAGCTATAGCAGGCGGCCTTCTAGTGGGGAAAGTGCCAGAGAAGTGGGCCAAGCGCTCCTACCCTAGCCTCAAGCCTCTGGGCAGCTACATCACAGACTTTCTTGCTAGGCTCAAATTTCTGCGGGTTAGACCTGATATTTTTCCCAAAAACTTATTCATTATTATTAAATCCTAATATTTTATAATGTTCTGACTAATATTACTCATTAAAAAAAGTAAAGCAATGCTGTAAATGCTTATGTGGATTATAAGGTGTATTTAATGCGTTGTTTACCTGCTGTATGTACTGAGTGGCTATATGTCTTTGCCTTCTTTTAGGACTGGTATGATACCATGAAGCCTCATGTGTTCTGGCTGTCTGGGTTCTTCTTTACCCAAGCGTTTCTGACAGGAGCCATGCAGAACTATGCCAGGAAATACTCCATCCCTATTGACCTTCTTGGTTTTGACTATGAGGTACCAGTTACACGTACAGAAATGTCATGATGTAAATTGATATGGAAGATTGAATGTCCCACACCAGGTGGTATATTTTGTTGTATCTTCCCTTTACTGGGAACAAACCTAAACATGGATGTTTTTTTCTTTTTCATGAGAGAAATTATTTGCAGATTATTTGCAAACCATGTACACATGCAGTATAAAGTGTGCTTTTGCAGTGGTCAGATTTCATGTTTAATTTTGTTCCCCAGTTTAATTCAGCCAATTAACAGGACTGTTTGTATTTTATTTCTCTTACATTATATTACACAGGTCCTTCCTTTTGACACCTCAGCTACTTCCCCTGAGGATGGAGTATACATTCATGGCCTCTTCCTGGATGGGGCACGGTGGGATAAGAAAAGGTTTGTTTATGAATGACTGAATAGGACTAAAATATGACAATAATAAAATGACAATAATTAAATATTATGGCATGTCACAATACACATTTGACTATATTGTGAACACCTTAGACAATGGCTACATGTGTGATTGCAAAGGTAGAATAATTTGTACTGTTTATGTGTCATAGTACAGCATGTAGAATGTTGAACACAAGTTAATGGATTCATATTTTTCAATGCAGCACTTCTTTGCCTGTTTCAGCGTATAAGATGCGAAGAAAAGTACATTTGTTGCAAACTGTGAATGTATTGTGAAAACCTCTTAAACTGTCACCATATTACATGTTTGCCCATATCACCCAGCCCTAATTTGTACTACAACTATCTGTTATTTATTTATTTATTTATTTATTTATATTTATTTTATTTTTTGAAAAAAAAAATTCCTCTCCTGCAGTGGGGCCTTAGCTGAGCAGTACCCCAAAGTCCTCTTTGATTCAGTGCCTATCATTTGGATAAAACCAAGTAAGTGAACTTCCAAGCATTAAAATATGAAACGGCTTCTCACTGTGGCTTGTTCTAATGGCATGTGATCATTATTTATCTCATAGCGGATAAGCGTGTTGGGAAGCAACCTCAGAACATCTACGTGTGTCCCCTCTATAAGACCAGCGAACGTAAGGGCACTCTGTCTACCACGGGCCACTCCACCAACTTTGTCATTTCCATTATGCTGCCCATTAGCAACCGTCCACAGCACTGGGTCAAGAGAGGGGTGGCAATGCTCTGTCAGCTGGATGATTAAGACTTAGCAGCCTATGAAAATGCATTTTACAGCACCTCTACAGCTTTCACTTATTAAATAATTGCCACAGCTCTACATATATCCAGTTGTGCTTAATAAGTACTAAAACGTGTGTGCTGAAAAGTATTAACCCTGGCACGGTGTCTAATAAAGAATGAACATTCACAGAAACGTGTGTGTGTGTGTGTGTCTGTGAGACTGTATCACACATTTGCATGTGTCTTCTGGGTATTGTAGTGAGAGAATGTTGATGTAGAGAGTGACTTTGATATGCAAATTTTTTTTTATTTGTTCAGTTAACATTTTCCCAACGTCAAACAGACATAACAATCGCGTCAGGTGACACTTTTTTTCTGCGTGCGCAGTGACATTTCTAGGGGGAAATACGTTTATGCTGTGGTGTATGCCAAACTCAAACTCAAAGTCAGTTGTTATAACAGGCTATGTCATTTCTTTTCACAAAATGTGTCATGACAGCCTAGTATCACCTGACATGGGTGCTCTGTCAACTTGACCTCAGAGCTGACAAAAGCAGCCTTTGTGACCAACATTATTTGGATTACAAAAAACAATGACTTTATTAGCCTATGAAATTGTGATCGTACTACACTTAGCAATTTTAAAAGTGGAATCATTGACCTGCATTGTCCCAAAACTGCACTGATTATGGAACCATATAATTCTTACCTGATTATATAGTGATTATAGAGTGATGATAAAGAGCTACTTATAGGCCTGAATGCCTCTGTAAGGTATGATCATGGTTTCCTGTCACTGGCCTTGACAGCCTGAAGCCCCAGTGTGTGTCAAGAGGGTGGTCAAAGAGAGTTCCAGTTGAGTTCCAAAGAGTGATCCAAGTGTGGGGGGCTGGCAGAGCTGGTCCCATGATTGTATATTTTTAACTGTCAAGATATTAATAGCTGTGTGTCTGGTAACAGCCTGAAACACTCTGAGGTTACAAGTGCAACAAAACCAGCAGCGCTTCTTGCCTGAAGGTAAAAGGAACATTTGCATATGGATACTGCATATTTGAAAAGATTAATCTTCCTGGACGGGCTTCAGAGGACAATGGAATGTTGCATGGAATGGAGTGCTGCATGTTTACAAAGTAGTCGCCTCAGTTTAAGCCTCAACACAATCAGCAACTTGTTCAGACTAATACGTGTTCAATGGAGACACAGCCTGTCTTTTATACTGGACCACACAGGTTTGTCCTGTCGTTTCAGACGTCGTCACCATTGGCAGACAGTGTAGGCCTTATAATACAGCTAACTACGCCCCATCTTTATGTTCAGACTGAATACCAGAAAGGCTTGTCTCAGGAGTCACAATGATTACTACCATGTTATTATAATGCATTATGCATTAAGTCATGTGTTTGCTATGAACTGAATTACCTACTTATTACAGCCGTCTGTATATGAAGCTCATATCATAATGAACACTGTAATTCAGTGGAGCTCAAACCAGTCCTCATGTTTGCTCCAACTTGACTTGCGACACATAAGCATGTGCAGATCCCTGAGGACTGGTCTGAGAATCACTGCACTGTCCTACTCATTTACTAACCTGTAACAATCACAGCTTGCCCCAAACCTGTACTTCGAAAACCACCATTTGAGGAGGATTTTAATGATATTTAAAGTATTTCCAATCATTAAATCTGGTACTGGGTGATGTAAAGTCTATACTGGTCTAACACGATACTGGAACAGTATGATTTTCATTTTAGAAATACTTTTTTACAAATGTATTAGATATAATGCCTATAAAATAGCAGTGTACATGTTGGCAAGTGGGCAACCTTTAGTTTTTTTCAACTGCTATTTCTCCAGTTCACTCATGTCATCCACTGATGGATAAGTGCTATGTACTGTATGTACAAACCCAATTCCAGAAAAGTTGGGACTGTAGGTGAAATGGAAATAAAGCTGTCATTTCTAAACCTAAACCGAAAAATGATAACCCTAAATCAAAAAACAGTACAAAAATGAAATATGTAATGTTTATCTCATTAACTAAATAGTCTATTTTATATATTTGCTCTTTCTGAAATTAATACCTGCCACACGTTCCAAAAAAGATGGGAAAGGGGGCATTTAAGGCAAGGAACATTGTGAAGGGTAATGCAATTACATCTAGACATACACCCATCAGGCATAAGATTAAAACCGCCTCCTTGTATCTACACTCACTGTCCGTTTCATCAGCTCTGCTTACTATACAGGAGCACTTTGTAGTTCTACAGTTACAGACTGTAGATCATCTGTCTCTCTGCACACTGTGTCATCCCCCCTTAACCCTAGGACCACCACAGGCCACCACAGAGCATGTATTATGGGGCTGGTGGATCATTCTCAGCGCTGCAGTGGCACTGACATGCGGATGGTGTTGTGTTAGTGTGTGTTGTGCTGGTGTGAGTGGATCAGACACAGTAGTGCTACTGGAGTGTTTAAACACTGTGTCCACTCACTGTCCACTCTGTTAGACACTCCTACCTTGTTGGTTCACCTTGACCTCATAGTCAGAGATGACAGCTGATCTGTTGCTGCACAGTTTGTGTTGTTCATCCTCTAGTCCTTCGTCAGAGCTCACAGGACGCTGCCCACAGGACACTGTTGGCTGGACTGTTTTGGTTGGTGGACCATTCCAGTTCTGCAGTGGCATGGAGGTGTTTAATCCACGCATACCTGGTCCTGTGGGGGTCCTGACCATTGGAAAAAAAGGTGATGGGGGGATAAGAAAGTATGCAGAGAAGCAGATGGACCACAGTCTGTAATTGTAGAACTACAAGCTGCACGTATGTGGTAAAATTGATAAATTGAGGTGGTTTTAATGTTATGGCTGATTGGTGTAAGATCCCATGACAAGACCTGGTCCCTTTTGAGGAAGGATAGTAAAAAAATACATCAGCAAATAGCCCAACTGAAGATTAAGTTCCTCAATCAAGGACTGGAAGAAGTCTACCCTTTGTAGTGCATGATATCATCAAGGTTCAGGAAAGCCACCTCATGTTGCTGGCATCATACTCTCAGACTTGGAATGAGAGCATGTGCTCAAACAATAATGATGTTTATAAGATAAAACATTAAATATTATATTTCCATTTTAATTTACAGCAACTATTTTACTGTTCAGTGTTTATATTCGGTTTAGACTACAATAGATTTACATGCTTTCATTTTCCCAAAACACAATATACAATACAATATCTGTATTCCCATCTCTTTGAGCTACTATGTCTTTAAGCCTCACCTCCCGATTAGCCCAGTGTACTGTGATTGGTCGACTCAACAGGGCCAACCGTCCAGGAGTTCCTAAAAGTGTCCTGTGATAATCCATCCCATACAGCTTGAATATTCTCACACAGTTCCTGCAGACTTTGCGGTAGGGGTGGAGGTGGATTGACAGATGGCTAGCTTGACGTATGGCACGTGACAACAAACCGTTCATCTCGGTGCCTCCACACACTGACTTGTTGGTTGTCTCCACCAAGACAAAAGCGGGTATTATCACTGAGGATGACCCTCTGCCATTCTGAGTCACTCCATGACAGTCTGACACGACACCATTGCGGTCTTTGGTGACAGTGATGCCGTCTTAAGGGCAGTTGTTGTAACAGTCTGTGTGCATGTAGTCCTGTGCCGTTCAACCGTGACAGTGTCAAACTTGTCATGTTTCATTTCTGTCAGTTGATTCCTTCTGGGTGCAACTATATGATGATGAGGGAAGCTTTTTTGGAATTGGAGTTATAGCTTGCAGGCACTACAGATAGATAGATAGATAGATAGATAGATAGATAGATAGACAGACAGACAGACAGACAGACAGACAGACAGATAGATAGATAGATAGATAGATAGATAGATAATTTAGCAGCTAGTAGCATTCTCACAAGACAGCACAGTAATACAAATAAAAAAACTTGTCCTCCAAATTCACCACTTCACAATAAACCATTTGCATTACAGCAATTGAATTGTGCTGAAACAGTGGATTTGCTCTCCAAACTTACTTTCAGGCCATGTGGTTTAAACTGGAACAATAAAACGACACTGACAAAGATGGAAGAAGTGTATGATGCTCTGGAGGAAGACTGGGATGATGAAGATGAGGCCACACAGTACATGATCGAACAGAGTCTGCTGGAATACAGCAAGTGTAGTGGTGAAACTCCCAGGTATGAGTCAAACCTTTCTGTCGCCACAGTGCAGTTAACCAACTACACAGAGCAATACTCAGCTGTGGTTTTCCGTAGTGATCCTGCGCTGGAAAATATTGACCATGAGGAGATTTTTACAGCCATACAGGCAGGTAAGGGCTGAACCGCTAGCACTGTTCTGCTGATACTTGTCTGAACTCTACATCTCCACATCCTCCCGTTTTCCACAGGAAATGAAGATGCCCTGCGGTTGATGGTGCAGCACAGGCAAGCCCTGTCCATGGCTGACAGCAGGGGCTGGATCCCACTCCATGAGGCAGCGGTACAGCAGAAGAAGAGCATTCTGGAGATCACTTTCTCAGGTCCACATTGCTTTACTAGAACAAAGTATTTCGGACTAATGCTAGACTTGTGATTTAAGCCCTTTCATAAATACATAGCTTTTTCAGCCTGATCTACAACCTTTACCCTCAAAAACAAGTCTTATGATGAGTCATACACTAAAAAGAACATTTACCAAACCCGTTCTTATAAAATTTTATTAAACTTATTCAAAACTCTGGAGTCCAGTAAGGTTCCCTGCCACACACGCTCTATCAGGCAGGAGCCTGTAACTCTACAAAAATATGCTAGTATCAAATGGCTAATTGACCTCATTCAGTCTCAACAAGTGCAATTATACAGATTTATGATACTGTGCAAAAGTCAAAATCCGTCCTCAGCATCATCTAACATGCTTCGGAAGACTTGGATTGTGAGATAGAAAATGGAATGTCCAAGACTGAAACTGGAGCTGCAGAAAATATCCATGCAGGTGTCTTTAAAAACCTGAAAGGAAGTCTCCTGAAACGCATGGAAGCTAAAATAATAACAAAGGCTGAGAAAACTTTTAACTACAGAATGTATACTGTGGTATGTGGTCAAAATGTGAATTTGACATGGGGTCATGATTTCAGAAGAGTGTCTTAAAAACTTTAGGTTAGTTAGTGTTTCCTGACAATGGCGTATGGTGATGATGTAACTTTCTGCTAGAGAGTGTACTGACTGTGGTGTATGGTGATGATGTAACTTTCTGCTAGAGAGTGTACTGACTGTGGCGTATGGTGATGATGTAACTTTCTGCTAGAGAGTGTACTGACTGTGGTGTATGGTGATGATGTAACTTTCTGCTAGAGAGTGTACTGACTGTGGCGTATGGTGATGATGTAACTTTCTGCTAGAGAGAGTACTGACAGTGGCGTATGGTGATGATGTAACTTTCTGCTAGAGAGAGTACTGACTGTGGTGTATGGTGATGATGTAACTTTCTGCTAGAGAGAGTGTACTGACTGTGGCGTATGGTGATGATGTAACTTTCTGCTAGAGAGAGTACTGACAGTGGCGTATGGTGATGATGTAACTTTCTGCTAGAGAGTGTACTGACTGTGGTGTATGGTGATGATGTAACTTTCTGCTAGAGAGTGTACTGACTGTGGCGTATGGTGATGATGTAACTTTCTGCTAGAGAGAGTACTGACAGTGGCGTATGGTGATGATGTAACTTTCTGCTAGAGAGTGTACTGACTGTGGCGTATGGTGATGATGTAACTTTCTCCTAGAGAGTGTGTACTGACAGTGGCGTATGGTGATGATGTAACTTTCTGCTAGAGAGAGTACTGACTGTGGCGTATGGTGATGATGTAACTTTCTGCTAGAGAGAGTACTGACTGTGGTGTATGGTGATGATGTAACTTTCTGCTAGAGAGTGTACTGACTGTGGCGTATGGTGATGATGTAACTTTCTGCTAGAGTGTGTACTGACTGTGGTGTATGGTGATGATGTAACTTTCTGCTAGAGAGTGTACTGACTGTGGCGTATGGTGATGATGTAACTTTCTGCTAGAGTGTGTACTGACTGTGGTGTATGGTGATGATGTAACTTTCTGCTAGAGAGTGTACTGACTGTGGCGTATGGTGATGATGTAACTTTCTGCTAGAGAGTGTACTGACTGTGGCGTATGGTGATGATGTAACTTTCTGCTAGAGAGAGTGTACTGACTGTGGTGTATGGTGATGATGTAACTTTCTGCTAGAGAGAGTACTGACAGTGGCATATGGTGATGATGTAACTTTCTGCTAGAGAGTGTGTAATGACTGTGGTGTATGGTGATGATGTAACTTTCTGCTAGAGAGTGTACTGACTGTGACGTATGGTGATGATGTAACTTTCTGCTAGAGAGAGTACTGACTGTGGCGTATGGTGATGATGTAACTTTCTCCTAGAGCGTGTACTGACTGTGGCATATGGTGATGATGTAACTTTCTGCTAGAGAGTGTACTGACTGTGGCGTATGGTGATGATGTAACTTTCTGCTAGAGAGTGTGTACTGACTGTGGTGTATGGTGATGATGTAACTTTCTGCTAGAGAGTGTACTGACTGTGGTGTATGGTGATGATGTAACTTTCTGCTAGAGTGTGTACTGACTGTGGTGTATGGTGATGATGCAACTTTCTCCTAGAGAGTGTGCACTGACTGTGGTGTATGGTGATGATGTAACTTTCTCCTAGAGAGTGTGCACTGACTGTGGTGTATGGTGATGATGTAACTTTCTGCTAGAGAGCATACTGACTGTGGTGTATGGTGATGATGTAACTTTCTGCTAGAGAGAGTGTACTGACTGTGGCGTATGGTGATGATGTAACTTTCTGCTAGAGTGTGTACTGACTGTGGCGTATGGTGATGATGTAACTTTCTGCTAGAGAGCATACTGACTGTGGTGTATGGTGATGATGTAACTTTCTGCTAGAGAGAGTGTACTGACTGTGGCGTATGGTGATGATGTAACTTTCTGCTAGAGTGTGTACTGACTGTGGCGTATGGTGATGATGTAACTTTCTGCTAGAGTGTACTGACTGTGGTGTATGGTGATGATGTAACTTTCTGCTAGAGAGTGTACTGACTGTGGCGTATGGTGATGATGTAACTTTCTGCTAGAGAGTGTACTGACTGTGGCGTATGGTGATGATGTAACTTTCTGCTAGAGTGTGTACTGACTGTGGCGTATGGTGATGATGTAACTTTCTGCTAGATAGTGTAATGACTGTGGTGTATGGTGATGATGTAACTTTCTGCTAGAGAGTGTAATGACTGTGGTGTATCATGATGATGTAACTTTCTGCTAGAGAGTGTACTGACTGTGGTGTGTGGTGATGATGTAACTTTCTGCTAGAGAGTGTAATGACTGTGGTGTATGGTGATGATGTAACTTTCTGCTAGAGAGTGTACTGACTGTGGTGTATGGTGATGATGTAACTTTCTGCTAGAGAGTGTGATGACTGTGGTGTGTGGTGATGATGTAACTTTCTCTAACTTTCGCTGAAAGAGTCCCAATGTACTAAAACTGTGGGTCAAGTTAGAGGACAAAAATTAGAAGGAGAAAAAGAATATTTATTTGATTGAGTGCATTAGTTGGAAGTTATGTGTAATCTATTAAAGAAATGGAAAGCGTTTACACAGCACTCTTCAGCTTAATTTTCAGCAGAATAGGATTCATGAGATCTCAATAAAAATATGTTTTACATAAACAGTTACCAAAAGAAAGCATGCAATTAATGAATAGTTGTCTAGTCAAGAACAATGGAGACAAGACTGACAAGACCAAGACTTTATAGTAGTTGAGTCTGAGTCAGGAGCAAGACCGGGAGTAGACCCCAATCAGATTCTTTTCAGAATATTAAAAAGAAAAGAAGCAAGACTCCTAACACTACATTAGCCCACCTGTAACATGATTAATCCATATGCTATAAACTTAATAAGAACATTCCAAAAACCTCAAGCTAACAAATAATACCCAGTTAAGCCCAGAAAATTTCCATTAGGTCCTCAGCTGACAGACTGTAGACAAACATGCAGAAAGGACTGTTTTACTCTGTTGACAGATATTTAACAACAATAGAAATACAGTATAATCACCTCAAACAGAAGCACTGGACTATGACACCATTAGTTGTGTGGTTATAAGACCGAGGGAACGAAGTGTGGATCCTTGTAGTTGTAGAGGTTAAGTAAGACACAGCTATTTCCAGAGTTTCATGCTTCAGTGTGTGTCTGATGTTCAGCATCTCCCCAGGGCTCGGGTCATAGCTGCACTCTGAGAGGGGAGACTCCTCTCTTCCTCGCTGTCGTCCATGGTCTTAGAGAGAACGCTACATTCCTGCTCCAGAATGGCTGCAGCCCTGACTGTACAAATGAAGACGAGGACTCTCCATTAGTTGCAGGTGGGAAACACAGCTGTGCTACAGCAGGAAGTATGGATATGGTTTGCTTCAGGTTATATAGTAGCCACTTTGTCTTCAGAAATGCTCTGTGGAGATTAGAGGTGCTCTGGTGTTGTAAAGTACAGGCCTGTGTTAGTGTGTTTAAATGATATATTGTTCTGCAGGGAAGAGTATTGCGAGTGTGCATCTTGGGGGTCCTTTATAGTATACATTCTTTTGTGACTCTCTTTGTTGTGTATCTTTTGAACACATGATGAATCACGCGTAGTAAATGAAAACCCAGTGGGGATCCTCTCTGTTTTGTCTGTCTCCAAACAGCCATAAAGAATGACCAGTATGACTTGGCTTCTCTGCTCTTACGCTACAATGCCACTGTGGACCAAAAAGGCAGTCTTCAGAGAACTGCTCTGCATGAAGCATCTCTGCTGGGCCTGGAGGACTATGTGTACCTGCTCCTCCAGTCTGGCGCCAACCCAAATGCCTGTGATGCCAGCCAACATACCCCTTTAGGATTGGCCGCCCAGGCTGGGCATTTGAACGTTTCGGAAATTCTCCTACAGAAAGGTGATAATAACTTTGATGTGGATGGTGTTTGGCCAACTGTTTGCGTGTAGAGTGCTGAGTAAGAGTCTGAGACCACTCTTCATTTATTTCATTTTCAACCAAAACAGCCATCAGTTACAAGTTTTTTATTTATCAGCAGATATTTCAGAGGAAATTAGATAAACAATAATATATACTTACATTGGGATGGAAAAAACAGAACTTTCCTAAACCAGAATATTAAAATACTTAAAACACATGGGAATTGTGCATGATCTGAAAGACCACCTAGCCAGTCACAATCAGATAAACAATACTGAAAGTTTTCATCTTTGAAAGAGAGGGGAAAATTGAGCTTTTGCCTTTACTCTTGTTTCGAATATTTCCCTTGATCCTTTCACTGTGAGAAGACAACTCAACACTAGGAGTCTGAAAGGATGTGTCGAGAAGCCCTTGCTGAGAAAAGGAAATTTGTTATTTATTATATATTTTATTATATATATATATATATATATATATATATATATATATATATATATATATATATATATATATATATGATTTTTTTTCAGCATTTTAAATTTTATTTTATTTTGATGAGTTCTGCTCTGATTTGCTGGTTACAGTGAGACACTGCACTGATCACCAGAGACAACATAAAAAATAAAATAAAACACATTGTAGCTCACAATGTAAGTTTCAGTTTAAGATGATCTGGACTCCGCCAGGATAAAGTGGATGAAATCACACACCATGGCTGCTACTTACAGGTTGCTGTTGGAAATGTGATGCCAATAAAAGGTGAAACTGCTGCTCTCTTCAGTCTCTTCAGCTGAGTGAAGTCTGCTTAATGTTGTGCAACTTTTAGAAAACTGTCTGTAGTGAAATGTGCAGAGCGAACTCTGAATTAGAGTTCCCCAGGATTTTTTTTAAAGATGTGGCCATTTAAAGAAGTGAGTTAGTTTGCTGCTGTTTCAGCAGCTACATTTACCACTATAAAAGGTGCTGTGGCTACATTTTGCTGTTTGCTGTGGCAGTTGAGGTGGGACAGAACATCGGATTAAGAAGCTGGTGAAAAGGAAGCTAATTTCAGCCTGGTTTGAAAATGAACATCAACCATGCTCACTGACTGAAGGCTGGAAAGACTCCCCGATTCTTCTAACTGCTCAAAATGCTTTTAAAATTTTCTTTGAGACATACTACACCTGCAAAGAATGCTACGAACACACCTGAGTCCGAACAACAGGATGACCTCATATAGTCAGTCAGGTACAAGAGTAAGGCCCGTCCTTGCTTACGTCACATGCACAGCCATGTGTAAAACTTGAATCATTCGCATGTCTCATGATGTCAAACCTACACACAAGTTTCATTCCTGTCGGTTGACTCCCTCTAATATCCCCTTCACAGCCTGGCTTTTGAGCTCTTGAGTGTGCATAGATTCTGATCTTACCTGAGAACAGAAACTGCCTAGGTGGTCTTAAGAACAGTTGTAAATGTAATTAGTGACTGTACTTAACTAGATTTTGGCATATCTGTACTTGACCAAAGTATTTCCATTTTGGACGACTTTGTACTTTAACTCCACTACATTTCAAACTCTACTATTTTACTTTATACTCCACTACATTTGTAGTCAAATGTGCGTAACACATCAAAACAAACTTACTCATGGATTCTTGATGACCACCTGGATGAAGATGAAAACATCTGGTCCACTGTACTTGTCTACCACAGCCCCACTGTCTATTTTGACAGGAAATTAAATAAAATGCAAGGGCGCTCTCTGACTCTACTGAACACTGGGTTAATGTTACTGACTGCTAGTGAAGTTAATGTCAGTGACACTTATGTCTAATTTAAGCGCATCTACTGCCATAATGGATGAGTTCACAATGGTGAGCGCTGTAGACTTGGAGATCTGTGCATGCTGGTTCCACATGAATGAAATATGACATCAGCTATTACCATTGCCTGTATTTTATTCGTGTGGAACCAGTGCAGGCATTTCAATCAAGTGAATTCAAAACACCTCCTTGTCAGTGTATGTGTACTCTGCATTCCACAAATGAATAGACTGATGTGCTAAAGTTCCTCTGATCTTTGCCTCACCTATACTCTATACTCTACACTTACTCCCAGGTGCTTGCGTATGGTCAAAGCCTCAGTGTCCTGAGTCTCCATCCGTGCTGTTTGAGGCAGCAGCGTCTGGAAACCCCGATGTCATCTCTGTGTTGTTGGACTACGGAGCTGACCCCAACACTTCCACACACACCGGCCATCTTCCCATCCACCGCGCCGCCTATCGTGGCCATCTGTTGTGAGTGATGAATGTTACACAGCTGTCCTGTCCCATAACACTTAAGCGGTCGCATGTTGCCTGACATCTCAGTGTAGTTATATGTACAATGCCATGAAAAAAGCCTCTCCTGGTTTCCTCTATTTTAGCATGTTTGCCTCAGTAAATGGTTTCAGATCCACACACAAAAAGTAAAACATGCCACACAAAACATGTTTTTTAAATGACCATCTCATTCAAGTTTTCATCAGGTCAATCTGGCAGAGACATGGCAGACTACCTACTTTTGGCTCTAAAGTGGTGGTGTATGTGGCCCACATCTTGCACCTGCAGCAACTGGGCCAGGGGGAAGTAAAGAACGTGGGCCAGATTTGGGCCAGAACAATTTTGCTATCTGGGTGTCTTTTGTAAAACAAGCCCTTATGGCTATGTTTACATTACAAGCCTCAATTACTCAATTTAGATTTTTTCCTGAGACCCAAGATTCCATAATGCAGCATTCCATAACATTCCTGGCAGAACTCAAATTTGTAATGTAAATAAAACTGCAACAGCAATGTCACGTGACTGAACCATATGCATCATTAACAGCAAACAGTTGGACATTAAGAAGATCAGATTTACTTTTTTAAAATGAAAGCAATAAATAAGATTTGTGTCACTGTAGCCTGGCTATGTGAATATAGAATACGTTCCTCTTCATCAGCAGTGGTTGCAACTCTCTCATAGATGGCAAACATCTCTTGTTAATGGTGGAATCAGTGCTGATCCTATCTGAGGCAAGCCAGGCCTGTTTGATTCCTGTAGTATGTCTCAAACTGGACACTAACAGTACTGCTAAATACTTAATGGAAATGACAAATTATTAAATGGTGCCACACGTCCTTGAATCTCATGATGGCAACAGTAGATAATTCACATACATCCTCATGTTAATGTGTCATTCAAAACAGTTCTTGTTGAGATCTCTTTAAATACTCATTTAATGCACTAGCACTCGTTAGATTCATCCACTTGGGGAAGGGTTTCAAAGCACACAACCATGACCATCTTCAATTAAACATGTCCACCAGAGAACTCTCCAGATCCCCAAACCTTGCATAGTGTAATTCTGATCTGCAAGTTTTGATATTTTTGCAACCAGCATGCATTAAATTTTTGTGAAACATCTCCACGCAGCTTATTAACTTACTGAATGAATTATCCTTCTGTACACAACAGTCTGTTCATATACTTGACCTCCTTGTCCTCTCTTGGAAGAGCACTAGAGCAGCTGATTCCGGTAACTAAGAAAGAGGCCATTAAGGAGAGTGGAATGAGTCCGCTACACTCTGCAGCTGCTGGTGGTCACTTTCAGTGTCTGGAGCTGCTCCTTAGTGCAGGCTTCGACCCCAACTTCATGTTGCATCCCCGAGTGCGCCGGAACTACGATGATGAGCGCAGGTCAGCCCTCTACTTTGCTGTGTCCAACAATGATGTGCAGTCTGCACGTCTTCTGCTGGAGGCCGGTGCCATGGCCAACCAGGATCCGGTCAGCTGCTTGCAGGTGGCTATGCGCCTGGGCAACTATGAGCTCATCAACACGCTGCTGCGCTACGGTGCCAATGTCAACTATTACGCACGTGTAAACACCACGCACTTCCCCTCCGCGCTGCAGCACGCGCTGAAGGACGAGGTGATGCTGCGCATGCTCCTCAACCACGGCTATGACGTGCAGCGCTGCTTCGACTGCCCCTATGGACAGGGGTCACACGTGCCTTTGGACTATGAGGGCTGGAGTACTTCAGTCATTAAAGACATGGTGGTAGGTCGGAGAGTCAGCGTCTCATGGTCATGTTGACCCTTTTTAATTATTCTGAATTTACCTCACTGAGTTTGATCTGGTTTGTAAAATTTGTTGCTACATGTATGCCAACACTAATGCACACTAGCGTGATATTGAAAGACTGGCAACCCCACACAAACCAGTAAGCTTTGTCAAATGCAGTTAGAAGCCTTTTGAAAGCTTAGACTTTAATATTTAGTAGACCCTGTTTCGACCTGGTCACCTCAACTGAAACCAGATTAGTGTGTGGGATGGAATATGATAATCTGCAGGTTACAGGGCAGTTTGTCCTGCACCGCGTCTGTTCATATTGCTAGGCAAGTCTTTCATTTAGGTCAGTCCCCAACCATGTGCGTCCTCCATACTTATCTATTTCGCAGACACAGATCATGTGCCCGGTGACATACTGCATGCTGAGGAGTTTGTGTTGTAGTGGGAGCAGGTTCTGATGTTTTGGTTGTCGAACATGTCTCGGGAGAGATGGATGCGTTTACAGCTATAACATCTGACTCTAATGTCTCAGTGTCTCAAACCACCTCCTAAAGTGGTTTAAGTGATCATGTTCCTATTGTTTTATTGTGCTGTGGGTGCATTTACACTGGCATTTGTATGCAGCTTGGCTTTATCCAGCTATATTCCTGATACTCCATGTGTACACAGATGTAATGTATATACACAGTGTATATACGTTGGTATGGATTGGTTGGTGTAGCTCAGCGGATAACACCACTATCCGCCAAGTAGCTACCACCACACGTGGGAGAATGGGGTTTGAATCCCAGGCTGATTGACTACGCTGTGCTACACCAATAAGAGTCCGTGGGCAAGACTCCTAACACTACATTGGCCTACCTGTAATATGATTAACCTTGTAAGTCGCTCTGGATAAGAGCGTCAGCTAAATACCGTAAATGTACACAAGGACAAAATGTATATGGAATTTCAGCTTGCACAGGGAATGACAGTGGCAGTTTTCCAAATCTGATTTTTAAAGTCTATTCACACAAAGTTCATTCTAAAAGCTGAGCTGCAGGAGGGTAGTTTGTTTTGCAAAACAACATGTACAAACTTTGGAAATGTAGCTTAAATGAACAACTCACTTTTGAAGACTTTCTGCAGATGGCCAATATTTCTCTTAAACTTTCTTCAGGTCAGACACTTGCAAAGGGTTATGGGAAATAGGAGACAGGAAATGATACTCCAGAAGCGAGTGTAGACTGCATTTCTCAGCTGTATTTTAGGGACTCTTCTGATTGGAACTGACTTCGATGACATAACAGATTAGAAATGCAACCTACCTGGACTGTAGCCTAGCTTTTAGAACGCAGGTTAAGGAGAGTTTGCAGATCAGAGCGCATTTTGTTAGAATAGAGTTTATATATGTCAATCAAACAGCTTGTTTACTTCTATGGAAAAAACGAGAGGTCGGAAATGGTCTTTTAAAAACGAGTGACAGACGTGATTAATTCACTTCCGGATAGTGGAAATTCTTTTGTTCCATCTGCCTGAACACCTCTGCTGCTAGGTGGTGGAGATCTCCCTGGTGGAGATTTTCTCTTTCTGGACCTGTTTTTATTGTTCCCTTGTTGTTGGATGTACTAAGTATTTGAAGTTGCGTTTCTATTTTGGTGGCTAGGCTCATCTTTGCTGAGTAGGTGGTTCAACTAAGTAACAGCTCTGTCCCTTGAGTTCCTTTTCTACTGTTACTAAAACCGTCTTGTTTTTTAATGCATATGAACCAGTTAGCACCTGCACACATGTATTTCTGGATAACGTACACTGCAGTGAAGACACACTTCTGTCTGCAGTTTTGTGAGGTGATCACGGTGTCCTGGCTCAAGCACATCGCAGGCCAGGTGGTGAAAATAATGCTGGATTATGTCGACCATGTCACCTTCTGCTCCAAACTGAAGAGCATCCTAGTGGAGCAGAAACAGTGGCCAGAGATATGCAAGATTCAAGGTGGGTGATTAACTGAGGATCCTCGGAATGATATAATGCTGGCCTTAATTTCAAATTCAAATTTCAATGTATTTAAGATCATTTGTTTTGTCACATTACACTGCCTTCACAGAAAACCCTCGGTGCCTGAAGCATTTGTGTCGGCTTAAGATCCGGGAGAGCCTTGGTCGCTTGCGTCTCCGGGCTCCAGTTTTTATCAGTTTCTTGCCTCTACCAAACAGTCTGAAGGACTACATCCGCTTCAAAGAGTATGATATTTACAGCAGAGGAAGCACAGGGGAGCTTAAATAATAGTGGAAGCAGATCCTCACTGTCCAAAAAAAAAAACCCCAAGTATCTCCAAAATGGCAACAAACCTAATCTCATTGTAATATTAATCAATGGAACCAGATGTTTTGGCTCATTTCTGTTGTTCCATTCATCATAAAAATTGTCATGTAATGTAAACAGCAGCTGCTGTGTTCAAATAATGTATAAAAGCAAAAATCAACAGAAATGGAGAGACATGTTTTTGATTAGACAGGGACGATGATTTGTTTTACACAGTTTGTACTATTGTACTATTTCTAAACGCTTTTGCAGTGTATTCCTTGTCAGTATTGTTTCTGTCTTTGGCCATTTGGTTGTTCTGCAAATGGCTCCTGGATAATTTCTTCATGATGGAAAAAATGATTGTACAGTTTAGTATTAAATTATATGAATGGATTGGTTTGGACATGCATTGGATGCGTCCCTGATTTGTGGGTTCTGTCACAGTTCTCATCATCTCCTGAATAGTAAATATTATGTATTCAGAATAACTTCAGAATGGTCTCTGTATCAATAGATCATCAAGTCTGATGTTTGACAACACATTTACTGTACTGGAATGGTGTGACATATTATACACCTTTTCTCTGGAGTCTTGATAAAATGACATGCTTTGGTCAAGATACCACAAGAATCCAGCACTGCAGCTTCATCCTCACCCTGTCTAAAACAGCCCTCTTCAGAACAGCTGGTTTGAGTGTCTGTTCCTTTTAATGATAATGGGCCACTGCTCGCCACACCCCCCTCATTCACCAAGGGGTGGGCCAAAGCCAGTACATATTATCTTATATTACTCCTATGTTATTTACATGTTGAACAAATGAAGCTCATCATACTACTGGCATTTTTGTGGAAGGAAGTAATTGCCAAAGACGTCTCTCTTTTAGTAAATGTTAACTTGCCAGTCCTGCGTTGTATTAACCCAGATTGGAAAAACTGTTAGGCTAAAAATGGTTTCTGATGCAACAGCTTTTTGATTTAATTTTCCTTTTCCACCTTACATGGTGCAGCAGTTAACAACAGTTGCCTGGTTTGCCAGAATGTACCTGCTGTGCCATTTAAGGTGGAACTAGGAAATTTAAACAATAAGTCGGACAAGCAGATTATGGTTCAAGCCAGAAACTGTTAAGTGGAATGAGAAAAACGAACGAGAGGCAGCTTTGTGTCAGACACAAAGTGGTTAGCGCACACATACATGTTTTTGCTGACCGTAGCTGGACACTGCCATCAAAAATAAACTCTATTCATTAAGATGCAGCTGGCAACAGAGCAGTTCCTGTGCTTAGTTAGAACGGGTGTGTTGATGTGTGTTGTGCTGGTGTGAGTGGATCAGAGGCAGCAGTGTTGCTGGAGTTTATAAACACCTCAGTGTCAATGCTGGACCACCAACCAAAACTATCCAGACAACAGTGTCCTGTGAGCAGCATGCTATGACCACTGATTAAGGACTACAGGATGACCAACACAAACTCTGCAGTAGCAAATGAGCTATCGTCTCTGACTGTACATCTACATAGTGAACCAGCAAGGTAGCAGTGTCTAGTAGATGGACAGAGAGTGGACACAGTGTTTAAACACTCCAGCAACACTGTGTTTGATCCACTCACACCAGCACAACATGCACCATCATGGTCACCGTAACTGCAGTGATGAGAATGATCCACCACCCAAGAAATACCTGCTCTGTGGTCATCTTGTGGGGTCCTGACCTTTGAAGAACAGTATAACAAACTATGCGAGAAACAGATGGACTACAGGCTGTTACTGTAGATCCACAACATGCTCCTATATGGTAAGTGAAGCTAATAAAGTGGACAGTGAGTGTAGTAATAAAGAGGTGGTTTTATGGTTGATCTGTTTATGTATCATGAACAAAAACATAAATGTGACATTTGGGGAAAGACTTTACTTTCGATTTTAACCCTGCAAAAGTCTCTGGGCTGACCACAAACACATTTAGTGTGTTGTTCAGTATAGAATGAAGGCCAGGCAGGCTCCAGTCTGTGACTGAGCCTGAAGGTGTTACATATAAACATCGTAGAATGATGTAATGAAAAATACGACTTGATAGAATGACGTGATAGACTTATTAAAGTATTGGGTTTTGGCATAACTAACTGAACTGGCTCAATTCACGTTGGTGGATGTCTTAACTGCATATTACGAATATTACCTAACAGCCTCAAACAACACTGATGGTAACGGTTCGGCTTGCTATTGGACGCCGTGGCCTGTAGGTGGCCCGGCCGCCTGTAAACAGAGTGACGCCAGAGTTTTGCAGCGCTGGGGAAGCATTACGTCAGAGGCATAATGGCGGAGGAGGCTGGTTGAGAAGGAGAATTACTCCGTGAAGCGGCGCTGAACCCAACTTCATCGCCCGTCGACGAGGTGATCCGTGGCCCCCTCCCCCCACCTCCCCCCTCCCCGGAAAAAAAATGGCCTGCAATTTCAACGAAGACAGAAAACTCGACAAGGACGGAGCGAAGGCGGGCGGCTTGTCCGCGGACGGCGGCGAGAGCCAGAAGCAATTGTCAGTCTCCACCGCGACCACATCCAAGCAAAATGGCGATCAGGCTGGATGTGAAGACGAGCAAATGTCTGAACAAGACGCTTCTGAGCGGCGGAGGAGCGCGCTGTCAGACGCCAAGCACGGCGGCAGCTCTCCTTCGACGCTGCACAGGTCCACGGACGAGCTGCCACGGAGGAATTTCCAAATCCCTCGGAAGATTAAGGAGCGGAAAGGTTGTGTCCCCTGTACTGGCATTCCTCAGGCTGAAAGGGACTCTGTTTCGGTTTCTCACCGCGTCCGTCCTGCATGCCTGTTTACCCGCCTCACTTACTATCGTACCTCCGGGCTCTGCTTTAGCTAGCCGAGCTCTCGCTGTGCCTGCATGTAGCTTCGTATCTGTAAGCGCTTAAACAGTTGCACTGGTGTGCTTGTGCGAAGCGGCATGTTATGTTTTGTAGCCGCCACACGAACGGCAAGCTAGCCAAACCATAGCTGACTAGCAGATGCGCAAACAGAAGGCATAAAGCTGGTGAGAAACTGAGCTTTGTGCCAAGCACCCACATGTCTCAGGGTGAAATACTGTAGTTCATGTGTCTCTGGAGTGGACGCGTACGCTTTCAGGCCGGCACTGTGTATGTGAGTGGTAGCTAGCCAGCCAGCTAGCTAGTTGGCTACTAGCAGAATTCGCCACTACACTGCTGCCACCACATGACACAGTTTTGCCACTCCTCATCCACTACAGGCGCTACCAGAGTAATGTGGCTCAGCGGACCACAACACTGGTCAGCGTATAATGACCTCCGGCTCCGCTCGTAGCGCTTTAACTTTGAAGAGCGCTTCAGGCCAGCACTGAACCGTTAGAAGCCTCACGAGCCCCCAGTGTGAGGACTGAAGACAAGTCAGCCCAGCTCTGCCTTTACGTGCTCACTAATAAAATGTCTTGGGGGTTTGTCAGTGTGTCTTACTTAGAACAGCATTGCACGTTACTCTGGATCTAAACTAACTTGGCCAAAGTCCTCAGACTAGTAGTTTAGTTCTCATAGTGGTTTTGTGTTCTGTGCCAGAGGGTCATGGGGTGAGTGGGCTGTTTAAGGAACGAGTCATGAGTCTATTTAAAGGGCTGTGCATTGCTAGGAGCCGGTACTGGTTGTGCTGCACCGTTTTATACTGATCTTAAACTGGCATGTCTGTGATTGGAGGTGGGAGGTGTGGCTGTTGTTTCATGTGCACTGACTTTCAGTCTGTGAGATTCGTAAATGCTCTTGTTCCCTGCTTGTTGAGCAGATGAGGACTAGGTGTAGTAGATGGATTTATGGAGAATGACTGTTCTCCATCTGAATATCATGTTTTGTTTTGTTTTTTTTAAATATATGTTTAGCTTTGTTGTTCTTCTGTCAGAAGCTGAGCTTGTCTTATCACTAGTTATTTATTTATGTATATATATTTATTATTGAAGATAGTTGTTATTATTATTTAAGACATTAAAATAATTATTATTGAGGACATAATTATTGATGTTGTTGTTATTTTTTATTATTATTATTAGTAGTAGTAGTATTATGACATGGTGGCTCATACTGTTTGTTGCCTCATGGCTAAGACACAAGTGATGATGCATTATTATCCGAGCCTAATTATTTTTAAAAAGAATAATTATTTTAAGTTGCCAACTTTTGATCTTTTGGGTACATAGTATTTTTGTGTTGCCACAAACCAGCTCTCCTAATATCGTTTCTCTCTTACGGTGCTTTAGGACTCCTCCAGATGTTGGCTCCAGATTCAAGGGAGTTTGAGGAGCTTGTAAAGCTCGTTTCATCCTTTTACCTGGATGCTTCTTCTCGAGGAGCTTTCACCTACACCAAAGCATGTCTCATTCACAACGAGCTCCTGGAGAAAGAGGTAAGCTTTGAGTTTAGAAAGCTGGTTGTGGTTTAAACAAGTTTTCCTGAATCTAAACTGTCTTAGATAAGTGTATGTGGTAATATGGGGTTCTTGGTGAGTGCCCAGGCAGGATTTGCTGAAATAGCACTACCTCCGGTCCATGTTTATTTCATCACGAGTGTGGGAAATATATTTATTGTACATTTAATTGGTGTGGTGGTGTTTTGTAGTTTTGCCTGCTGTTGCGATTGTGTACAAAGTGATTTTGGAGTTCATGATTTCACAGGCTAAAGTATGGTTTGGCCTGCAACATGATAATTATGTCTTCAGAGCATCTTTTGCATGCTTCTGATATGCTGCTTCATTAGTCTGTGTTATGTGTCTCTGCAGTTTATTGAGAAGAAAAGGGAACTCAAACAGGCTGGACGGACTGAAGCTGAACTCACAGATTCCTATGCCTTTCTGCTGCCTGACATGAACAAGGTAAGGCTAAGATCCACATTTGTTATTCTTAGCCAAGTTCGAAGTTTGTCATCTTGGTCTTTCTTATCTTTGCGTCTATGTTAAGTGTTTTAGAGAAGGCAAAACACTAAACTAAACCTAACCCTAACCCTGGATTTGGAGGTTAAAACGTGTGGGTAAAAACATGTGCATTGTGACATTGTACCTTTGTATTGCAGACTCACTGGATCTGTGAAAAGGGTCTGTCAGTGGGACATGCACGGATTAGCAATTTGGGAAATCCTGCCAAAGGTATCTATGAGTGCACCCCTGGAATCCATAATGGTTCTGTTTATTTGTTATTTCTCAGCTGAAGGTCGTGTCTTTAAATTCCAGGATTGACTGGGTATTACTTATCATAAGAGATGGCACTTAACCTCCCACTCGCCCAGGATGCGCTGCTTTGCTGACAATGCTGTACTGCTTTCATACAGGGCAGTAGATGGAAAGCAAACTGACAAATTTTTGTTGTAAAATGAATAAATTATAACATTATGAACATAACTGTTTATGATAGTAGAACATGATCTGCTCCATGCTAAAGCTGTTTGTAAATACAAGCCTGGCCCTGTTTTACAGCATAATATTTCCCCCTGCTTATGACAAATTACATTCTAGTGCCAGGCAATAAAGTTCAGTATCATGATGATTTCTGACTATATTGCAATGTCTGTAAATACTTCACCTGCATGAAGATAAAGTTCTGTTTTTATAAGGTGAAACCAGAAGGGGAGCAGACACTGTACGTTAGCTAGACAGAAACATTTCCAGAAAGACAAACTGAACCACCAAATATAATAATAAAAAAAATAAAAGCAAACACATCATGTGCATATTTATCATTATCCTTAACACATATTGCTAATAATATTTCTAAAACAAAAAAGTTTATAACTATGTCTGTATCATGACATACCAGTATAGAGGACTACTTGCTCAGCACCCTTATCCCCTGAGACCTAACCTTGATATTGTAATCAGAGAAGCAGTAAGTATAATGTAAGGAAGCATTTTTCTCTGTTACTGTTAGGCCCTGCAGATCACAGCAGATATAACTAATTTCCCTGTATGGTTCAGTTTTATTTATATGGGTTGTTTAGTTATTTTCCTGTAGGATTTTGACTCTGTTGATTGATGTTTGTAAATAATTGATTTATCTGAGTAAATATATAGTACAGCAGTTTTTTAAATAAGTGATTTTACAGACCAAGGCTGAGAAAAATATTGATTTAATCTTAATGACAATACGCAATATAGATCTCTGTAACTACTATGAAGGGGAGTAAAGGTGAGATTTCACAAGCACTTTTATTACATGGGGTGGTAATAATAAAATGCAAGACAGTGTTTTCTTCAACATCATATAAAATGTATATAAAATTGTCCAATTATATAAACTAGGTGGTTTTGAATGGGCAGCGGGTATATTGGGTCAGTGGTTAGTAGCAGCTTTGTAAAGCCGTTTTGTTCCACTGTTGCAGTCGGGCCCATACAAGTGTGATAGACCACCAACTTAGTTGTACTGCACCAGTTGGCACTTTTCTTTTCACAAAGCATACCCTCACTCTACTGTCCCCTCCTATTACTTCATAAGTTAATGTTGATAAAAACTCATCAGTTAAAATGTTACAGCGATAGCGATGAATCATGAGACGACAGAGCTGAATATGAGACTGTGCAATACAGTGAATAATATAGTGTTGCATTTGGAAAATAGAAAGTGAAACTGAGAAGACTTTGATAAACAGCAGTGTGGCCACATTATAACACTGGCCTTAGCTTTGTTTAATGTTTTTAACCTGGGTTTGCATGGGATCTGTGGGTGTCCGGATATATCTGGATATACCTTTAAAATTTCATATACCACCTAGCCCTATTATAGACCTGTCAGTCCTGCAGAAATACTGTCTGACATAACTGTCATTATTCTTTTCTTCTTTTTTAGGGGTTTACCTTTCAAAGTATTCAGATTTGTTGCAGATAAACCCCTTTGAGGCGGGAGCTTCAGGGGATATTATTGTATTTAAAGTCATGAAGGTAATATATATATTGTCTTTGTATCACCGCAAGTGTGCCTGTGTATATGTTTAGATTAAGAAGTTGCTGTATAGACATTGTCTTTAGTGATGCTGAATAATGTGTGGTGTCCTTACTTTTATTGTACAGGGTAGATTAAAGAGCATATTTGAAAATATGCCCAAGAGTAACCTGGAACCTGCACCTAAGTTCGATTGCCACATGCACAAAAATGCCAGTAAAGTGACCTCATTATTATCGTATAGGGCCTTTGAACTCACTCAGGTATGTCTATGTGATGTCAACACTTATTTACAGTACGGTTTTACAACAAATGCATGTGCGTTTGAAATTGTCTGTTGTGCTCATTGCTTGTTTTATTGGTCTTCAGCAATACTTTTACGAGTTTGCATTTGAGGAGCTGAGGTCCCGGCCCAGACATGTGTGCCCGTATGCTGTGGTGTCATTCCAGTACAAAGGCAAAGAATCAGGCACAGCTGCCCACAGGTACAGGATCTCTATCGTTTTTATGGTGTTCTTGATCCTTAAATATCACATTAAAGGTAGCATCATTTTCCAGCATCATGTAGCTCTGAACTGTGCATAGTGTTTATGTTTTATATTGGGGTGGCTGAGGTTCTCTTGTCAGGAAGCACAAATGCCTTATAAATTAGGCAATAGTAATACTTTGCAGAGGCAAGCTCTTTTTGTCAGTGAGTTATCAGGTGGTATCAGGGTTGAAAGGTTGACTGCTCAAGCTACTGTGTTTTGGATACATTTTGGTTAATCCAGAGAAGACTGCTCATGAGAATAGGTCTGCAGTGTTGCTGCTTTTTGAATATGAAAAATAATTATGTGCAGACGTTTGGTTTCTTGAAGCCAGACACATTCACTATGCCATAAGTGGTCATCATCCTTACCAAGTATATTGCATGCATTGTTTTATTTTTATTTTTTTGCTCATTTTCAGATTAAGCAGCACATTGAATGAAGGACATAGAGGTAAGCTGTCTTCCTGTAATTTGTAGAAGTTACAGTTCAGAGCTTGTACTTTGCTTGTTGTTTTCTTGTTTCTTTGTTTTGCCAGCACCAGCCTTTTCCATTAGGTGTGTTACCTTTTGGAGACTGATTGGATTGTGTCTGTTTTGGGCAGTACGGCGTAGGTACACAGTATGGAGTGGCCTGCTGGTGAACAAGGGGGAAGAGCTGTATCAAGTGTGCATCCGCTCCCCCAGTCTTCCCTTCCTTCCCCTCAAACTGTAAGTGACCTTCTTAACCCCACTTCTCATGTACATTAGCTCTGACCTGAGCTTGTGCAACACTTTCATTTCTGACTCCTGAAATGTTGGATTTTATATATAGAACTGTTTTACATGCTGTATTCTGATCCTGCACAACTTCTGACAGAGTTCCTGTTGTAGAAACAGATGCACTGTATGATGCCCAAAGTGAAATTTACTGACTTTCTTTTTTTGCTTGATTTTTAGTCCTGACAAAATAGACATAAGTATGGCAATGCATCTTGATCAAGTGAAGAGGAAAATTCCTTCAACATTGCTTTCATGGGACACGTACAGTTCAACACGAGAGGGTAAAAGCTGTGTGTTGAAAATGTCTTCTGCTAAAAAAAAATAAAAAAAACCAAGCAGTTCAAGTGACTACTATTTTACAAAAAATTTCCATCATACTGAACGATGATTATGATGAGGATTATTATGATTATTATTATTATTATTGTTGTTATTATTATTTGCCTACATCCTTTAATGCTTTCTTTGTATCAGCACTGAAGTGTGGCATGTACGGCAGTCTGTTTGAAGTCATGAGTAAGACCAAACAGGGGAACTGCCTGTCCAGTCTGCTGCAGCGAATGGAGAGAGAAAAAATGGTGAGGGCTGTCATTTGATTCTACTTTTTGCTGCTGCTACTTGTAACGTATTGGTAAAGCATGTTGTTAAATATATGTAAATATTTTGTAAAGTTCATAGCAAGTGGTCTTGCTTTTGTATATGGTGATCTGTAGCTTCTTAATAGCTGGATGCAAATTGATACAAGAACTCCCTTGTTCTCCCTCCTAAGTTTGCTTTGTGTCCAGATTGATCCGTTGATAATGCAGACTTATCAGAATAACATTACAGGCGAAACATGAATGGGGCTTGTTAGCCTTGATTTTTGGTTGAATATTTTTCTTTTTTTTCCTTTGTGTCCAGGTTCTCGTGAAGCCACTGGTGGACAGAGGCTTTCTTTTCCTCTTGTCTTCATCTCACATGCACAGTTCTAATGGTACGCTTGCACTGTGTTTATATCTACACACTAGCACTTTTTTTTTTTTTTTTTTTTTTTTTTTTTTTAAATCTCTGCTCCTTGATTCAAACATACAGTGACTTTCTGCCTTTTGTGAAACATAGAGAGGCGGGGTAGGAGTGACAGAGGATTACAGGCACTTTTTATTTTTCAAGAGCCAAGGTTTACAACCCGGTTCAGTAAGTATTTTTTCTGTGGCTTTATCTTATTGATTGATTGTGCGTGCGTGTGTGCATGTTGACCTCTTCTGTTGTTATTTGGCAGTGGCGAAGCACGTTGGCCTTCATGAGGACTCTGCAGTTCCTTTGGAACCCAAAGATCCAATTATTGAGCACCTAGACACCTTTGTTCCTGCACTGCACCATGCCTTCTTTAAATTACGTCCTAACACACCAAAAGACCTGGCGGCTGGCATTAAGAACCAGGCACTGGAGTACCTGGGCCTCCGGGAACAGGGTGTGGGCCGTCCGTTTGTCATGCCCGAGTACCGAACGAACTTGGATGAGCGACCTAACCTGCATCCTTTACCCCGACCGAAGGGCATGGACTCTGCACTGAACACTTACATGTATGGTCCTGGGAGCTTTCAGCTGCCAGTGATGCGGCTGCAGCAGGGCCTGGTGGACAGTGGACAGGGTGGGGCCACGTCACCACCTGGTGGAGGGGGTGAGGAATACAGTCCGGTGTCAGATTGGGGCGGTTCGGACCGTGCCTCAAGCAGTAGCAGGCCTGGGCCAGCACAGTCTAATGGCAGTGCCCAGAGATCCCGGCTCAATCAGGCTGAGTATGACAAGGACAAGATGGAGAAGCTACTGAAACTGATCCAAATGCACAAACGTGCGCTGGGCAAGGAAGACGGTAGTGGGCAGGAGCGCAATGAAGACTGGGATGCCGCTGGTCTCAAGAGGAGGTTGGAGGACGACGGGCCAGCTGGAGTCAGCAAGTACCTGAACACAGGCCTCCTGAGCAATGGAGAGCAAGGGAGAGGTGAGAGAGTTCCGTAAATATAAGGGTGTTTATATGATGGAATATCCAAGTCAGTTATTTCACTTTCTTTCTCCATATCTTTGCTTTTGCAGTTTCCTGCCTGTTTCACAGCGCTGCCCTCATTAGAAATTCTCTCAGATTTGTTATGATGCTTTGCAACAAGTAAAAACATATGGGGTCCAGCACTATGTGTAGTGTATTGCTAAATGCTGGAAGATTTTATTTGGTCTCTTATTGCACGTTTTTCACTCGTTCGTTCGTCTGTCATGAACACACAACTGTTAGTTATTGATGTCAACTAATTTGCCATTCGAGAGATAATTTTTCAGTGCGTCCTGTAGGTGTGTGTGGTTGCGTGTGAGAGAGAGAGAGAGAGAGAGAGTGTGCACACACACACACACACACACACACTTGTTTTCCTGTCAACACAATATGATTTGACTGGGGGTGTTTGAACTTCAACAGATGACTAGCCTCAGGTGATCACTTTTGATTAATGTTTGCAAGGCCAATTCTAGCCAGACACCACTGGTCACGATCATTAAGCACCAATGAGCAGCTGCTTGGGGTAGTGATGATTTCTATGGTGTAATTCTTGTATACACATGATAAGGTAGTTTAGGGAATGTTGTATGCCCGTGTAGCTTTGGAAATGTAATTTCCAATGCGTCTGGCATTCGGTATCATGCTTTGTTTGACCTTTGATAATTTGTGTTCCCTTGCAATGAGCAAGCTTATGAGTGCTTAACCTCATCCACAAGATACCTCCTCACAATTTGTACAGGTGTGGGCATTCCTAAGCTGCACCTGGAGGTAACGGCATTTCATAATGAATTTACACTGCTGTCCCATCACTTTTGGTTCTTGTGTGTGTGTGTGTGTGTGTGTGTGTGTGTGTGTGTACGCGTGTATGCAAGTATGTATGCAAGCCAGCAGGTTGTTTGGCTAATCGCATATAACTAGGCTGTGAAAAACAGTTTAAGTTTTTGTGCCAGCGCACAGTCCATAGATACCAAGAGGTAAAGAAAGTCTGTCAAGTCTGAAATAAATTCCCAGTGATTTTTGAAGCCTGAGGCGTCTGGAGTAGGGCTACATATTAAAAGTGGCACATCGCACAGTGGAGCCTCTGTGTTTGTAGAGCACTTGCTTGCTGCAGATTCTCTGTTGATTTGCTGAATGAAAGGATTGTACGTTTGTTAATGTTTGATCGTCGTTTTTATTGTCCTTCTGTCCATGTCTACAGTTCCTCAGGGCGACAAGTCTTTCTCTCTGTCAGCAGTGATGGACAACATGGGGTTGTGCGATACAGACCTGCAGGAGCAGGTCTCCCACAGCGCCTCCCTCCAGGACACGCAGGCACTGCTCAAACTTTTCCTCAGCGCCTTAAAAAGAGTTGCCCAGGGTTCCACTGCCGCAGCTGCTGCCGTTGCTGCTGCTGCAGCTGCCACCGCAACACCTCCTTCCTCTACGCTGCAACCCGACAGTCTGGGGACAAAGCGGGCCCTTGAACCCCCAGAGCCCACCACTCACTGTGACCGTGACCTGCGCACCAAGCACACAGATGAGGAGCAGGTCACACAAGACTACCTGGAGGTTTGTGCCTTCACTGTTCATTTTGAAATTTATTTATGTTCTTTTTTTTTTTTTAACATGCATACAGAGTGTGTGTTTATATTATATTATATTATATTATATTATATTATATTATATTATATTATATATTATATCGTCGCTGTCCAATGAAAAACATGTATCTCCATTTTTGTCCATTTTGACTTTTATGCATCATTTGAAAACAGCCGCTGCCGTTTACACTTTGTGAGATGACGAACGGACCAACTGAAATGGCCCAGAAGTGCTTGGAAGGACGTCTGGTTCCATTGACTTACATTAAAATTGAACGAGGTTTTTGGCCTCTCCTGTAAGTTGCCATTTTGGAGATGCTGTTTTTCTTTGGACAACGACGAGATTTTAAATGTGTTAATTTGTTCTATATTATATTATATTATATTATTATATTATATATATATATATATATATATATATATATATATATATATATATATATATATATATATATAATTTTTTTTTTTTTTTTTTTTTTTTTTTTTTTTTTTTTTCTGTGACCATTAAACCATCTCTGCGATAGGAAATATAAATCAGCAAGGTAGAGGTATCTTATCTCCACTCTTTGCTCATTATATCAGGGTAACTAGAAGGTGAACTTGTAGTTGTTAGCACCCTTTGCTTTTTCTGCAAAGGTCAGGATGTCAGGACCACCTGTCTTATTTGTGCGGTAGATCATTCTCAGCACTGCAGACAAGATAGGGATGTGCCAGTGTAAGTGGATCAGACACAGCGGTGCTGCTGGAGCAAATCAGTGTAATTTCTGGACTGAATAATGTTAGAAATTCGGGTCTTAGTGAAGAATCAGGAGACTGGAGATGAGGTTTAGCGTTGTGTTGGGTTTATTTAAAAAATATGCAGCAACCAATGATTCACTGTAGTTGTGACTAGTAAAGTGGACTGTAAGTGGGCATAATGTTTAACTGCTGTGTCTGATCCATTCATACCAACACACACTGACACACCACCACATTAGTGTCCATGCAGTGTGGAAAATGGGCCACCACCCAGGTAATACCTGGTTTGTCTTGGTCTTTTTGGGATTGAAGTGGACTCACAGACTACGATATACAATATTAAAACTACAAAGTTCACCTATTTGATAAGTGAGCCATGAGTGTAGTGGACAAAGTGTAGATACGGTGAGATGTACTAATGAATTGGGTGTGAGTGTGTGTCTGTGTTCACAATTGAAAGGTTAAGTATGAGCTTGTTGTTTTGCATCACTTTAAAAGTGATCATTTGGATTGTTATTTAGGAACAGATGGAATGCAGTATTAGTAGTATGGACCTGTGCAGCCCGTCCTCTAGCATCGAGCAGCAGCAGCAGCTCTCCCGCCCGGCCGAAACCCCCAGCCATGATCTTTTGCAGTGGAAAGCAACCTCCTCGGGTATTCTTTTCTGTTCCCCTGTTGCTTTACTGCATCTAGTTTTTTATCACTACCACATATGGACAGGTTGTGAAATGGATGCAGATAATTCTATTCATTTAAATTGTGTTTGAACATTACCCCTAATGTACTGAGCTGTTAAAACCTGTGCACATGTGGCTTATGATTTTGTTGTAATTAATCCAGTTTTGTTTTTCTGTTCAAGATTCTGGGGGTGATGTGGCTGCATCAGAGGCAGACAAGACAGGGCAGGCAGCTGGGAGAACGCTAGACACTATTCTCGACCAGGAGTTTCAGAACCTCTGCACTGGCATCCGGGAATTGATGCAGAGTCAACAAATACTGTATGTTTCGCAGCCTCCGCTGCTTCGGCACGAGGGTGGAGCTAATGGTTTGGATTCCACCTTCTCTTCATACGTATCGGACTACATTTCGCCGCCCACTGTGCAGACCTATGTAAACACACTATGTGAAAAGATGAACCGCATGATTCACTCACCTGGAGCTCCTTCAAGTCCAACTGACAGTCCTACTGCTCCAATGGTTGCTGCTCAGCCACCCCCTGCTCCTGTACCTTCTCCTGTACCTTTTGCTCCTGCTTGTACTCCAGCCCCTCAACTTCCAGTGACTGGTCCTCCTGCTGCTGTTACTGCACCTCCTGCTGCGCCTCCTGTTCCCCTCCATTCCAAACAGCCAGTCACAAAGCCTAAATCGCAGGAGTTGTTACACAAACCAACAAAACCTGAATCCAAGCCCCAAACCTCTGCCCCCACTCCTGCTCCTGCCCCCAAGAAGCAGCCCTCTCCTCTCAGCAAGCCACGCCTGGGCACAGTAAAAGAGCTGCACCTGGTTACCCCAGGAAAAAAGACTGACCCTAAGGTTCCCAACATCGCAGACAGTCCTAAATGCCTGTCCTCAATAGGCAGCACTGCTCTCCCACAGATGCCAGAGTCTCCCCTTGACACAGCCCAAGCAGGTGGAAGTAATGTGATTGGCCAAATCAAGCCAGAAGTGTTATGTACTCTGGTGGAGATCATGCAGATGAACGCAGTCAGGTTTTACATCCAGCGCGGGGACCAGGATGAAAACCAGCTCTGCACTGAGATTAAGGTATCTTTCAGACTAGATGTAGCCTCTGTGGACTGCAGCTGTCTTGTGGTGACATTATCTGTAGTTGAGTGTTTTCTCAGCCAGAGGTGTTATTGATTTGTAACAGGGGTATTTGGAGAGCCTCGGCAACATTGAGTGCAGCCCTCAGATGTACCTGGAAAACAACTGTCAGCAGAAGTTTATGGTCATCATACAGAATGAAGACATAGCTTCACATGTTCACAAGGTACTCTCAGTGTGTTTGATAAGGTGGCGGGGGCATATGGCAAAAATGTAATGTGTGATATTAGAATACAGAATACATAAATATTTTTTCTGCTAAGAACTGACCCAGTAGTGCTAATATTAAAAAAAATAATAATAAATCAATTGGTGAATAATACTTTTACTCCTTTTTTGCACATTGAGCTGTGCTAAATCCAATTAAACAGGACTAAATGTACTACTTCTGTAACTAAACATATGTCTGTGTTAAAGTACTGGCAGTGTCTATAATATATCCTCAGAAAAGCATATTGTGACATGGAATTTATCACAACAATGATAAATATTTTATTGCTACTCCAGCTAGGACCTGGGCAATTGAACTGAATTTCCATTAACACATTTATAAAATGCTCACACTGAGAATGCCCTCTGAATAAGCAGTCAGTCATGTTCATATACCTTTCCATATGTCCTCAGATTCCAGCACTTGTGTCTTTGAAGAAGTTATCTACAGTATACTTCGCTGGAGTGGACAGTCTAGATGATGTGAAAAATCGCACTTACAATGAGCTTTTTGTATCTGGAGGCCTGATTGTGTCAGATGAGTTCATCCTTAACCCTGACTACATTACTCTAGGTGAGTACTACTGCTCCCTTCAGTAATCTACTTCTACAGTAGTCTATTTGTACACTAGTCTATCTCTATTCTATTATGTGCAATAGGACCCAGTAATCTACCTCTATTCTACTATGTGCAATAAAACTGCATAGCATAATCCTGTGTGCTGGATTTAAATTTTCAGTATTTATATATATATTTTTTTTGTCATTTTTGTATATAGAGCTTATTTATTATTTGTATATTTGTGCATCTGTGCTGCTGTAACCATGCAAATTTCCCCACTGTGGGATAAAGGATTATCTTATTTTTAGGGCTGTACGACTCAGAATTTTGTCAGTCGAGCAGAGTCACAGAAACAATATTTAAATTATTTATAGGGTATTATTACCCATGCTGAAATCATTATTTCTTGTTTATCGGCAGGCATATTAGGTGACTGTACTTATCTTTAAATAAAAATAATCGTAGCTTAGATGAATAAATATAAATACCTGTAGTTTAGGTTCTAAAATAAGGAATTATCATAAAACAAACGTCTTCTGTCCGTTTTTCCTTCACCACAAACAACCAATATGTCTAAAACGCAAGTCAGCTCACTCGTCTGAAGCAGTGTTGGATGTCTGACTAAATGAAGAGCAGAGTTTCATTTTGTTTGGGTTGTCTTCTTCGAAAGCTCCTCCAGACTTCAGGCTTTTTCTGGGACATTGTTCCCCCCGTGTTTCTCAGCTTCACAGTTTTATCTTCCTCCAACGGTGAACTGCCAGCGCATGTCGTCACGTGGAGTTCATTTTTTAGCAAGCATGCATCATAGCCCAGCTAGAACTTCAATATATATTTATTATTCCCCTTTTAATAATTATTAAAATGTCTTTTTACATCCTTAAAGTTCTTGTGCATTTTAGTAAGCTTTAGTCTGTTTTATGAAGGAAAAAAAGGGTCACTGTTGTCAGTCGACTTCAAGGTTTTCAGTCCACTCAAAGGGTCTCAGACTGATGATTTGACTCGTCGATTTCTAGAGGGCAACCCTACTTATCTTACTAGTTAACACGTCAAGAGGGTTGAGTAGTTGCCTTGTGGTTAAGTATCAGTATATAGATAAATCCTTAAATCTCTGAAAAGATTCAGATATTTAGGATTCCTCCTTTCGCATGTAGCTATAGCCCACAGATTTAGGGGAAATGGCATTTGTATTAAATCATGCAGTGTAATTTGTAATCTGTAGTCTTAAATCATTTATGAACAGGAATGTATCTCAAGGTCTGGATAAGCTGAGACTTTTGTGTTGAGCGTTAAGGTCTAATGATTGGTAATTTATATGTTTTATGTGTGGCACATTTATTCAGTTAGAAAGTAAGATTGTTTGCTTGTTTAAATATTAAATCTACCCTGGTTTATATAATTGTAAATGCTTTGGATGGACGGATTGGATGGACGGATGGATGGATGGATGGATGTTCGTTCATATATATCTCTTGTTGCTTTCTCTTTTGCCCATATTCACTCATAGATACCCGATGTTGACTGTGAACTCCTCCTAAGTGTTATTGTGTTATTTATTTCTCCATATTGTTATCATTAGGATTCATACAAAGAGAAAGTAAAGAAACTTGAATTGTTCTCAGTGGTGGTAATGACCAGATGTCATGCCTCTAAAAGCTGAATGTTACTTCATATGATTTTAAAATGGTTACAAATGTGTTTGCTAATGGCTGAAACATTGTTTGAACTATTATTGTGTTTTTTGCCGTGCAGCTTTATGATTTTGTCATGTGTTTGTGTGTTGCAGAGAAGCTGCAGGGATTCCTTAAGATCCTGGAGGAGCAAAACATGTCATGGAAGTGGAAAGTGCACTGCAAAACTCAGAAGAAACTTAAAGAGCTCAGCAGGTTTTTGTCAGAATTGTATATTTATTTATTTGGTAGGGAACAAACCGGCAGTGCCTTTTTAGTTTTCCACTGTTTATTCAGTTGTGAAGGTGATTTTGATTTGGGTTGCTAGTTTAACTGCAATTCAAATACTCTTTTGGCAATCATCCTTTTTGTAGACTCTGCAAACACCGAGTCGGATCTCTTCTCCCAGTTCTGGGCCTTTGACTAACTTTCCTGTTCTTTCCTAGGTTAAACAGTGAAGCTCTAGATTTGTTGAACCTGCTGACAATCTATCAAAAGAAGCACCTAGTGGAGTTCTTGCCTTACCATGAGTGTGATGCACCAACAAAGCAAGCTCCAGATCTGGACTGCCTGGTAAAGTTACAGGCTCAACATACACAGCTCCGACACATCATTTTGCTCACAGGTAAACAGAGGAACAAAATGCTCTCTCTTCCTCATTAAGCCTCTTTACCCAGAACTTACAAGGAGTGTTTAAGCCAGGACTAAGTACTTAAATAATAAAAGTAATGATATACAAGACAAATGTATGATATGAACCCCAAAGCTTTTACTGAAATGTAGTGATTGAGTACATCTTGCATTTGTTTATGTTGCTCTGCTCTGTTTATAGATAAGTGCATTGATGTCCCCAAGTTCTCTAGTAATGGAATAATCATTGCAAGCATTACTGACATCATGACAAATTTTGAGAGCCTCGTAAGCAGTACCAAACCTGAAGTACCTGCTCTACCTATTCTCTCGACTCCAGGTACCACTATGTCTAACTAACTGTTGTGACTAGCTACCCATCATTTAATTTAGCTCCTTTTCTGAATTCATGTTGCTCATGCTCTTCATTGTTTCATTTGCTTTCAGCAGAGCCTGATGCTTGTGTAGATGAGGAGGACATGTCCTTAGACTCAGATGAGGATGCGTCATTGGCCGCTGATGTCTCTGGCAAAGTGGAGGAAAAGAAGACTCCACTCCCTCCTCCACCCCAGAGCGAGGAGTTTCGGCCTCCTCTCCCTGACCTTCCTGTCCAGGACCCTTTGTCTTCTTACCCTGTTGACTACAACGCTTTAAAGACAGCCATCTCTGAGTACAAAGCATCTAGGCAGAGCAGTGCATCCTCAACAGAATTGGACGACAACTTGGCCAATTTTGGGGTGAACCCCCACCAGAGTTACCTGTACCCCAGTTCAGCACAGTGGAGCCCATACTCCAGCTCACCCGGCTATCATGTGGGATCAGCCTATTCCTCCCCCGCCTGCTCAGCTTCACAAGGGCAGGAGTTCAGCCAGTCCAGCACCATGGGTTTAACCCAGACAGGCACTGCCCCTCTATCTCAACCAGCTGCTCTGCCCCAGGCTAACCCCAGTGCTCTCACTGCTTCAAACCCCTCTACAGTGCCACCTACTAACCCTGCGACTCTTTTGCCTGCCAGCCCCTCCTCCCTGTCCATGCCTCAGTCTTCTACCAGCAGTCTAACAGAGGCCCTGCCTGTTCCAGAGGCATCCTCCTGTCCTCAGGCCAAGGCTGATGATGCTGTGGTAGTCCCATTAAGTACCATTAGTCAGGATGTGCAGAATAAAGTCATTGAACCCTTCCCGTCCCTTACCACTTCATCCTCCTCATCTCTGCCCAGCTACCCAGAACCTCCCATGTTTCCTGGCCTCACGCCTATCCCCCCAGTACCAACATCTCTGTTTAACTGGGTAGCTGCACCAGGGCCACAGCAGAGCTATCCACCACTAGTAAAGATGGGGCCGTTTGGTCCCCTCCTCTCCACACAGAATGAAGCTGCAAGGACACTGGCTGCCGCTGGTACGGCTGACGCATTATGGGCAGGATCTATTGACTGTGGGACCCCTAACAGTAAGGTGGAGGGAAGCAAACCTGCTCCAGCACCTTCTACTGTTCCATTGCAGGAAGGAGGCCTGGAGAAGGCCAGCACACCTGGCAGCCTAATGCCCAGTAGCCAGGGCAGCAGGACTCCACTGAACTCTTGCTCAGAAAGCCATGGGAGTGCTCCTACTCAGGGCCAGGCTGTTGGGCATACACCTAGTAGGGGTAGTGGTGTTGCCCATAGAGGACTCCTACCCATCCCAGGAGCGCCACTGTGTCGAGGTGGGCCGCAAGGGATGGGCTCACACAGTGGCGGAAATGCATATAGCCCCCGAGGGCCCATGGCAGGGCACATGGACCTTATGCGCGGAGGTTTCAGAGGGAGAGGGCCCCCTCCCATGCCCATGAGATCCAGACCAGGTCGGGGGCCCATGAGGGGTGGCTCAGTTTGTAACTGGGGCTACCCTCCTGGCAGGGGAGGGGGCGGAGTCCCAGATTACTACACATACCCCTAAAATGCCATGGGGTGGACTGATGGCTTAGAGAATGTATATATTTAACATGAAGAGCACACTGAACCAAGATGTGGGGTTGGGGGGAAAAAAAGGAATTCTGGTTTTGTATTATGTAGATCAACAATTCACATGGCGGCCCGTGTTGTGCTGTTGCTCCAAAATGCTCTTCCTTAATACGATGTTTGAAACCTTGTTCATACCACTATATTTATATTGCCAAGAAATGTAATTGCCTTTCAATGTTATGTTTGTTTTATTTTTGTTGTTGTTTTTCCCCCCAATTTTCAAAACGGTTTGTGAACAAGGGGCAGAGTACAGACTACAGACGATATTTTTTTAAAGAGAAAAAGTGAGTCACTCTTCATTTTAGCTGGTTTTTGTTTTTTTGTTTGTTTGTTTTTTGTTTTTTACATTCTTGGTTGTACAAACGTTCTATTAAAACAAGGTTGTATCAAACATGGAACCGTGTTGAGAGCATTACCTGAAGTGCATGTTGTATATGTCCTTGCTGTATGCATATCCATATTGAATTGATCTGTAGGTTTCTACTACAGAGCAACTGAATTAGTGTCCCTGCTGGTCAGGATTAAACAAAAAAAATGTAATATTTGGTCAACAGAGGGCAGTATTCTCGCTTGGTTTTTCAGAGCAGTGGCACTAAAATGAACCTTCCAGGGTCTATATAGGATTTTTTTTTTTATGTGGCATATTTGTAAGTAAGACATTTTGATTGGTGTGTCTTATACATGTTTTATGGAGGCTCACATTTCATGTGTTTTACCAGTACATTAAATTAGAGAAGAGTTGGGTGAAGGTGAAGATTAACCATCAGCCTTAACAGGGCATGTGGGTTTTGTTACACAATTCTAATTAAAGATGATATTTATGAATGACAATAGACCAAATGGGATTCGTTATGAAGCCGTCGTGTCTACTATACCATGTTATGGAAACACCTGTTTATGCATGAGTGATGTTGCACTGAAAGACTACTAGAGTAGGACAGCAGGTGTTATTTTGCATAATCCTCTTCCTGTTGTCTTAAAAAAATACTGTGACATCATCCTCCATCACTAAAGTCTTTCTTTGGGTACGACAACAGCGTGCAAGTTTGGAAGTGTGCTGACACTTTTATACTAGCTATAAAAAGCATGATATCAAATGATAGGACTGCAGTTTAATGGCTGTATTCATTCTTGTCCCAAGTTGCTACTGGATGAGGTAGGTGGGTATATGTGAGTGGCATGTGACTGATTCTCGGTAGTGGTTTATCTTCAGGGGTGTTTTGTATGTAGTGGAACCGCAGCTGGCCACCTGTAACAGCTTAAACCCCCTGCATATATTGATAGGTATCACCTCTCCCCAACCACACGCTAGTAATTTACAGTGCATGTTTAACCCGGTGCAGTGGGTGTACACAGGGTTCTAGGTAACGCATTTATGCAAATTGTGCACTTGCATTTTAATTCTGAGTGTTCCACCCCTGCAAGCTGACGTGTGTTTGCTGTAGCTTTACATCAGCACTGGTGTTCTTTGCATACCAGTTACTGCATTTAAAACAGGATGAGTGGATAACCATGCCCAGCTCACTTTCCATCTGTCCTTTCATTTTCTGACATTTGAGAGAAAAGAAAGCTGAGGGGATTAAGCAAAGGCTGCAAATTGTCAAAGCACCTGGGTTTATCCCCAGAGTAATCTGTTAAAACCTGACCCTGGCTCATGTCCTCTCTCATGTGATGTGGTCATCTCTACAAACAACTGCTTGGTCTTACACACAGGGGCGCCATGCATGGAGGGCAGCTTTGATAAGCGTTATATAACTATACAGCTCAGTTGCTGCCATGAGTATATGTAATATAATTTGATGGAGCCTGTGGTTATTTTGGTACGCCCCAGTTTATGTGTATGTGTATCGGTTTATTAGGGCCTTAAGCATTTTGCTCAGAAAGAAGAGCACTGTTATTAGAATAAAGACAGATAACATCAAGCCTTTGGAAGGGGGCGTCTAGTACAAGCCAGCAACCAAGCATTTTTCTAACCAGCTAAAAAAGGATGGACAGTACGATCATTCTTTGATATTTAATAAAAAGCATGACCAACATGACCTAAACTCAAATCGGACCTTCTTTTTGAGTGAGTGAGTGAGTGTGTGAGTGTGTGTGATGTTAATGCGTAAAGACATGGCGTGGCCCAAAAAAGCCTCCCGGTGACTCACAGTGGTACATGCACACTTTGTATTCTGCTGCTGCTTAAAGTTTTAACAAACAAAAACTCTTTATGTAGTGCTGCTAAAACGAGCCCCGGCCAGCAGCATGTTTCATTATAAATGGAACATAATCAGTCCTGTAGAACTTTAGTGTGGAACGTTATGTGAAATGTTGAATAGTCATTGTACAAATACTTTTGGCGATTATAGCACTACTGTAATTCATTTTCTATGACACATGGTACGTACCGTGTTGCTTGAAAAAGTATTCTAATACAGTATTTTTGCCATATCGCCGGGCCCTAGTATTTAATATAACCATTTTTATATATTTTTTATATTTTGAAAACGAGACGTTATTCTCTTTTCCTGTTTTAGCTATTATGTTAGGTTTCATTTTAATGGCATAATCACATTTGCAACTGAATTTTAAATAATTTGCTTAGGTCCAAGACTGTACAAGAGTGTACTGTACATAATGATTTTTTTAAATTAATTATGGTATAGATAATGTTTATTAAAAGTTTATATGAATAATAACAAAATGGTGTAAGATGTCTGATGAAGTATAAAACATTTGACATATTTGATGTATTGACATAAGCAGCCTTGGTCTAAAGCTGACAGACATTTGTTCCATTTATAATACTCATAGAAAGCATCGTTCCCAAGGAAAGGAACTCAAAAGGTTTTGGTAAGAGCACTCAGTTTCATTTCAAATAAAAGTTGTGTTTAAGTGGTCATTTACATATGTGTCGATATGAATGTGCATGTCTTGCAAGTTTTTGCGAAAAATAATTTAATATGTACACGACACATATCATATGCATCCGCAGTAAATTTGTTTTAGTTTATTTCACTAAATAAATCAAATTGTTTAAATAAAGTCATTTGGAATGATGATGAAAATAAAATCCAAAATAAGCCACCTTTAAAACTCACTCAAACTCACAAATGTCCTTAAATGTGAGGCATCACAACCAGAAAGAAAAGACTTTCACATGCTTTTAATGTGCTTTTACAAAAAAGGGGCCCAGGTTTTTGCATCACAAAGCAAAACCCCCAAGTGGCCTTCATGGAGCTGTGCCAAGGCCAGAAACCTTTTCACTGATATTTGGGGAGAAGCAGTTAACCAGTGATGTGGTATGATCATGAAACAAATAATAATAATAATGTATATTTATGTGAAAGAAATATGAACTCTAATACAAGGACAAATGTTTCTAGGGAACTCTAATTTGAAATTGGAAAAGTACAATTTTAATAACTGAAACAAATGAACAATGTCTAAGATCTAAGGGCACAGATATCAATTCAAATATTTTTGCAGATATAAAAATGTCTCATTAAGACGCTTTTTGGAACTGTAGTTTTGACCACCTTATTTGCTATTGACCCACATTATGTCTTACAAAAATATGTATAAAAAAAAGTAGATATTGAAAATAAAATATTGGCCCAGTAAAAGGAGAACCTCTCTGTCTGTATTTCTACTTGGGTACAAAAGTACTAAATCTTTACGTGTACTTAAATGTAAGTGTAGCCGTTGATATAATGTGTTTTTTTTTTAATGAGGAACTTCTATTAAGGAGTCTTGCATTGCTCCTGACATATAAAACAGAGTGAGTTAATCGTATCTATAGTTACACAGGTCTCCTTAATAGAAATTGTATCTTAATGCTAGTAGGTAAACACAGTCATTCATAGAGTTCTGATGTGCAGTGATTCTTTGTGGAGAGATTTTTCTGATGTTGTGCACAAATATATAGTTTTTTTTTTTTTTTGTATCCAGACTGACCAGTGAACCTACCTGTGTCTTCTGAGCTTTTATGTGTGATGATGATAATTAGTAGTAAGTTTGAAAAAAAAAAAATCTTTGGGGATTATTTTGCATCCTATACAAACCAAGGCATTAATAAAAACAGTTTACAAATTATTTATTTAAAAAACCAAAAATACAGTTTTAGGATGCAAGCATGTCTGAAAAACTGTCACAGTTAGCCTCAAAACTGTTATTCAACGGTCCAGGCCTCTGGCAGCGTACTTGTAACCGTTGTGTGTAATGGATTTCTGTTGACTTAGCTGCAAGTGAAAGGCATTAAACCCTTCCGACATCTGGATTCTATCACTGCTGCTGTGAACAAAGTAGAACAAAGCATCTCCCATTAAACCACCTCAATGCATTTACAGTGGTTTAATTAAATGCATTTCAATTCCTAACCAATAAATTATCCAGACTTTTGGAAGAATTGGTGGAGTTCCTCTTAAAGGACATCAAGAGGGTCAGTTGCTGCATAGAATATTTTGGAATTATTTTCATGAGCTGTTCAAGTATTCCTTATATATCCTGAATATATGTTATTCAGTAATTATGTAAGTGTTATGAAGCCCATGTAGTCATACTTCAAATAAAGTATGTACTTAACCATAAGCATTGCTTCCCTGCAGAAAGAGCAATGCAGAAATGTATGTGGAAATAATTTTAATCCTGACTGTACTCCGCTGTAATTCCTGAGCTATATGTGAGGCCATGTGTCCATGTATTCTGCTAAATCTGATTACATCTAGTGGTGGGCAGCATGGAATTACTCTCTCTGCTGTGGCTTCTGCAGTCTTCTGGTTTGCTGTTTTTGCTGTTAGTGCATATTACCCCGTGTGGTGTAGGAGGGACCATTCTTCAGGAGGAATGTTTCATATTTAGCCATAGCATATTTAACACAATGAAACCGCAGTGCAGGGCTTGGCATGAATGGTATCACACCTAAACAGCCACTGCAGCGGTGTCAGCGCATTATCTCCTGTGCCTGTCAAAGCCTACTTTAAAATCTGGTTTGTTGAAAAAGGGCCTAATGCACTCTGCGTCCAATCAGGCCACAGCTTCTGGAGCACACATGGCCACAGAACCTCAGGCTCTCTGTTTTTGTTAGCATGTTTTTCTTGATCTGTAACACACTCACATCTGCGTTATTGCAGCATCTCATATGTTCACATGCCTGGGGGGGAGGCTATTGACCTAATCATGTTCACCCTTAAGGGATCAGATCTGGACATGAATGTCTTCCTCCTGTTTTCTCTTACTCCCACCTCTGTCCTAAAGGCACCTAAGTCCAGAAGCAAGGACTTACACTGGCAAGAACCTTCATTTAAAACATTCAAAGCGTGTGATCTAGGGGATTATCCTCACTGATTATTTAGTTTGCCTTCCCTCCCACGCTACCCATGTGCCTGTCAAAGACAATGTGAGCAAAACCTTAAGCTGTAGCTGCGAGAGCTCGTAAGACATGGTGTTTGATTCAGAGTTAGAAAGCAAGGCTTTATTGGAAATCCACACCTGGGGAACTTTTTTGGGATGTGTGTTGGAATGTGGAAGAATGGAGTGACGACTAATTTTAATTTGTCCTTTTCTGTGTTTTCTTTTTCACCAGCACACTATCATTAATTTCTGTTTATTCAAACTCATACCATGCTATATTGAGACATGTAAAGTACTCCACTTAAGTGCTTTGCAGTTCTAATTCAGTAGTGCAAGCATACCTCTTTGACAACCACAGGTCCACAGTTTGGGCAGACTTACAGTAAATATGACATCTGCTGTTACAACGGTGTGCTACACATTTTCATCAAATTCCTTCATTCTGGTCAGCTGGGCTGTGTCCCATTGCAGTGTGGACTGTTCTGCTGTAAGGGCTGCTGTCAAGTGTCCATTCTTGTCTTGCATGAGTGGCTCGAGGAAAACCACGTGTCTGTCAGTGTTGGATTTGCTCTTCAGCTCTGCTCTCGGGGGAGCTCCAAAAATGGATGCCAGGGTGCAGCGGTCCTCTCCGAGGCCAGAGATGGTTGGTGAGGGTGGTGGGGGTTTACAGCAACCACAGCGACAGGGAGTTAGGTAAAGATACATGAGTATGAGCACCAGAGTGACAATACAGCCCAGAAGGGTGGTGTAGCCTGTGCTGAAAGGTTCTTCTGATAAGCGTTGGGGGACGACAGTCAGGTTCACTTCACGGGATTCGTTAATCATCCTGACTGTGTCCACAGCTATGCACTGGTAGATCCCAGAGTCTGCTGACTGGACAGCTAAGATTTCCAGGCTGCCATCTTTGTTTAAGCGCATGGTACCATTCTGTATCAACAGTGTCAAGTTTTCCTGGTGGGGAATGACCCAAGAGTAAGAGAGAACCACACTGCTGAGAGTACCAGTGCAATCCAGTCTGACCTGTTCCCCCTCGTACACCATCATATCTGCTTTTGGAGAGATTAGAGAGATCATCTTCTCAATGGTACAGTTCTCAAAGAAGCGAGGGCTGCGGAGGAAACGGATGGAGGTGAGAGGTTCTCCATACATCCGGCACAAATAGTCGTCCTTGAAATCTCGAATAGCCTCGAAACCCTCCTTGTCCCAGTGCCAGAACATGCGATACGTAGAGCAGTCGCATACTAGGCTGTTGTTATGGATAAACAAACCCCTTTGAAGAGCCACAGGCAACAGCACAATGTCATCTAGAGGCAGTCGAGACATGCGGTTGGAGGAAAGGTCAAGTGTAGCCAGCTTGGGATGGCTGTGCTTGCGAATAGAGAAGAAGGGGAAATCTGTGATCTGGTTGATGCTTAGGTAGACCTTCCGAAGGTTGCTCAGCCCCATCAGGGCATTGCTCTCCACACGGGTGATGCGGTTGTTGTAGAGTACAAGCTCCTCCAGCCCCAGAAGGTCTTGGAAGTGGTGCCTCGCCACCACCTGTAGGCGGTTGGAAGAGAGGTCCAGATGGCGCAAGATGGTGGCATTGTGGAACGCCGCGGGGCTGAGCAATGAGATTTGGTTATGGGACATTCGCAGAATGTCCAACCTGGTCAGTCCATGAAAGCTGCCTGCTGCCAGCCATGTGAGCCGATTATGGCTCAGGTCCAGGATGGAAGTGGTGGGCGGTAGCACAGGGGGAAATCTGTCCATACCCAGAGAGCCGCAGTTGACTATATCAGAGGGGCACAGGCACCCTGAAGGACAGTCAGCCTCCGAGAAGCTGAGCCAAAAAGAGAACAAAACTAACAAAGCTGGTGAGGTCATGCTACTGGTGTGGAACCACATGAATTGGTGCCAGCATAGGTGGACAGCCACTAGAATCTGAAAAATCTTACATATGCATGTCTTTTAATCCAGCTCTGTCCCAGTTTGTTTTTTTTGTGCTTTACAGGGTTTAAGGGTTGTGCCAGATTTCAGCTATGCAGGGATGGCACATTTAAAGTGATGCCGATATCATTAAAATAGCAAGCACAATAATTATATGCCACCCTCATGAAATTCAGACCATGATATGCATTTTATACAGTGCATGCAACGTGCTGTCAAAGAAAGGCTCCATCAGGCAAACCTCCAGGACTTTAGATGTGAATGAGTTCAGAAAGCAGCTCATAGTTCAGAATGCGACTCATACTCACAAGATGTTTTCTTTTAAGTTTCTCCATTGAAATGATCCAGTTCTCCCCAAATTCTAAGCTTCCTGGCTTATTTCCTTTTCCAGACATAGTCCACAAAGGGAGAAACCGGAAAGTTGTTCCCTAATGTCTGTTGTCATTGTTGGCTTGAGATTCCCTCATGTCCGAGATGTACCTGTGCTCATAGATCAGACTGTAGGTAGCAGCAGAACTCTCAGAGCAGCAGAACGGTAGTAACCTCTGCCTTTGCTTTCCTTCCTCTTTTACCTATTTAGAGCACAGCTCTCTCTCTTTGCTGACTCCAAGTGATAATTCCTGATTTGCTCCCCCTCTCTCCCGCCCCTCTCTCTCTTTCTGTCTCTCGCTGTCCTCGTCTCTCTCTCCCTCTCTCGCGCGCACGCTGTTTGTTTTTAATCCCCTCTGGCATTGTTTCTCTCCACATCCCTTTCGCTTAGGGTCTATGCATTTTAACTCTCTCTGACTCTTTCTTCCTCCTGAATGTTTTTGAGGGAAGGAACATAGTTCATCGCATATCTTCCTTTTGCCTAAACTGTCCTGATAGCGTTTGGTGTGGGATGAGAGGGAATTTGTCTGTATAATGCACTTTGAAATGTCAGCCTTGACTCCCACTCCTTTTCTCCTGCTCCTTTCTGAGTTGTTGGCAGCTGTTGTCTGAGTCTTGGTCATGGTGGCCCTGAGGCTCCTCGTTCCTGTCACAGCGCATCAGTCTTGCCTTGATTGCACTTCTCCATGGGTCCTTTGGCACTGTGTGATAGTGTCACCCACACAAGATTAACTTCCAGAGAGCTACAGCACCAGGCTCTTTCAACCTATTCCCAGATGCTAATGTGTAAACACTGGCATTTATTTAGCTTTTCTGCCTTTGTATTGATTTGATTCTTGTTGTCCACTCTCTTCTGTAGCACCTCATGGAGGTTTGGACGTGTTGCAAACCTGGATTTGTATTTAATCTATAGTCTGTTCAGAAGTCACGACATATGTGAAATAATATGAGGATGTGAAATGGGATTAGAAGGTTGGTTTTATTAAGGTACCACGCTGTAGGGGTGCCATCCCACGGGGAAGACTGACACACGCATGACTCCTGGCTGGATGACTGGCATCATTGCCATAGAATTCTCCTACACATCGATCCTTTCTGCCTCTAGTCATTTCTGCACCGTGCAGGTGGTAAGAACTGAGATAAACTGGACAGAAGATTTCAACATCCCTTCCCCACCGAAGTAAGGGGAATAATGAATTTCTGAATGGGACCCGTTGGGACAGCTCGCACACCCTTAGAAAGGTATTACAGTCACAGTCAGAACAAAATCTTTTATTCCTATAATGGTCACTTTACAGGAGAAGGAAGAAACATTTCTATTGGTCAATTGATCATCATTTTTGTACACAGTATGATGTTTTTAATGTACAACAGAAAGTAAAAAATAGATTATATAAAACTGCAAATACTTGGGCATGGATATGATGGAAAACCAGCTGAACATGGTTTATTTCTGAAAAAGAAATTCGTCTATATATAGGAATAAAAAGTTTTTGCTACGAGTCATAAAACCCCATAAAACCCCTCATCTACTGTTTTACTAGATCATCTCTCTCTCTCTCTAATTCCACTCTATTGTGTCTTCTTAATCTTCTGATGTGTTTTTAAGAAGGACTTTTAAGCAGAAGGTTTTGAGAAGGACTCTTATTTTGACTGAATTCTGGTAACGTTCTGTGGTATTCTCTTTGTATTTTTGTGAAATATCCCTTCACAGACGTCTCAAAGTGAGTATGGAAAAGCATATTAACCGACAATGAATGTTAGAAATGTTGACTCATGTAAGTTTGTAAGCTAAGGTACCTTCATAAAACCACCGTTAGTGAATGAAAGGGGAACAAGAGTACTAAAATTATACACGGTAGTGCTTATTAACGGCTTTTAATGCTAAAGCTAAAGTAGTTTGATAAAAACCAACATCAATAAATGAAGGGAAACTATAACACTAATGTCTTGCACAACATTACCTATCGGATTATAACGTTTTTAAAACTGATAGCCTGATAGTTTTACACCAGATATCCTGACCCATGCAGTCAGAGTAATAATAGAAAAGCTTTGCTGAGTGAAGAATGCCCTCTGGTGGTTGGCATATGTCATTAAGTCCAGAGGAACGTGACCACTGTTTCCATGATTCTCTGATTCAACCTTAGTTATGGGCAACAATTCAAACAATCCTAAGAACAAAAAGTGAGTGATGTATTTTTTTGTCTTTTCTAAATATTAAAAGCACTTTACCCGGTTCAGCCCAAAGAAGTCGAGTAGGCATATTGTCTCAGGCTTATCTACTTACTCTCTCTAAAGGAACAAATGAAGAAGAGATTTGGTGAACAGGTGGGAGGCCTAGTGTTTAAAAACTGTAAGCCCTTTTCATCCCGTGTCCTAAATGATTCTAGGAAAACTTTAAAGGAGGATTTCTCTCCAAATCCTTCATTTAATAAGCAGTTTCCCCATCAGGAAGAGTTAAAGAGGAATTGCTCCTATTTCTACAGCGATTTTTCAAAATGTCATGCAGATTTTATGTGACGTAACTCAGTGCAGAGAAAAATGCTTTAAAGGTGGGGTGATGGGAACCAGAGGTTACCAGGTCTACAACACATTGTAATGCTAATGGTGTAATGTGTAATGGTGATGATCATAAAATAGTCATAAATCTGAAAATGTACGTTTTTTGGGGACTCTTTGGCCTCACAACGCTCTGCATGCACCTCTCATCTGTGAGTGGGTTAAAACACATCTTTAGCCAAAACCCTATCACAAAACAATTATAAACAATGTTTCAGACATCAGGCAGCATATTCATAACCATTTCATGCTAATATTTTTTGAAGGTGGAGGCATTCAACTCCCATTTAGGTGTCTGGTCTTTAACACTGTAAACAGTTCTGCCCTGGCAAGTTTCTCTAGAATAGAGCATTTCACACCAAATTACTCTGAACAACTTTGTTTACATTTTAACAATTTAATTCATCCGGGAAAAATCCCTTTCTCTTTAGGAGGAATGTATTGTACAAGATAGCAGGGATAGTAAAATCCGTTTCCTTTCTTATGTTTGTTGGAGCACGTTCTCCAACAATTCGTATTAGAGTAGCTAAATGGAGACTCTCCACTCATATCCTTACTGTAAGAATGCACAACAGTGCGCCTTCAAAGGGTCTTTCAAAGGAGCAACACACTGCTGTAGACATGGTCATGAAGATTCTCATCTTGTCAGTTTGGTTGATTATGTCCTGATGCAAATGGCTGTACATGTGCAACATGTCAAATCAATAGGTTTTTATTTTAGATGTGCGTAAATCAGTCACATCTTGTCTTGAGCTTCCATTTTAAAGTTGCCTACAGCATAACATAAACATGCACCAATTTTGGTTGTACAACCCCATTTTCAGAAACGATGGACTGCTGTGCAAAATAAAAAAACGCAATGTGGATGTGCAAATAATTTAAACCCTGTATTTTTATGCTGTACAAAACAAGATATCAAATATTAAATCTGAGAATTCTTGTTTTATTGATTGTGCAAAAGAAGTAACAAACAATGTCTAAAGTTGTGCACTGCTAAAACACACCTGGTGAAGCATTCATAACTAATTTGGCAACTGGCCAGTAACAAGAATAGATATAAAAAGAGCCTTTCAGAAGTAAAGATAGGGTCTTTAGGTCCGCATGTGGCACTGCTTAAAAACACACACACGATTCTGTAGTGGAAATCACTGCATGGGCTCAGGCACACCCACGAAAACGATTGTTAACACAGTTCATTGCTGCATCCACAAATGCATGTTAAAATGCTACCAAAAATGTTAATAATAATAATAATCTCAGGTTATATTAGTTCAGTGCAAAAAGACATGCAGGTAAATATTCCATCATATTCTGTGGACAATATATCTCAATTTTTTCTCTCTGTGGCTCAAGGAAGCATTTAGTTTCTTCATGCATGGCACAGATGGCTCGGGTTGTTCAAGTCTGTGGCAAACCTCAGGCATTGTACAACACTCCCATACAGAAGATGAGCCACAGGACTCCTCAGAGGCACAACGCTTCTAGCAGCTTTAGGTAAGCCATTGTGCAGCGCAGCCTATAGCCTACATATGTTTTAAGTGCAACAAAGACGACATACTGAATTTTATTGTTTTTGAAAAATACATACCCTATTTGAATTAGATGTCAGCAATACACTGGGGCAGACTGTCTGTGTTCATCCCCTCTTCTTTTTGTGCCAGGCGTTTTCAGTGGGTAACAGCTGGGTCTGGACTGCAGACAGGCCAGTTTAGCACCCAGACTCTCTTACCATGGAGCCATGCCGTTGTAATACATGCAGAATGTTGTTTGGCATTGTCCTGGAAGACAGCTTATGTTGCTCCAAAACCCAGATATATTGTTCAGCATGATGCCATCACAGCTGTCCAAATTACCCATGCCAATGCACTAATGCTCCCCTCACATTCTATAATGGATGCTGGCTTTTGGCTGTGTGCTGATATCAAGGTGGATGGTCCCTCCTCAGGATTTCCATGAAGAAAAATGTGATTTCTACTACAGAATCATGTCTATTTTTAATGTAGTGTCTTCTGAGAGCCAGAACATCACCGCCATCTAACACTGGTATTCAATTTTGTACCTTGCATACAGAGTTTTCTATACGTGCTCTGAATTTTTTAATGGGGTTCTATAGTGTAGATGATGGAATCACTATGTTCTTTGTTATTTCATGTTGGGGAACTTTATTCTTGAACTGTTGCATTATTCAAAAATTGTGAAGCCCTTTGTGAATTAGGAATTGTGAATATTTCTGAAAGACCTCTCTGGAATTCTCTTTTATATCCACTCATTTACTGACATGGCAATTAAAGGCATTGTATATGATTCTGTAGAGTGACTTTCGGTGGTTGAATTAAGTAGTCAATCAAATACACTTAAGAATTTACTAATGCGCATTTCAAGTGGGTCCAGTAGCTCCTTGTGGTCACAAGACAAAGTCATACTGACCTATTAGTTAGCAAAAAAAAAAAATTGGTTATGTCCAGTCGAAACAGGGCAACCATCTCCTTTCTTTTGATACTCTTCAACTTTCCGCGAAGTTTCCCTGTTCCTCCTTAAATTAATGGCGCAGTCCTTCCACACTTGCACCTTGCCATATTTGTCCACTTTCCTGTTTGATCTTTCCAGTTCCACCTTAAATGGTGCGGCAGTTACATTCCAGTGCTTCCGGCTTTGTACTTCTGAGCCTTATTTATTTTTATTCAGACTCTGTCTAAACCCTAGGTTATGAAGCTACTGCAGTTAATCTGAGATTAGTATTTTTCATCCGTTTTATTTTATTACATGTTATTACATGTTGAGAGATCAGGTTTACAGCAGAATATGAGTGAAATACATAATAACTTTAGGAAATTATTTTAAAAGTGAAATTCTATGAAGTTCTATGAAGACCTACAGAATGCACCAACAATGGGTACATTTGAAAAAGAACCCAGGTAATAAGAAAGATTTCAACCTGTCTGAGATTATTCCACAGTTAAAATGGCTCCCTGCGCTTTTTACCATGATCATCTAAAGCTTCTTTCAGAATTTTCTCTTCAGATTCAGATGGTTGTTTTTCAGCCATGTCTCCCTCTTGACCCTGCGTTTGGAGTTCAAATCGTAGCTCCTCACTTCTTTCACACCTGTGTGCAAGCACGAATGCCTCCTGCTGGTCATTGGCTTGAATAATAGTGTGATGTTCAGTCTGAGCCACTGTGATTATTGAATATTACTTATTGTTGTTAGTTACATGTTTTTATAATTCATTGCTGGTCAACACAACGTATTTCCCCCTCATATCTCTCAGTAGTCCTGACAGCTCTGTCTGTCAATCTGATCTCATTCTTTAACATTAAATAGTCTGACTCTGAGGACAGCAGGAGAGCACCTGTCTTTTATTATTGAGTCCCATTTAGTGGACCCAGTGTTGGCATGTAAGTTTGATTTGTTGAGATTATTTGATGTAAATGAATCTTGTAATAAATATACACTTTTAATACTGTTATACAGACCTATAGTTATTTTAGGTCAAGGTAAATCATAACAGTCATAATTCATTGTCACATGACCATTTAAAAAAAAAACATTTTTTATCACTGTATATTTAAGACTTCTATATGTCAATGCTTTATGTTCTGATTGGCTGTCCTGTATTGTGCATCAATTTAAAATGAAAAATGAAACTGAGGAATAAGCACTACCTTTGTTTTTTCAGAGAAGGAGCATTTGTCCTAGTCAGCCATAAAGAAAGTAGTGTCTCACTGATATTGCATATACAAATACATGAGGTGTGTCCATGTGTTTACTTCATTTGCATGTGGCATCCTGAAGACACAGTGTTTCAGGAGAACACATCTGAACCTCTCTGCTGCCATTTTCCCTCAGACAAAAAGCGGATTACATAGTATATTCTGCAGTGTTTCCAGGCAAGCTCATCACACATACAGTAATCATCAGCTGATTTACTAATACATTTAAAATACACGTTTCAGTCTGTTTGGACTGAACATTAGGGCAAACCTGACTTCTAGGTCCTGTCAAAATCCATGTTTTGGTGTTTTGGTGAACATGTTAGTGGGAACCTGTTTAATATCTGAATTTATATCTTGAAGCGGATCCTTAATTTGTATGACCTCATTTACATGTGTGATTACTGCAGAAATAGAAATACCCATGCGCACTAATCATCACCTCCACAGTGACTTAATGAATATCTTTTATTTACATGCTGCACAAGGTGCGAGTGTAGAGCTGTTACCTGAACATTTTCTGATTGTGGCTCATGTTTATCAGTGTACAGCTGATCTAAGCTGTGTTTGCTAGTCATCAATAGGAACTGAAGTGTTTTATTCCAGGCTCTTGGGCGCCTTTTCTCATAATATGAAATGAGATCAAGCTGGTACTTCTCCCTATGTGTTTATATGTCTAAGGTTAAAAGATAAAGCTCTAAAGTGAACGATGTGATTTATTGCAAAGCAGTCCGGTACTGTGAATTAAGTTCGATTTAAGTAGATGTACAAGTATTATACTTTGATAATGATCAGAAAAATACAAATTCATCCAAATAGTAGCTGATCATGTTATCAGGGATGGACACTAGTGAAGATGCTGGCTTGCTGTAGGTATATCCACTCCTACTCATTTGAATGTACCAGAGTACACTGTGGTTCTAGGGCTGATGTGTGTCTGTGAATGTTTCAATATGAAGTATGACACTTTTAGTTGGTCTGTTTTATCCGGTAAGAGTCTTAGACTAACTGAACAAAGACTTTCCTCTTATATCCTTACTATAAGAATCCATATGTATATTTAGTGTGATTCTCTTAATGTGTTAACTCCATTACATACTCCAAAACATAATTTTTCCCAGAGACACTGAGAAATGATAGCACATCATTGTTACTTAAATTTGTTATTTATTAAGTTTTTAGAGATTAACTTCTTAATGTAGTCCATATTATCATCCTTTCCTTAAAGGTGCCATAAAATGCATTTATTCAGAATTGTAAGTTGTTTTCTGATGTGCAGGTGTGGTTGTATGTGCCCATTTAAAATTATATTCTACCTATAATTTGGGTCTATAATAAAGCATGCTGTTTTGCCTGTTTTGGTGAGCTCATTAATATTTTAATGAGGCTCTGCTCTGATTGGTTGGTTTACAGTGAGACAGGATGATCACATTAAAGCAATATGTTGACCAGAAAATAAAATAAACCTCTATGTAAATAACCTTGATCAGCATATTATTAAGTAAGCTATGCTAAAGTATTAAAATGACCAATTATTATTATTATTATTGTTATTAAACTGCTTGATTTTCAAATGTACAGAGCAAGCTAACAGCTTGAACTAAAAAAGTGCTGATGGTTGCACGGCTTAATTGGTTCTGGTTAGGCTGTGGCTTCCGGCTAGGCTGTGGCTGCTGCTATGGGAGGTACAAGAGATGAATAATTGATACATATTAGAATGCAGGTCAGTATGTCTGTCGAATAGAGTTTTGGGGAATTGCCCTGAGTGAGTACATGCTGCTTGGCGTCTGAGGGTTAAAGAAAATGATAGAGTTTGAATGGGTGTGAAAATGAATGGGACTCTGGGGGAGAAGGATGGTAAAAAAACGGCGAACAGAGACAGATCTTAGAGTCAGACTAACATTGGATTCATGCTTGGGTTTCTGCCCTGGGTTAGCATATGTAAAATTATGTCTGTCTGTCACGCAGAAGTACAGTAGATAGGCATGTACTTTTGCACCCCATTCATTTAGAATGAAACAAAAAATCTGTATATTTGCAACATTTTGGGGTTGAAACACTATCTCTGTGTCGATATCTCCAGTACGCAGACAGAAATCTCTCAATTGTGGAAGCTGAAACTGTCTTCCTATTTGCTAGCTTGTTTAGCTAATTTTCTGTTCCACCTTAAGTGGTGCATGCACATGCTGCAGAATTTAAAGTGAAACAGAATATTCGAAAAGGGAGCCAATTCAACCTTGTTTAAGGATGAACATCAGCCATGCCCATTAACAGTTAAGTTTCTTGGAAAGCATATGAAAAGTGCCAACCTCCCCTTTAAATCCTGCAACTGACTTCTCCATACCGTCCACCATTCGCTGTTTCTCTGTTGTTTTATATACATTTTGGGAGTGTAAATACTAAAACTGTTATCAATTCAGCCTGCTTTATTGCACTGTTGTTGTGAATGCAGGATTTGTATTTGAAGGATGAGACAGCAGAGTTTGAGGTTCTATGTACAAAATTCAGCTTATTCAACTGTGCCAATGTATATACAGTTTCCTATTGCATTGCACTTTAATGCTGTCTTCATTTCCGCTCTGCGGCACTCCTCTACCATTCCACCACAAATACTGTCCTCACGGTGGTCATTTTGGAGAGATTGCTGAGGTTGTCAGACTGTTCTGAGAGGAGGAAACTCATAACTGAAGCATTGATCTTCTCCTGCTCTCCCCTCACACAGTGCACCTCTCTCAGGTGAATGATGCTGACTGATGGTCAGCGGTTCCTTGTTAGTGAGATCAATTTCCAGCAGCGCACAGAGTGTACTCGAGTCTGAGGATAGTAGTGCTGCAAGAATAAAAGCTGTGTCTGGGTCTGTGTGAGCTTGCAAAATCCAATAAGGCCAGGAGGAGCAAACAGAGCGAATGAGCATCTTATCAGCTTACCTGACTCAATACACAGAAAAGAGTTCAGAAAACAGAAAAATACTTTCATTTTACTGCTCCTGTGTTTCTGGTGATCGCTGCACTCTATGATCACATGTCCTTCACCACTGTGATGTATAGGATGTATTGTATCTGATGATGTTTTTTTGGACTGCTTGGAATGGTTTGTATTAGCAGTAACTTTACATGAACCTAGATACATTTCTCCTAGTTGAGGTCCAGAAACATTTCTATGCTGTGGTCATTAGTGCCCCATCTTTTAGTAAGAACAGCACTGACCAACTGCAACCCAGCATCTAAATGATGTGTCTAAATGATGAGGTGTTAAATCTATTACACATAAATAGGCTTATTGTACACTAGTTTATGTAACACATCTAATTTTTCTTCTTCATAATTTGTTATAATCCCGCATAACAAAGCTTATTTTGCAAAGTTCACCAGCGGTCTCTCTCTTTCTCTCTCTCTCTCTCTCTCTCTCTCTCTCTCTCTCTCTCTCTCTCTCTCTCTCTCTCTGTCTCTCTCTCTGTCTCTCTCTCTCTTTCTCCTCCTACCCTCATTTCACACACAGTCCCATTCAGCTTTGTCACAGCTGCCGAATCCCATTCTCCTAAAAGCGTGTGTGTTTTGCTTGATGACGGCCTCCACAGTAATTTGAGCTTTCTCATTACAGCTGAAATGAGGTGCTGTGGCATAATTAGTCTGCAGTAGGAGCTCAGGCTGTCTTGCTTACAGCGTAGAGGAGTCCGTTGTGCTCATACCTAATGGCTCGAGGACAATACAAAGGTTTATGTTCATGCTCAATTTCCAGGAATAGTGACTCACAAGGCATTCATCTCCATCCTGTTAGCATGTCAACAATTTTCCCTTGTTCACCTGTGTGTTATGTCTTTGTGTCTCTTGTCATTGTTCCATCTCGTCATCTGAACAGAGCTGCAGGGATGTTGGAATCAGATGGCAGGATGTTCTGTTGTGAAAGATTTTTTTATGGGGAAATGATGACTGCTGTCTGTTGACATGGTGTTATGTTACAGCGGATCAAGTCACATGCCTTGAAACCACAGTTCGGTAAGAACTTCTGCTTATTAGAATTTTTGGTACCACTTTAGATTAAGGCTAACCGTATAAAGAGTTCATCAATGGGTTAAAACTAGCTTATAGAAGGTTAACAGTTAGTTTATGTTCATCATAAACAGTTTACAAAGTATTGATACGCAGTTCTGATACATTAATAAGACAGGTAAGCTATTCATACATATGATAAATACAAGAAATATGAATATTTCTGAAGCTGGCAAGTTTGACTGATGACTGATTAAAAAGGGAGAAAGGAGGATACATAAACATCATAAGCTGAGCTTTAACAGAATAGAAGGATGTTAGTTCAACGTTGGACTGACAACAGCTTACTGTAGCCCTACTTATTTATGTGATGCAACTGCATATTAATGATTTTAAGATGTTTATGATCTACTAAATAACCATGTAATCAATAAACCTCTTTTAACATATTCATAAACTGTTTTTAAGAGTAGCCTATATATGGGGATATATAAGGATATATTTATTTTCACTAATGCTGCATACAGTACAAATGTAATGCTCCTATATGTTTCAGTCTTATTTGGCACATATTGTACCTTTTCTAATTTATATAAGTACATGTCTATTTTTCATCCCTCTAGTCTTTTCTTTCTTTTTTTAGTACTTAGTATTTATATTGTATTTGTTAGTATTCAAGGCCTGGGAGCAAGTGCAGAGTAGGAATTTCATTGTACAGTGCAACTGCTTGTTTCTCTGTCCATATGACAATAAATGCTTGAATCTTAAGTTGCGTATTTATTTTTAGCTTATCTGTGTTGCAATTATTGTAAATAATGTGAGGCAGGAAAGTGAATGTGTGCTATATTTGAATGCTACTGCTACATCTACAGTGCCCCCCACAAATATTGACAGTCCTGTTAAACATGAGTCAAACTTTAGCCAGGCTGTTAAATTTTTTTTGATTGATTAGCCTTTTAATCTTTTATTCAAAGTATAAACAAAAATCTGTTCATTATATGAAGCACAGTGATTGGAAAAAAGAAATATTCTTCCTCAGATACAAGCATACCTCGGTTGATGGCACCACTTCATTTAACACTTCCTTTGCAAAGACAGCACCTCTGAGTCTCCTAATATAATACCTGTGTCACTCCTCTGGGTTTCCCTGACACCTCCAATCTCCCGAACTCCATGTCCCAGAGTTCATTACCCGCTGTTACTGTCACATGTCTGAACTGTCCAATCTTATTCTCTGCACTGCTCCTCCCTTTGTATTGAATATTACTTACCTGCATCTCATATCACTTCTAGAATATATACCCCTCAGACACACATATGCTCTGCGAAGTATTGCCATTGTGTTGTATTACAAATCTGTCTAATGAATCTCAATTGGCTTTTAGATTGGCTTGTGCTGATCTATGTTTGTTAATACTGACAACCTGAAGAGACTGGAGAACACATGGCAAGCTATCTGAGGCCATTTCACCATACATAACCTCTCCCAATCCTTCAGATTATATAAAAACCTCGATTCTGTGGTCAGTGAACTATTTTGTGTTGTACTAAATACACTCACTGACTAAAAATAACACACCAAGAAGGAGTTGGAATCGAATGAAGCTGTATATTGTCGTTGTCCAAAGAAAAACATGTATCTCCATTTTTGTTGATTTGTAGGCCTCATTTGATCGTATGAGCTGCTATTTACACTGTGAGGAAATTTCATGAAGAATGGACCAACAGAAATGGCCCAAAACTGCTTGGAAAGACATCTGGTTCCATTGACTTCCATTATAATGAAATGAGGTTTTTGGCCTCTCCTGTAAAGTTGTCGTTTTGGAGATACCTGTTTTTCTTTGGACAGCGACGATATGTGTGAATGTAATGGTGATTACAGTATTAGAGTGAAATGATACCTTTACTGGGGAAAGAAGGCTCTAGAACCCTTCGGGGCCACTTCTAGCGTAGATATAAGATGAGCTACTGCTGGGCATGAATGCATACAAGCATGTATATGGCATCCTGTGGCTCATTTGCTCACAGATGTTGCAGCTGTGTCTGTAGATCCTGCACACTTGCCACCCCTATAAATGCTGTGACCGGGCAGGGCAAGCAAGTGTTGCAATTTAGCAGACACATTCCTGGGAAACTCTTACCGGGATGAGCATTATCCTGCTGAATAATGTCAGTTGGAAGCCCTGCCATAAGAGGCAGCACATGTGGCTGGATGATGTTCTGCACATATCACTGACCTGCTAGTGTCCCTTGGATCACTGCTAGTGGTGATTGATGGTTGGATGGTTCCCCAGATCATTACACCAGCAGTTGGGACAGTGTGCCACTCCACAGCAAAGGCAGGATTCTCTTGCCATGAGGTCTCTGTACACGACTCTGACCGTCACTGAATCCCAAACCGAACCGGATTTGTCACTACAGGGGTGTGTAATAAAGGTGCCACCTGTGTCTGGATGGTGGACAAGAAATCTGTGGGAGCTGCTTGTGACTGTTGGCGGATCAAATTATTCTCTCAACTGGTGGCCTGCTTGGCCCAGCTGGAGCTTGTTTGCATGCCCTCATATAACCAGACCACATCTGTCATCATTTATATATTTGCCTGAAACACTGCACGCCGGTTTTGCAGCAATTTGACATTTCTATTTTTTAATTCATTTAAATTGTTCACTCTTTTACAAGAAAACATATTCACTGGTCCGCCACCATGCTTCACAGTGGAAATGATCTTAGTGTCTATACCAAGTCCACCTGGAACATGGTTCCACTGAATCTTTCAAAAGCCTCTAGCAAACTACAGGGGCTTGAGATGGTGGGTTCTTAACAGCGGTGGTTTCTTCTGGCAACCCTCCCAAAAACATTTTGTCAAGTGAGTGGTGTCTTATTTTAGTTTAGACCAGACAAAGATTTACATAGACTGGAGAAAATGTTTATTTAATTATAATATTTAGACATTCTAGGATTCAAGGAGACTTTATTGTCATTCGCATCACATGTGGTACATGGGGTGGAACGAAATTGTAGTACTCAAGGACCCAGTTACACTCAGACAGCAGTACTTAAATAAATAAAATATACATAAATATATAAACATATATATATAAAAAATATAGAGAGAAAGAGCAGCAGGAAATTGAAAAGGTAGTAGCAGAGTGTCCTCAAAGTGTCAGTGCAGTGGTTCCACTAAGTGGCGTTTAGAAGTCTTACAGCTTCTGAAATGAAGCTGTTCCTTAGTCTGTTCGTTTTACACTTAATGCTCTGCAGCCTCCTGTCTGAGGGGAGCGGGACAAAAAGTGAGTGTACTGGGTGAGTGGGGTCCTTCGTGATGCAGGTGGCCCTCCTCCTGCCTCTGAAGGTGTAGATGTCCGTGGTGGTGGGGAGGATGACTCCGACAGACCTCTGTGCAGCCTTCACCACCCTCTGCAGATTGTACTTTAGATAAAGTTTTGTTAATATTTTATATGAAACATTAAAAGGTAATGCACTAAAAACCATTTTACAGCCTATTTTGTTCACGTTTACCAGGGGTGCCAATAGTTGTGGAGAGCACTGTAGTCTCACCAAAATATTGCATCTTAAGTGTAATTCGTTTATGTCGCCTCTTAATTTTTTCAACTTCATAATGCACTCATCTTCAGAAGAATGGTTGCATACAGAAGGACGTATCGGATCGCAATGCTATTGGGAAGGACAAAAACGGTTTCCAGGAACAATTTAGACTGATATGGGTAATGTTTATTGAGCTACACATACATCAGTAGTGTCTCTCAGTATGGTGTTGGGCTAACACAACATGCCACACTTCTTGGTATGGAGTTGTAGAGGTTTCTGATTGTGTCCTGCAATAATTCATGTCATGCATAAATATATAACAGTTCCTGCAGATTTTGCGGTAGGAGTGGAGGTGAAGTGACACCAGGTCTTCTGGATGGTTCATCTGGCGCTGACCATGGTGCCTCCACTGGTATTCTGAGTCACATCATAACAGTCTGAGATTACATTTTTTGGTGACGTTGACGTGGTGTTAAGGACAGTTGTTAAAACGGTCTGCGTGCATGTAGTCCTGCAGCCATCTTCTGATGGTACTGGCACTAACAGGCTGACCCACGGAGGGCATCACTTCTGGCTGAATGCTGGCAATCATGGCTGTTTTGTCAGTCCGTGCATGTCAGACAATCCATTGGTTCTCCCTATCTGTGGTTCGTATAGGAGCTTAATTTCTGGAACTTAATTTCTGCACAACCAATATGTTTTTTATATGTTCACATAAACCGAGCAAATGGTTGTTTTGGTTATAAAAAACCTAATGGCATTTGAAATGAATTTGAAAAATGGCTGGCAATTACGGCACCAATGTTTAGACATCTATCTAAACATTTACATGTTCATATTAATAACTACAAATACATTACGGTTGTGTAAATCCGAAGAATATGTGCTGGATGTATATTAAATACATACAGTGTCTGAACACTTGCTTTCCTTTACAGCATCACATTATTCTACATTACATTGTATTACGTGAATCGCCACACCGATTCTGTGGATCACCGGAATCACTTGGATCCCTCTACTGTATGAGTTTCCAAACGCAGAGGACACTAGATGGCAGCAGAGGTAACTGAGTGTGGGCCTAATGGCCGGATGGGCTTTTTTAGCCCGTTATTTGTCAGAAGCAGAACAGATGTCGCTCTGGAGGAACCCCGGGGGCAGCAGCGGCTCTGTCGTGGAAATGAAAGAAGAAGAATTCCGTGATGTCTGTTCGTTGTTTCAGGGACGGAAATAGATGCTTGCATTATGCATTCCACTGTAGTCCCCAGCGTGAGCCCCACCAATCAGAGTACACAAATATCGATTAATCTTACGGCCTGTTGGTGCTAGTCCAGACCCTTTTCAGTTATCCGCGTCTTCTTCTCACGGAAACATCTGTCATTCCGTCAACTTCACTGCAGCGCTGGTGTGTGTCTTTACACTTCTCACATTAGTCGTTGTTATTATTTCTATTATTATAATCGGTGTCGACCTCTACATTTTAAGCAGTCCAGAAAAAAAATCACAGACCATGCAAACTGGTGGTGTCTAATAGTCAGTAACGTTATACTGTGTTTTGATGATGGATCTGATATTTATTTCGCGATGTAAATGATTCTTATAGTTTATCAGCTGTTCTTCGACTGATTTCAGGGGCATTTGAAGATTTGCCGATAGCATCTATAGGTGTCCTACAGGAAACTAGTGGTCTCTAACGGCAACCATTAAGCAAATTCCCAAAACAGAACCATCAGGTTCAGTTTTCCATAAAAACGGATATTCACTTCATATTTTATAATCTGATATATCTAAACAACCCATCATATGGGAACTATAAGGAGCATCATTGTTCGTCTGTTGCTCCGGTGAATGAATATTCCGCATGCAGACATCGCCATGTGCGCATCAGTCCAGCGCAGAGCTGTGAGGAGGGAGGGCGAAGAGAGGCAGGATTTTTATCCCACATGAGTTTTTTTCCCCGCCCGTTTTCCGCCAGAGCTCCGCATCCTGCGCTGAGATTGGCTAATAGAAAACTCGTCCGCTTGTATGATTCGCTAGGAGTTCACTCGGTGCCAGTGTTTGTGCAGAACTATCCAATCCCATTACAGGGGACGGGGCTTGTCAGAAGACGGGCGGGAAAGAAACGCTCGAGCCAGTTGTAATATTCATGCGCCTGAGCATCTTTTTTCCGAAACCGAAAAAAAGCGAGCTACTTCTCGGAGACCAGAAGCCAGAGCCCTCTCAGCCGTGGGGAGAGACTATCAAAATGTTAGTCTGGATGAAGTTTGCCGAAGGTTACATGTAGTCTCGTGGACCGTGTTGTTTTCGCATGGACGGGAACAAAATAAAGGTAATTAAAGGAACGAGAAGCGAAGACCGGCTGCGTTTTGAAGTTTTGCTTTAACTTAGCTAGCTTGTTAGCTTGCTGTGGTTGTGCTTAAGTGAAGGATGCGTTATTGCAGCAACGGGCCTACGTGTATATGTTTGAATAGCATTAGACGCGAAAAATTTGCGAGTGGTAATTTACAAAACAGTCGCTTTTGGTGAGCAGGACTGTTACACTGCGGTAGACAGTTTTTCCGTCCAAACTGAATGTCCTAGTGGGACCTCACTTACAATAATCCCCCTTTTCATGCCGACTCCACCACCGGTATCAGGAATTTCGTGGTAGACGGCTGTTGTTTTTTAGGTTCCTGGCTTGTGGTAAATGTACAGCAGTCAGGAACCGTTACGGTTTTTCACTGGATTCCCAACGGATGTTCCGCGTGAGAAGCGCCGCGAGCACCAACTGCTCCGGCGCGCGAGCAACATTCTGAGCAGCGGGCTGTATTGTGCTGCGCGCGCTGCTGTGTTTTATCTCCGCCTGGGTTTATAAAAAGCACCTGATAGTTATGGGTGTTAACATGGCTTTTCCTCCAGCATTGTATATGTAAGGTCTGTGTTGCTGTTCCGATTGTTATGTGTTTAAAATCTCACAGGATTTCACTGCTTTCACAGTTTTGGTTCTAAGCCTCTATAATTGCATTACTAACCTGTTGCACTGATTATTTTTGCTGTCCCCCTTTGATCATTCTTCTTTTTTTCCTTCTTCTTTCCAGACATTTCATCACAGATATTTTAAGTACAATTTAAGGTTCTTGGTAATGACAGCATCCCACCTCTTTATTCTGCCTTTCATTTACAATTCTTACATTCTTAAAGGGGAATTCCATTGATTTTAAAATAATTCTGCATAATTTACCAATTGAGATGTAAACAAGGTCACACAGAGGGGTTTGTTGTGAAATGGTTCATTTGAGAGAACTTACAAACAGATTTCTGTCTGGTACAAAAATACAAAGTATCACAGTGTATGCAACACAAATATATTTGTTATATACTATTCAAAACCTCCAGTGACCTACATCTTTCTTCAGTTTTTTTAGATATAATGTTGATGATGGTAAAAGATAGTCATCAAACGGAAATGAATAAGTTTTCTTTGGTGGCTGTTTGGCCTCACAATGCCCATGCATGTACACACGTGTGATAAGCGGTTAAAAAGTTAAAACTTTATCACAGATCTATAAAGAAACATGTGTCAGACATAAGGCCCTTTCTGTGAGGGAACTTTTAGAGGCATTAACCTCTTTAGACGTCTGCTTCCTGTCAGTATCACTGTGAATAGTTTTGACTCATTTCACACCAAACCACTCAGAATTGTCTTGTTTACATCACAATCATATAAATAGGCAGAATGTTGAAAATTATGGAAGTTCCCCTTTGACAGTTTTTAAATTCAGACACCATCATATAAAAGTAATGCTTACAGTGTTATCTTATTCTATGGACCTATGTATCCTGTGCATCCCTCTTTCCTATCTGACTTTTAAAAAGCGGTGCGAGTCTTAATGCCACTAAGGAGAGGGCTTATGGGGAACTGCATAGCTGTATCAGGAGCTCTCACTGCCTAGCCGTAGCATAGGTAATGCTGCATCTGTAGACTCCAGTTTGCCATTTACTAGGTGTACTCCAGTCCTGAATGTGTTTTTTTTCTCAGCATTCTCTAGTACGCCCTGGAGGTTGTAATTACTGCCTTGTGTGTGGATGTGATAACCAGTGCTTTCTTGGCAGCTATTTGCATAATCACATGCAGTGCTGACACATAGCCTCTCCTATTTACCATAGATGCTAAAGTATGTATAGCAGCTTTGACACCTGGTAGTTAATGATTTATTATGGATTCATAGGCAAAAGTGCCTTTTTTATCTTTTTGTTTTGCTCTAGATTATCTTTTAACATTGTGCCTGTAGCACAAAATCTTAACATATTATTCTTTTACATCTATAGCAAAATAACAGCCTTAAATCTAATAAGATTGTAGAGAAACACCAAGCACTGTCAAAGCACTGCAACATCCAAAACATGGAAAAACATGTCTTTTTCATTTTGATGTCAGTCCAACTGTGACCTGAGGTATGATCTAACTGGAGTATGAAGTAATGGAATAGAGAAATTCTGAGTTAAATCTGACTTCCAATTTAGTTTAATTTGCTAATTAAATAATACAAATTTAAGTGTTTGCATTTTTGTTGCTATGTTTCTGACACATTTTGCTAGTTTATAACCTGATCAGCAGCACACAATGAGAGAATAAATGACTGAATGTAAATTAGCAAAGCTAAGTCAGAGGGGCGTTAATGCTGACAGTTTCTTTGTCATTTGGTCAGACACCATTTGTGTCCGAGCACTTGCCAATTAATTGCTTTATCCAGTCACTGGATTTAATTAATTTCTATTGAGTAGCTGGAAGATTCAAGGAGGCAGATAGTAGCAGTAAAGCAGGCCGGCAGTTGGTACAGGTTTTTATCTCTTCTCTTTCAGACGCTCACCATGGGGTTGAATTTGTGGGTGATTAAAAAGCTGGACACACTCTTTTGTGAATTACAAAAAGAGAAAATGTGAGAGCTGTCAAAGGTCAAAGCTGTTTATTAGACAAACCTCTCAACACTTAGTGGAGCAGTTTATGAGTAGGTTTATGCTATTTAATAAGGGCTTATTTTGTCTTCATTTGTCTGTCATTTTACTTATAATACTTATCTCATGTATGCATAAGCAAAATGAAGTAAGGACTATTCTGTTTTTGATCTCTATAAAAGAGCAAGTAAACAGGGAATGTAGTCTAAATGGGCTCACCCTTTATTTGATTATATCATATAAGTGAGGACTTCCTGTGGGGCGAGTTCCCTTCCTGCCGCACAGTGGCTTCAGTGGCAGTATGTTGTTGTTGAGGCTGATGGATGGCCTATCAGCATTCTCACTTAACCCTGTGACACCTAAACCCACCCAGCCCCACAGTCCTCTTCTCTTTATTAAGTGAGCAACATTAATTAAATGCAGTTACAGAGTACGAGTAGACCATAGCACACCTATCAAGAGTCCTTAAAAGCACCAGACTCTGGCTCTATGTTTTTAGAAAAACTATAAAACAGTATTTGAACTGTTCAGTAAATGCCTTTTTTTCCCACATCAGTAATAATGAATAGCTTTTGTAATACTGTGCTTGTGTTTCATGTTCTGTGTATGACTCAGGATGCACAGTCCAATGTGAGATTGCACTGCTCTATGCCATTTCCATATACAAACAAACCTCAGGAACCTCATAAAGACTCCTTGAACTGCATACCTGCACTTTGTTTAGATGGGATGTTATTAGCATTATTATAAGAAATGGAGTCCTAGTCAGCAGCATTTGTGTCTGTGTGAATGTGTACGTGTCACCGTGTGTGTCTCTGTTTCAGAATGGAATTGGAGGATAATGTAGAAGCTGTTGTACAGGGAAGCTCGATTAAATGCACTGTCACAAGAAGTGATGCTCATTTACACTGGGCTGCTGATCATTACAATGATAATCCTTTTCTCATTACTTTTCCACTTTGCAACCCTTTTACACAACTTTTTAGGCATATTACAAGTAAAGAAGTTATGCTACAACAGACATATCTATTCACTAACTTTTTATACAGACATTTAAGCATTCGTGTTGGTGAATCATCCATGCAGCATGGGAGTCTCAAAACAACTTCCAAATGACCTGAAAACAAAGATTGTTCACCATCATGGTTTAGGGGAAGGATACAGAAAGCTATCTCAGAGATTTCAGTCTCCACTGTGAGAAACATTGTGAGAAAATGGAAGACCACAGGCACAGTTCAAGTCAAGGCTCGAAGTGGCAGACCAAGAAAAATCTCAAATTAACAGAAGCGAAGGATGTTGAGTCAACCCATAGACCAGCACCAAAGACCTACAACATGATCTTGCTGCTGATGGAGTCACTGTGCATCGTTCAACTATTCGGCGCACTTTACACAATGAGATGCTGTATGGGAGAGTGATGCAGAGGAAGCCTTTTCTCCGCCCACATCACAAACAGAGCCACTTGAGGTATGCTAAAGCACATTTGGACAAGCCAGCTTCATTTTGGAATAAGGTGCTGTGTTATTTGGGCATAACAAGGGCCGTTATGCATGGAAGAAAAAGAACACAGCACTCCAAGAAAAACACCTGCTACCTACAGTAAAATTTGGTGGTGGTTCCATCATGCTGTGGGGCTGTGTGGCCAGTACAGGGACTGGGAATCTTGTTAAAGTTGAGGGACACATGAATTCCAATCAATATCAGCAGATTCTGGAGACCAATGTCCAGGAATCAGTGACAAAGCTGAAGCTGCGCCGGGGCTGGATCTTCCAACAAGACAACGACCCTAAACATTGCTCAAAATCTACTAATGCATTCATGCAGAGGAACAAGTACAACGTTCTGGAATGGCCATCTCAGTCCCCAGACCTGAATATTATTGAATATCTGTGGTGTCACTTAAAGAGAGCTGTCCATGCTCGGAAACCATTAAACCTGAATGAACTAGAGATGTTTTGTAAAGAAGAATGGTCTAAAACACCTTCAGCCACAATCCAGACTCTTATTAGAAGCTATAGGAAGCGTTTAGAGGCTGTTATTTCTGCGAAAGGAGGATCTACTAAAGGTTTTTTTTTTTTTGGTGCCCAAATTTATGCACCTGCCTACTTTTGTTTAGACAATTATTGCACACTTTCTGTAAATCATATAAACTTCATTTCACTTCTCAAATATCACTGTGTTTGTCCCCTATATGATATATTTAACTTAATTTTTTAAAACCAAACAATCAATGCTTTATAAAGGTAAATCAGGAAAATTAACAACGCTGCCCAAACTTTTACACCCCACTGTATGTCATTATATGTGTAAATTAGCATTATTTATACTGAAGGTTTAATAATGATCTTTTTTTTTTTTTTTTTTGGAAAACTACAGAATTTATTTTAATTTTAAGTAATTTGCATCTTTCTTTTATTCAGTGAACCGGATCACTCCACATTGCAAGTCTTTGCGTACCAATTTGTACATTTTTCCTCTATCAGCTTCTTATGTCCCCACCTTTTCTGTAGCTGTAGAACAGCAGATTTTCAAATGAAAGTATAAATAGCAAAGAGCAGACAATAAATCATTAAAATCATTATTTTGTACCAAAAAACACAATAGAAAGAATATATTTTATGAATGTGTTATATTTTCTTAATCAGAAGTCTTCATGATTTTGTCTCTGTTTAAGTACTCCAAAAGTAGCAAAAAGTAATCAGACTGCATTACTTTAATATAGAAATACTTGAATTAGGTTACAATTCATTTTATCAGGTAATCAGTAATCCATAATGGAATCAATTTTTCGACCAACCCTCTCAACCCTGGTTATATGTCCAAAATATGTCATGGACATGCATTTTCTCTTTTACAAAGTAGCGTCATCTGACAACACAATCCTTATTGCTTGCGTACCATCAAACAAGCAATGCCCTCACACAGTGTACAAAGAGCTAAAACAGCAAACTTACCTGGACCATCCTGTTCCACTCTAGCGTGTGAAGGTGGGCCATGTCTATCAGCTTGTTCCACCTAACTCCCAGGATTGGACTCAGATATGGCAGAACCGACACCACTGTAAGAGTACCGACGGTGGTGGGGGCGGAACTGTTACAGAATGTCACTCTGGTGGCCGAGTCAGAACAGAGTGGGTCAGCTGAGCTGTAAGACCACACTTGGGTCATTGGGAGGTGGGCCTTAAGGACACAGGAACTCTAACAGAGCACAACATTTGTTGCATATCAGATAAACAGTACTGGGACATTTATTAATGGAGGAGAGTAGGTGAGTAAACCACAGACATAACTACTATTATGATGTCAAGATATAGTTGGAAAACACATTAGCAATAACAACACTATGTACGCATAGAGTTATATATTATTGCTGGGGATAAACGATTTGGGCAACTTATTGCAATTTCTTTTAATCAATAGTGCGATTGCAATTTAAATTGGTAGTTTTGTTTTCAAATTTGTTAGAACAAATTTGTTAGTGGATGATAATAGATTAGTATTAAAAATGGCAGCTCATGCGATTTGAAAATTGCATTCTATTAGATTATAATGTAGCCCATCTGCATAATGCTTCAGCTTCCATCTACCCCATCCATCATCAGATAGTTTCTGTACCCAGTACTACTGTTGACTAGATATTAGTTGGGTGGTGGTCCATTCTCCACAGCAGCAACACTAGCGTGGTAGTGTATGTTGCGCTGGTCTAAGTGTACAAAATATCAGTTTTAACATAGCAAAAACAGTATATTGATTAAAGGGATTAAAGGATGGATAACAAAAATGTCTGTGAAAGTATGTGTGTATATATATGTATTTAAAGACAAGTATGAAAAAAGCCAAAACTAAGGATTTCAGCGAGCCACTCAATTGTTGTCATATAGAGTTCTAGCAGCACACAGGTGTGTTTGTGAGGTGATAAGCGAAATGTTGATGGTGAATTGTTTATTGCTTCTTGAGAAATTATAAGTCTGTGATAAACAGAACATTAATTTTTCATGAAAACATACAAAATATGCAAAACCGTAATCCTATTGCAAAAGCAATTGGCACTGTAAACAAACTGATTCAGATGTCATATTTGTGCTCAGTGAAATCGATGTAGTGAAAAATGTAAAAGTCTTGTATAGATAAAAATTGGTTAATGTGATCATCTATCTTTCAGATGGTGTTTGTGCCCCCCAGTAGTCCAAAAAGATGCAGGAAAGAGTAAACTGAATTGGTTTGTTGAACAGAAAACCATCTTTTCTCATAACTTAATTTGAAGATATTCTTAGCTCAAGAGTTATGCAAACATGGTGGACATTCCCATAAGTGCTGATAAAATAGTCCTGTAGATGTATTATGGTGACATGAATGTTGTAGGTTCTCTTAGAGATATGTAGTGGAGATGGAAGCCATGTTAGCTCTGTTAATGTAAGTGCTGTTTCACAGAGCTCTTTGATATACTGTCCTTCTCTTCAGAGACGTTTATGTGGTCTGTCATTGCGTTTTTGAAGAGGGTTGTGAGTCTGTGGCTCTTTAAAGAGGACTGTCACTGTGTCTGGTTCCAGTGAAGGAGCTGTCAGTATTATAAAGCGGAGTTGAAGGCCGAAAAGCGCCGTCTGCATGCATGGTCCAAGCCTGAATGAGGCCAGTGAAGAAAACGTGCTCTGTCTCTCTACAAGCAGCCCTGCGGCTTAGAAATGAAGTTTAACAGAAATGGTCACACCAACTTGACAGACTTTGTTTCGGCTCCCTGGTTACCTCTCTTCCTCTCTCTCTATTTCTCTCGCTCGGTTGACCCCCCTCTCTCAGAGCTTCAGAATCTTTCACCTGAATCTCTGACAGAAAGAAGAAGCAGAGAAGAGGTGCTGGAGGTGCGCTGTGTATACAGCTGAGGGTGGCTTGCGAAAAATATTTTTGGTAGGTGTTTGTACATGCAGATGTCTGTGCCTGTGTGTAACATTTGTGTTGTTCAGAGAGGGTCATGAGAAACCATAACATATTACTTTATCACTGGCAGGCTGGTTTTCCACAAGGTAATCCTGGATCTTTTAAAGATGATTTAAACATTCAAAAGAGAGGTGAATGAAAGCAAATATGGTTCAGTGATGTTTGAAAGCAGTATGTCTGCTTATTGGTAGACTCTGGTTCACCCACACCATTTCTTTGAATTCATCCTCCACTTAAGTTTGGCCGTACTTGTTATTCCATTCCATTCCTGCACCTGGGCTTACACAAATAGCCCACTGTCTAACACCAATTATGCACACCATTCTTTTAATGCAATACTACATTCACCAAAGCTATTTTCCTCTCTTTTTGAATTTTCATGCCTGGCTTAATTTCAGTTGTTTGCTATGAGGTTGTCCAGTCCAAGGAGGGGTCAGAAGTGAGAACAAAGGGGGAAAGACACTGCAGCTCTGTAGCCAGACAGTTGGAAGAATGGGTGTACCTAAGCCTGAAAGACAGAGTTAAATAAAAGCTTGCACTTTTTATATATGCTGTTTACATTTGCTCCAGTTGCATCTCTAATGTGCAGTCATTACTTTGGTCCAAAGAATAAACAACAGATACTTATTACATACAAAAAAGAATAGGCAAAAAACTTTCAAAATAGGTTCAAAAACTGAGGTGAACATGAGAGACAGGGCACAATTAAAGTAAAAAGTCAAATGCTGTAGAAGAAAAACACAGTAACATGAATTCATTACAGTGCAAAACTATGCTGTCACAGTGTTGTAGCTAATGCAGTGAAAGGAAATGGAGTGGGCTGCTGCTGTAAGTCCTGTTTCGTAGTGCTAGTACTTTAGACTGAATATTATATTTATCACCAGTTTACAGCACTGCAGTTGGTGCGTGTAAAAGTTGTCTGTCAGCAGTGAAAGAGAGAGAGAGAGTGTTGCTTTTTAGCCTTTTTTTGCTGGCTGAGAGGTTAGGCAGAAAAGCAGCAGAGCGTCTGATTGGGTGCACCTGGGTGATGCAGCAAGGTATCACTTCTGCTGCAGTTTATCTCACAAACACATGCAATTCTGATATTTATCATGTTCATTTTAATGCATGTCTGTTTTCTGCCACCATTTGTGTTCTGTATCTTTAAATCCAAGCTGCTGTCTGTATATATCTGTATGTACTATGTGTCCACGTACATTCTTTCTTAGCCTTATTTTTCTTCAGTCCTCCTTTTGCTAGTTGCTGCAATTTGTTTGTGATTTTGAACATGAATATTCATTGTAAACCTATAGTATGATCTTTATATACACATAATCTATGACCTTAATCTGTCCATTTATGTACTTGTATACATCCACATGTATTTCTCAGGGTGTCTGTCAACCCATTTATTTCATCCCTAACTAATATGTGCTGCTATAGCAAAGTAATTAGTACGTATTATGTATCTCATGTATTTTGAAGGTCGATCACAAACATAAATTCTTGTTTGTAGAGGATCGAATGGCAATGGCTTACAGTCAAGATACATATACAATATATACATACATGTATTGTTTTTGTATACAAGCCTTAAGTGTTTGTTTTTTCTGTCTTATAAAAGCCTGCTTTAAACTTAGATTACTTGTTGTTCCCTTTCTTTTCTCACCTCAACCCTTTTTCACTCCGGGACCCTCTCAGTGAGGTGTAATCACGTTTCTGCACTGCGGGCTAAACGCCACAGAATGCGGGGGCCTGTGCGATATGACTGTCAAAGAGTGCGGGTTAGAGAAGAGGAATCAGGGACTGACATGATGCTGGCACAGGAAAGAGGAAACAGTGTAGCAGACGTTAGCAGGGATGAATTATAAATGACAGCCGGCATCAAAATTTCAGATTGAATTTGCAGTTGGTAGGAAGTGTGCAACAGCTTGAGAGCTTCGTTCAGAAAAATGGTTTGTGGAGGGCAGCAGGATGAAGATTTACCAGCCTGTTCAGTGTGACCTGAAGCCCAAACAAGGAGAGAGACAGTGGTATAGTGAATTCTCAGACTATAACTATTTAATTGTATTCAAATAAAAAGGATTGAAAGAAAAAAAAGACTCTCCAGTGTAGCAGTAGAGCATATAAAAAGCCCAAACACTACACTTTTAGAAGGAAAGCATATGTACTTCCTCTTTTATGTTTTATCCAGTCTTTCAGCATTGCTGCTGCAGTAACTTTGTTTTTTTTAACTGAATTAGGTTGTATTAAAGTATACCTTAGCCTTTTCTTATAAAATATTGAATTTCCTTTGGATTATGCTAACCACACCTGTATCTATGAAATCTAAATTCCTCCTTTGCTGTTTTGCAATTCTAATGTTACACTGATTAAGTGTCTTATTAACGCAGGAGTTTCTGCTGGGTTTCCCACAGGTATAATCTCTCGTTGGAAATCTTAATCAGAGCAACAGATTAGTAACAAAACTATGCTGTCAATCATCTCATTTTCTTTTTCTGTTTGGCTATGAAAGTTTTCTTTTCTGGCCAGGGGTTTCTGAAATGTTTTGTAGGACACTGTGCTTTGAAGCTCAATGAAAGATGTAGAAGTAAAGTAGCTAGTCTTACCGTAATCTTAACTTTATCCTTAACTCTAACCATAACCTTACCCTAAGCTAAATATGTAATGATTAACATTGGTCCCCACAAGGACGAAAGGATTTGAACAGGTTTTGGTCCCAGCAGTGTAACATAAACCTTACTCACACACATGCACCTTTTGTTTTGTGCCCCCTGGTGTTTTCCCCAGGGTGGTTTGTGTATGTGTACTGGGCCTGTCATATGGAAGATATCAATGCTGATTAGTGTGAGAGACGCGATATAGCTCTAAACTGTGGTGCTACAGTAAGTCTGAGCTGAACAAATTGTGTTTTTTTGTTTTGATGTGATCTGTAGTTTTGAACAGGATGGGGAGAAATACCCAATTGTAAAGCTTTTCAATTTGAAAGATTTTCAAATTAACAACACTGAATATTAGTAATTACTTTCAGTCATGAGTTCACTATATTCTCTACCTTCCAATACTGAATACACTAATTAATATTCAGTAGGGATGCACCAAAAGGAGAAGTTTTGGTTGAGACCGAACAAAATAAAACATTTGGTCCAAGGTCGAAGGCCAAATACTGAACACAGTTTTCACAGTGTTTCAATAATTTTGACACTTTTTCACCATTGCATTAATAGGCTAAGTCCCAGATAGCCAGCGGATGTAGGCCACACCTGGCAAAGATAAGGCACTGCTGGTCCGCTGTCGGCACCGGCAATCTGCTGTGAGCCAAGCATTTGATCCACCTGTCCCAAAGCAGATCTGGCCCGCTCCTGGCAGTAACCTGGCCCACAAATTGCTACTGGGATCGCCAGAACAGTTTTGAACTCTGGGATGTATTTTTGTCTTGGTTGTCAAAGAAATAACAATAAATAAACTGCATTTTAACATTTTAACATGCCAGCAGACATACCAAAAAGCATGAACTAATATTAATCAATAATCAGGAAAATAAGTGTGGTTTTGGTTGCAATAAATAATAAATAATAAATAAAAAGATAATAATAAAAAAAAAAATAAAAAAAAATTAAAAAAGGAAATTCTTCCTTTTAGAAAGGCAATTGAAGTCTTTTGTAGTAGTTCAGCAAACAAAGTTTGGTTTAAAAAAAAAACCCAACACCCACAGCAGTCACATGGATTTGTAAGATTTAATCATTAGCACAATTAATGTAATATAATTACATATAATGTAATATAAAAGCCCTGATTAGGCCAGGAATGGGGATCTTCCCAATCCTTTTTGTTCTTGAGGGTACCATATACTGTATCTGTAAAGACTAAATACTGTAAATACTATATCATATATACTGTCTTGTAGGGCTGGTCAATACTTTTCATAGTTATCATGACAAAAGTAAAATCATACTTTTTTCAAGTTTAGAAGCTGACTTTTGTAACTGAAAAAAGGTTGAAGAAGAAATCCAATGATTAGTTGTGGTTTTAAACAATTTTCTATGGTCGAAGAAATAAGTCAATTTCCCAGGTTGGCTGGTTTTACCACCTAAGAAGAAAGCAGATTATTTTCTTCACAGTATATTACATTAATCAAACACAAGATAGCTGATATCTGTATTTCTGTGTTCTTGTCTGGTAGTCTAAGGGGCAGAAGAACTGCAAAATATCTGATGCTGCCATTGTAGACCTCTCGCATTAGCAGTGTAATGCCCCATGCACCTGTCATATAATGTCTTCCTTTTAGTTATGTTTAAACTGAAATTAGTGTTTTTTTGACTGATATGGTCACTGTAGTTCACTACAGTCACATCAGTTTGATTGTAGTGTGTGTGTGACATTGCTGCTTCATGTTAGCCAGCTGCTTAAAATAGCTAGCCTGATAAGCTAGCTTTCTTTTACACAAAGCATTAATATAGCATTAATATATTAGAAGTTATTCAATGCTACACATTTATTAGGACTGCACATTTGCAGTTACATACCACTTATATTCTCACTTATGTTTGTTTACAGAAGAAGAGACTGTCAGTCACTCCATTAAGTTTTTAGTGCTACTCCCTCTCTGGCTTCTTTGCTCTCTAGTAGAATAATGTTGAAAAACTTGTAAGTGCACTCTCTGGCAGCAACAACAGAGTAGTGTTGCTATTTTATAGTGGAAAATGAGAGAGGTCTTCTGTATCGAACATTTGTTGTACCTTTGTACACAGGAAAGTGAATTGTCCTACTTAGATAAGGAAGTAAAGACATTAGTTGGGTAGTTAGTGTTCATACACAAGTATGGTGTCCAAAAAGGAATTTGAAAGGGTCACTGACATCACACAAGTAAATCAGCTAAAAGACTGCTATATATTGTATCTTGGTTAAAAAGAGTCTTGTGGTTGGTTTTTTTTTTTTTTGGTTTCTGGTGCAAAAAAACTTTTATGGCAGTTATGTTTGTTGTTTTCTTAAGATTGAGCTGTGATCTGTGTTGTTTTCCCATCCCACAGTAAGCCATTAATTCTGTTCCTAATTAGTGGCTGATAAAAATCCCCAAAAGACAGTACACAAAATCCCCAACACCCCATTTATCTCTCTCTCTCTTTCTCTGGCTCTCTTTCTGTCTTCAGTGTTCTTATTACCACTTTTTGAGCCTTGAGTTTATTTTGTTTATTGAGTTTATTTTTATCTGTGTTTCTAGGAAAGCAACTGGACTGAAACATCTATCCAACGACTGGACTGGACCAATGAATTTCATCTGATAAAAGATACTTCATTCACTACTTATCCACAAATCATCAAGGACAAAGACTAGGTCTGCAGTTCATTTTATTGAAAAGTCTGAAGGCTAATGGAAAGGGAAGCATTTGCTTTGGTAAATGGTTAAATTACCTTTCTCCTTTCCCTCCCCTACCAAACCACCTTCATGGCATGTGTTAGAATGCATGAACAAGTATACTGCACAGACTGTTGTTGCATACTGTAGAGTCCTGTCATTGGAGATCTTATTTGTTCTCCCAGGTCATTTTAAACACTTAGAGCTTTGACTTTGACTTCGAGTTCATGTAGATGCTTACAGATCTTTTTAGGCGTGCGTCTACATACAACTGCACATGTAGATGCACACCAAAAAAAAATCTGACTCGGCACCCTTTGTCTGCCTTTATGTTTCCCCCACTCTGCTCCATCAGTGCTGTTGTCTCTGAGGGGAGAGTGTCCATCTGTTTATTCTCCAGGCATACAGAGCACAGACACTATTCCTCTCACTGCTACACTCCAGCAAGCTTCTAAGGATTCCTCTGCATTCTATCTCTATCTCCCTAACCCACGTATAGCTCGTTCTCACTCTCATGGTCTCTTTCACACCTTGCACCTTCTTCTCTTTCTGTATCTCAGCCCTAGGCAGCTGTTCACATCACACACCACATTGTAATAAGGCTGCTAATTAGAGATGCCCAGGTCCCAATTAGGCTTCTGCAGTGGCTGTCCCTAGCCATAATTCTCAGTAAACACACTGACCTTTGAAGAGGGCTGCTTCTTTCTGAACCTCACCACTTTTCTCTCACTCTTACACATGTGCACATGCACACATACACACCCACACACATACAACAAACACGCATATCCCGTCACAACCCTTGTACTTCTTTCCAGATCCCAGGCTGTCAATGGTAAATGTCAGTGCTCTGGCCATCAAATCGTGTGGGTGACTGGGTTTACTTGACACAGGGCTACGAATGGCTGTCTCACAGCGAGGACTGCTCCTGCCCCAAAGGGACTTGCAACTCCTGCTATGCTCAGATTGAGCCATAGTGACTTTTTTTTAATTAGTAGCATCACAATGTTTTTCTCCCTTTGTCATGCTTTTCATATTTCTCTCCTTATCTCTTTATGTCTGTCTCATCTCTCAGTTAGCAGTGAATGAGAAGACATAGCTGTGGATTACTTCTGGTGATTCTGAGACTCAAGCTGGAAAGACCAGGATCCTCCTTACCTTGTTAATTATGAGGACCTTGAGAGGAATTATACCTGAAACCTAACTTGATGGTCAAGTGGCGGAATTACTGAATCCTTGACAAACATCCATTATCCTTTTGGAGTTTTACTTCTGGAGTGCTTTATTTCTGTTTCCTGCTGTATTTTAACCACACCGCTCCCCATTTTATGCAGTGAAAGGAGGTGAAAGATGTATATAGATGGTCGGCTGATAAAAAAGGCAACAAATATGAATAAAACATCAAGTAAGACTGAAGACTATTTTTCTGCAGTTTACCACAGTTGAATCCTTCCACCACCACCCAACCACCCCCACTGCCTTCTCAGAGAGGAGAAAAAGACGCTCTGGAAAACTGACAGCAGCCGCCACTCCAGAGATTCCTTTTACCCTGTTTGTTTATTGCCTATTGTTTTGTTTGCCTCATTTCTGCACTCCTCTTTCCCTGCACCCCTGTGATGCTCCGTCGCCTCTGTGCCCACGTGGAGCCATGCCCATACCCGAGATGGCTCTGAGCCCTGCGAAATCTTTACACTGGGAGGCGTTTCCCCCGATGGCTGTAGGCCGGGTGTACTGCACGGCCGCGTTGTGGACTGGCCGCCTCTACGTGCTTGGGGGCTGTAGTGAGAATGGCCTGCCACTGGACTCGGCTGAAGTCCTGGATCTGGAGTCCCAGACATGGTGCCAGCTGCCCCCACTACCCACAGCACGGGCTGGGGCTTCGGCTGTGGCTCTGGGGGACCAGTTGGTGGTAATGGGTGGGATGGATGCACAGCAGAGTCCACTGGCATCAGTGGAAGTCTACCACCCTGATGAAGGCAAGTGGGAGAGGAAGGCGGGACTGGGCCAGGCATCCATGGGCATAACCTCCTTGGAGATAGGTAAGAACAGTGGTCTCTCTCTTTAATTTTCACTTTGTAAAAGGATGTGTGGGGTAAGTGCATGCTTAATTCTAGATTGTTATCTTCACCATGGGTAGTTTTTTAGCAGGTATCAACCCTGTATTTGGAGGGAAAGCAGGATAATGTTTACGGCTGGAGCCAAGACAAAACAGTATACTGTTACTCTACTGTAAATCTCCTGCACTGACAGATTCCCTCTTTTGCATCTGCTTTTTGTCAAGAAACCAAATAGTTACATCATAACTCCTCTTACTATGCATTTAAATATGACACTTACTATGTTAGCTAGAGAATTTGAGGATATTCCATGAACAGGCTTACATTGAGAGAGAAAAGCCACAGTTGTACTAATTTATTCTTCTTTTGCCTGGCTGTGTGCAATTAGCTGTGTTATCTCTGTCCAATCACTCCTGCTGTAATGACTGCCTCTCTCACATTAGTCTGCTTGAGTGCTGTGGATTCACTAGCTCCCAATCAAAACCCATAAGTCATTCTGTTACACTCTTTCTCTCTCTGTCCTATCCTGGAGTGGGTATGTAGGTGTATTTGAGCGAGATAAAAAGGATAGATGGATAAATGTTTAGTTTAGGGGTCGCCTTGACTGTTTCCTTTTCCTGTCGTTTCATTGCATTATTCCTCCATAACTCCGCTCCCACTGGGCTGTTGCATTCATCATCAGCCCAACCCCCTGTACACCTTTTCAAACAGGAAATCTGCAGTGAATACACAGCTCTTGAAAAAGGGCTGCCTTTGTTCTTTATACTGCTCTTTGTTTTTGTTTGTCTGCCTCTCTACATGGCTCACTGGCTACTGCATCTCAGGGATGATGGGCGAAAGAAAGAGTGAGAGCAGAGTGAAAAGAGGTGCGAGTCTGAACAGCGGGTTCACTTCATTGAGCAGGCGGTCAGCTGCTGCAGCCTGACCTGTACCAAGCACAGCAGCCTCTGGCCCACTCACATTTGCTCTGATACGCTTCTGTTGTATTTATAGAAGTATGAATAATCTTCTCCCGTCATCGGTGGAGACTGGCAGGGGCGTACTTGTTATTAGCATCAGGACTTCGGTGCAGAGCTTTTGTCATAAAGATAATCCTTTTGACAGTGCATGACAGCCACGACATTTAGACTAAAGTGAGAAAAAGTTATGAGGGGCTACTGAGGTAAACGTGAAGATTCCTTTGTGTGGTAAAATTTGTTAGCACAGCTAAATTACGTTTGCGTGTGTATGTAATTACTTTCCTATTTCTCATCCTTCAGAGCATCTCTGAGCTTCTGCTGTCAAATGGCTGCTTTGTACCCTGTCAGAGCTTATAAGTCATAAAAGTATACAAATCCCTGCATGACCCACTTCCTGCTTTCCTCAAATGAGGACAAACTAATTACTGTGTACCAATGGCTGGCCTTGATGACTAAACTTCTTCTGTATTAGACTTACTAATTCACTGTTCAGCAAAAATGGAAAGAACATTTTTTGTGATATAAGACCTATTAATGTTTGAGATACAATTTGCATATTAAGATGAAATGCTGTGTTTTTCTGACAATTAGTAACATGTTATTTTCTACCACTTTAATAGCTTAGTTCTTACTCAAAATTTAGGACCGGAACAACATTAGACAATGCCATTGTATGAAAACTATAAAAATATCTGTGGAAAATTCTGTTTTTGTGTCTGCAAACTAGAGGTGGTGGCATCTATCCAGTATCGGGGGTGGATTTCTTTTCAAGTTATATTGTCTTTAACACTGAACAACTTTAACATAAGGAATTTCTTGAGATGGGGTTTTGTGTGAGCATGAACTAAAATTCTTAGCAATGATCTGGGTGGTCTCAAGTGTGAACCAAAATCATAACAGGTAAAAGAGTCATGTCCTGATGAGGTAATCCATTCACCTGGCATCTTGCACCAAACCTCATGTCATGCTTCTTGATTTCTTTGGTATATTAGCACTCTGGACACAGCAAAGCTCCAGAAGTAGGCTGCAAGTGTGAAAGGGGGAATTTGCAGCATTACTGGTAAAGTTAATCCGGTAATGTTATGGGTTTTTTTTTTTTTATCAAAAAGAGGTTTAAGACTTCACTCATCTGAGATTTAAAATCAGCAACAGCTATTTCAGTAGGATAGCACTAAATTTTAGAGCTAACTGCAAAACTTGTCAAAAAATGTGATCATTTTATCTCAAACTGCTTTTACTGGTTCATGGAAACATTAAAACGGCTTAATGCAGTCATATGTTAAGTCACAGATCTAGGAACAAAAACAAAGTCTAAGAAAGGAATGCAGAAGTAGTGTCGCTCAGTATGGTTTCGGGCCACCATGTTTGCTAACGCAATATGTCAGACATTTCGGCATGGAGTTGTAGAGGTTCCTAAGGGTGTCCTGCAATAATCCATCCCATGCATCTTAAATATTTCTAGGGCTGTCCTCTAGAAGTTGACGAGTCGAATCATCAGTCGGAGACTCTTTAAGTCGACTGACAACAGTGACCATTTTTTGTGTAAAACAGACTAAAATGCACAAAAACCTAAAAAAATTAATTTATTAAAAAGACATTTTTAATAATAATAATTATTATTAAAAGGGGAATAATAAATACATATTTAAGTTATAGCTGGGCTATGACGCATGCTTGCTAAAAAATTTAATCCAAGTGACAATGTGCGCTGGCGGTTCAAGTTGAAGGAAGTTAAAGCTGTGAAGCTGAGAAACACGGGTGGAACGATGTCTCAGAAAAAGTCTGAAGAGGTGTTGAAGAAGAGAATCCGAATAAATTAATGCTAATTCTTCTCGTCATTTAGTCAGACATCGAGCACTGCTTCAAACGAGTGAGCTGACTTTCGTTTTAGACATAAAGACTGTTCGCAATTTTTGGCTCTCACCGACCTGTAACTTTAAGACCTGTAACTGGCTACTTCTGTCCTCCACTTGTTACTGTTATAAATGGCAGCTGTTCTCTGTATAAAAGGCACCTGTCCACAGCCTCAAACAGTCAGACTCCAAACTCAACCATGGCCAAGACCAAAGAGCTGTCGAAAGACTCCAGGAAGAAAATTGTAGACCTGCACCAGGCTGGCAAGAGTGAATCTACGATAGGCCAGCAGGTTGGTGTGAATAAATCAACTGTGGGAGCAATTGTAAGAAAATGGAAGACCATTGATAATCTCCCTCGATCTGGGGCCCAAGCAAGATCTCATCCCGTGGGGTCAAAATGATCATGAGAACAGTGAGCAAAAATCCCAGAACTACACGGAGGGACCTGATGAATGATCTGCAGAGAGCTGGGACCAAAGTAACAAAGGCCGAGAGGGACTCAAATCCTGCAGTGCCAGGCGTATCACCCTGCTTAAGCCAGTACATTTCCAGGCCCGTCTAAAGTTTGCCATATAGATGATCCAGAATAGGATTGGGAGAATATCATGTGGTCAGATGAAACTCAACTTGTTGTGTTTGGAGGAAGTGGAATGCTGAGTTGCATCCCAAAAACACCATACCTACTGTGAAGCATGGGGGTGGAAACATCATGCTGTGGGGCTGTTTTTCTGCAAAGGGGACAGGACGACTGATCCGTGTTAAGGGAAGAATGAACGGGGCCATGTATTGTGAGATTTTAAGCCAAAATCTCCTTCCATCAGTGAGAGCATTGAAGATGGAAAGTAGCATTTCAAGGTCCTAGAGTGGCCTAGCCAGTCTCCAGACCCCAACCCCATAGAAAATTTGTGGAGGGAGTTGAAAGTGTGTGTTGCCCAGCGACAGCCCCGAAACATCACTGCTCTAGAGGAGGTCTGCATGGAGGAATGGGCCAAAATACAAGCTACAGTGTGTGCAAACCAGGTGAAGACTTACAGGAAACGTTTGACTTCTGCCATTGCCAACAAAGGTTATGTTACAAAGTATTAAGTTCAACTTTTGTTATTGACCAAATACTTTTCCACCATAATTTACAAATAAATTCTTTAAAAATCCTACAATGCAGTTTCCTTTTTTTCATTTTGCCTCTCATAGTTAAAGTGTACCCTTGATGAAAATTACAGACCTCTCTCATCTTTCTAGATAGGATAACATGCACAATCAGTGGTTGACTAAATACCCCACTGTACTTCACATGCAAACAATGATACCAACATAACAGCCTGAGTCAGAATAAAAAACAACAGGACAAACCTATATAGTCAGGTACAGCAATAAGGCCCCTCCTTGTTAATGTCACATGTGTGGCTGAGCATGATGTCAAACCTACCCACCAAGTTTTATTCCTGTATTTTTATTCCTTCTGGGTGCAACTTTTTTATAAGTGTATTTAGGCTTTTAACAAGAATGAAAACTTTGCAGCAACTTGCGCTTTTTACTTCATGTGAAAAACAGGCCTTTTAAAATGGAAAAGTTGTAATGTGTAAACTGTCTTGTCTGTGTGTTTGTTTTTTTCAAGGCTTACTTGAAAAGGGATTATATTCTTTTAACAAGTTCTAAAGCGCTTCTCTTATTTCTCTCTTCCTCTTCTCTCCCCTCCTGTACTTTGCATCATCTTAGACAGTGGATTGCTTTGAGGATATCATCATATTTGCATTGTGTCTTTGAAATCTATTGAACTTTATAATCCCCTGACCTGTCATACCAGACCATCTACATTAAGATTTTAATCAGTGGTTTGAGCCACCAGGGGAAGGGCTTTCTTTATTTTTTTTTTTCATTTGTAAGAAAATTGGATGTCGTTAACAAAGCCAAGATTTAAGTGTTCTGAAGAGAATTTATAGTACTCTGGATAAGAATGATTACTCTGGATGGTGGCTGTTTTACCAGGTGATTTACCTAGATTGTCATGAGGTGTTTAGAGCTGGTTGTCAACATTCCGACATTTGGAACGTTGAGACCATTTAGGCAAGAGCTCGCCATTTAGATGAACAGTCTTGTTAAGATTACTCACCTGTAGAAGCCTTGCGTCGCTCTGAGAGCAGAAGAGGCTGTGATTGGCTCGACTGTCCAGCAGTTGACTTAGGACTGTTGTCACCACCCCATTAACTTCCTATCTCTCCCATTTGTGTCATGTCATTTTCTGTGTGGCTGCTTCTCTAATTCTTTTTTTTCCTCCTTTTTCCTATATCCCTCTCACTTCCTGATCAAGAGAGCATTGCTGTTGCCTAGCAACAGGTGTGTGTGTGTGTGTGTGTGTGTGTGTGTGTGTGTGTGTGTGTGTGTGTGTGTGTGTGTGTGTGTGTGCGTGTTTGACCCAAAGACATTTTTAGAACTAAGCAGGCTGAGTCGCTGTGCCAACCCATGACTCCCTCCACTCTTGTTGTTGCTTTTGTCAGTTCTCTGCGTGTGTGAGAGAAAGACAGGGTACTTATTACTGGATCTCTATCAGCTCCACCACCATTAGCTTGGCTTTCTTCAAGCTCCAACTGTGCTCATACTTTCACACCTCTTTTGGACCCCCTTAACCCAGTGACCTTTTGGATAGTCAGTATCATGGCATAATCTTGTAGCTTTTTTCTTTCATTTTTTATTTGAAAACAGCAGCTGGACTTTACCCTATAAGAGTACTTGACAAGGCATTAGTTGAGTGGTTAAAACTTGAAATAACACCTTGTTACATTGATGTATTGTTACCTTAGGAACATTCTTCTGTATTTTTAGGGGAGTGTCTGGTAATCCTGCTGATTGCAGCCCATTTTAATTGAATTAAAACCACATAAAAACACTGATATTCCCACACATAAACATAATTGAGTTTTAAAGCATAAATGACATTGTTCCAACTGCTTGTATGTTACAAGGTTCATTTTAGGGAATCCTTGAAATTAAGTTTCAGACATCAGAAAAAAGAGCTTCAGGTTTTAAGAAAAAACCTGTATAAATCACATCTTAAATTGTTTTGCCTTGTAAGAAACTCTTGTCAATATTTTGATTAGTTAGTTTACATGCAACATGCTGAAACTGAAACAGAAAAAATAAATCTTGGTCAGACTTTAACCATGAGACAGTAGACAAAATAATTCTGCTGTTTTGCTTTGTGAAGATTTCATATTGTTCAAGGTTTAAGAAACTGTCTGGAGTCAAATGTCTTTAAATTAAATTTGCTCAGGGGTTTCTTAAAGATGTGAGCACTCGAGCTGGCTTTTATGTTCGCCAGCTTTTCCTTTTACTGTAAGTGGTGCCGTGGCTTGTTGGAACAGAACATTCGATTAAGAAGCTACTGCATAGGAAGCCAACTGTAGCCTTATTTAAAGACCTCCTAAAAAACAACCTCCCTCAACATGATTTAACCATTCACCAAAATAATAGCACAAGGCCACATCTTCTATAAAGGTACCATTTCTGAGGTATTTTTATGACAACCATATTCTACTTGTTTCTCTCTCAGTAAACTGTTTCTAAACTTGTTCTGAATATCCTTCTTGTTATCCTTGCAAATACTACCATTTTACTTCATCATTTAGATTGCCTCTTCCTTTCTCTTTCTTCACAGTAACTTTTTCCTGACCTTTTGCGCTTCTCTCAAAATACCCTTTGGCTAATGAGCCTGATCTGTAAAAGTTTCCAGGTGCTGCACTTACCCCCAGGAGAACTCTACTTTAAAGTATGCCTCTGAACATCCCCTTTCTCATATCTGCTTCTGCAGAGACTTAACTGCTGCCTAATGTCTCAGTTTTGTCCTACTTCACCAGGAGGGAACCTGCGATAGCTGCCAGTGTGGCTCTCCACACAGTGAATTATGCAAACCAGCAAGGACTTCTATGTGAGAGATTGGTTTTATCATCTGTAGACTGCATAATGCCTCTGAATTGAGGTCAGCACGAACAAGGCTTCTTATAAGAAACTTGTTGAGGTTTTTTCTGTAATGAAGTGCCAAGTTTCAGCAACCACCTCAAGAATTATTTTATCCATGATGCAACTATAAGATATAGATGGAAGAAACAACAAGAACAACAACGGCTTCTTGTGCCATAAAACTAGATGGGTTGTTAACAGGTGTTCTGTGATGTTCTGTTTAGTTTTGTTACTAGAGTGTCAGAAGTGTTCATGTGTGCTTTCTCTCTTTCAGAAATGTCAATTGAATAAGTACAGAAAACCCTTGCCAGATTTTTCATTTTGTAATGAGTTTTTCAGCTGTGTTTGGAAAACTGGACATATTGTTCATGCTGTACTATGGTTGTCTGTAGGCTAATTGTATTTGCATTTTTTGGCCTTTTTAGAAGATCACAATGCCACCCATTGTACTGTGCATTGGTGAGCATAAGGCAAGCCGTGGAACATTCTGCCAGTTTATTTTGGGCTGTATTTTGAGGTGTGAAAGTGGTGTCTGTATGGGAGTGAGTGCTTGAGTGTGCTCATTATATGAATGTGCCAGAGGAGATTGAGAGCTAGTCCCTTCAGAGGTGGTGGAGATGCAGATCTCTATGGTAACACATCCATCTCTGCTTTATGTATGGGATAGACAGGCATAAAAGCACTCTCACCCGAGCACACCCTTACTAAAATGCACACCCTTGATTCAATTTGTGCTTTCATTTTCTGCTTTCTGGTGCTTTCATACATGTTGTTTCAGGCACTGTTTGTCAAAATAATATGCGCCGTAATTTTTACCCATTCACTTTATTCATAGGCATACACTCAAACCGAATGCTAATGCCTGTGAAAGTGTTCACTCACATGCAAATTTACACTGATGTGCGCTACTTATAAGCCCTTTATCGCATGCATACACATAAGCATGCTTTCACAGTCTGAAATAAAATGTGCTGCAACCATTAGTCTTTTTTCCCTTCGTGTTCTTGTATGGGGACTGTTTGATCTCTCTCTGCGACCCAGTGTGCATCAGAGAGCATGATTGCCGAGTGAAGCGAACACCCCTGGCTTCTGAAGGATGCAAAAGAATAGAGGAAGAATGCACAAACACTCATTTTCAGTTTTCTTTATCTTTCACCCTTTCTCCTTTACTAACATACTGTCAGGCACAACCAGCCTGAGGTGTTCTTTAGTGCACATCTGATTCTTTTCTAATTAAACTGGTCTGGTTTCCTTAATAATTAACACAGTACATGCTGTGTCATAACCCAGCAGACCTATTGTAATGAGTAAATGTAACTCTTTGATGTGTTTTGTTGACATCTTGTCTATCAGTTTCCCTACATGTTTTCTTATGTGTCTGGCTACCTGTTAGTTTCAATACACGTGTGGCAGAAATCATCAAGGTTTTCTTGAGGAAAAGCTTGTGATGTATAAATATGTTCTTAAAAAACAGTTTTAAAAACCTATATTAAAAAGCTTTCTGTAACAAAGACCTTTTAATTAAAAATATTATTAAAAAGTATAAAAGATGAAGGCATTTAGGAAAACTTGTCGTCAACGCTCTCAATAACTCAATAACTGCAGTTACAATATCAGCACAAAATCTGTGCCAGGAGCTTCATGGCTTGGGTTTCCATGGTCGAGCATCTGCATACAAGCCTTACATCACTAGACGTAAAGCTAAGTGTCGGATGGAGTGGTGTAAAGTATGCTACCACCAGACTCTAGAGCAGTGGAAATGTGTTCTGAGTGATGAAATGACTGATGAATCATGCTTCTCTATCTGGTAGTCTATCTGGGTTTGGCAAATGCCAGTAGAATGTTCTCTGCTTGACTGCATTGTGCCAGGTTGTTTTTCTAGGGTTGGCCTAGACCCCTTTGTTCCAGTGAAGGGAAAACTTTTTGTACTTTATGCAGAGAACTTTGTGGCAACAGTTTAGGGAAAGTCATTTTATGTTCCACCACGACTGCACCTCAATGCACAAATAAAGGTCCATAATGGCATTCTTGGGTGAGTTGGGTGTGGAAACACTTGAATGGCCCCCACAGAGCCCTGACCTCAACAATACCTATGTATTTAGAATGTGTGTCTTTGTGTGTATAGTGTTTTTTGTACATGTAGCGTATTTTGTGAATTTGAATTGACTGGTTATTCCATTTTATATTTGCAGAATATATAAGCAGAATTGATACTTTAGAATTTGAGCAATAACTAGAACTGAAGATGGAGAAGAAAATCTATTTGGTCTATTTTACCAATCACATTTTGTGAGACTCAAGACAAGTAAGAGTTTTTATTTCTTTTGTCATCTCTTAAGTTCTAAATAGGTGTGAGGCTGTCATATGTAAAATATTTTAAGAACATATTTTAAGGCTATTTTTTTCTATAATATTACTTTTAAGCATTGTTTATTAAGAGAACAGTTAAAGGAAATAGCAGTCGATCTTCCTCCATAGAACACACTTTAAACAAAAAAAAATATTAAATGGGATTTGCTTTTTTGATATTTGTTTGCAGTCCTCCAAAAATGCAACTGATGTTAACCTACAGGCTACAAAGTACTTCACACCTATACAACATTTTCAGCAACATGCAGCCTAGCATATGCGAACATCTCTGAGCTGCCAAGTTCCAGGTTATGCATCATTTTGTTTACTAGACCGCTTTAGGTTACTGACCCAAATCAATACATCTGTAGTATACGAATTGCTTTTACCATAGCAAAGAATACAATTCTAATGAAATGCAAGTGAAAATAGAAAACCAAAAAAACCCCAATGTGACATGGTGGGACACATATCACAGAATGTGTCTCTTTACAAAAAATGTGTGTAGGATCCAACCAAATTATCCGACAGTGTTATCAAGCCTGATCCCCATATGTTTATTGATTTTCCCATTATTTCCCTTTGCCATCTTTTCATCTTCCTAATTGCATACATCTGTTTTTCTTCATGCCCTCTTTCATTTTCTGTGTACTTTCGTGGCTACATAATATAATCACAGAATAAAAGGAAAATTAAATACTTTGACTCGTAATTATTAGTATACACACCTGCACCCAGACACAAACAGACAGTCTTGCCCCTTCTCTTGTTTAAATCGCCAAAAAAAGTTACACAAAAAAGGCCTAAAAAAGGTCACACACTCTTAATATTTTGTTAATATTTTGTCTATATTATGTTTAGCCTTTATTACGGCACACATTTGCTGTGGCATTGTTTCCACAAGCTTCTGCAATATGACAACATTTATTTCTGTCCAGAGTTGCATTAAGCTTTCCTCAAGATCTTGTATTGATGATGGGAGATTTGAACCACTGCTCAAAGTGTCCTCCAGCACATCCCTAAGATTCTCAATGGGGTTCAGGTCTGGATTATAACGTTTAGCCACCTCCTTTCTCTATCTATGCACTTCCACCCAAGTCTTAAAAGAAGCCTTCAGGGACACTGTCCTTTTTACTACAGTTGAGCGCTGAAAATGATTAAAGAGAAACCAGATTTCTCACATATGAAGAGTCATGGAACTGACAGTGCATTCTTTTTTCCTCTACTGTTTCCAGCTGAGAAGTTTATTTTGTCCTCAAGAGAGCTTTGAGAGGATTGTGCTTTTTCACAGTCTCTGCTTTTTGCTGTTGCCTGAGGCATGGACATAGTCCACAGCTGAAGTGCTGAGCTGACTTTGACGAAACATTCTGTGTTACCACCATTACTCATCCTATTACTCCGCTTCACATCCTCTTGCACAAAGTCAGTCCCTTTATTGCAGTTCTTTAGCATACTTATTTAGCAAGTCATGGAAACGCACATTCTGTCATTAGCTGGTTCGCAATTAAACGCGTGCAGCTTCCTTAGTGTTTTATGTTTTGTCAAACTCTGGATTCCTGAGGCAAAATTGGAGACTGATTTAAACTGTAAATGTTATGCTAAAGATATTTGAAGATTACCTCTGCAAAGTTATGGCAAGTGAGCGCAGTGGGCCAAAAATAGCTAAAATGTGTAGTTGTTTACAGACAGGCTAGATGGAGTGTGAAAGTCATTTCTAGGAGTCTGTTGTTGCTTTGACTGTTCCTCAGCTCATGCTGGGCTTGCAGCACCTCAGCTAGAGGGCATACGTGGTCATGTCTTTTCCTCACTGTGCTATGCCTAACCTTGGGGCTGTCATTTTCAGCAGTCCCAGGTGAGTCTCCTAGAGGGGCAACAGAGGTCAGTTCATTTTGAAAAGGCACTGTCTTAATGTTACCCCTGAGACAAAAACGAAGGGACACTCACTGCCAAATGTCTCTAAATGTCCTATGGGTGGCAGAGCTCTCTGATACAATGAATGTGCTATACTTAAATGACTGTGGGTTGATGCTTCTTTAACTGCTGCTCCAGGAGCTCTGTAATGAATCTAGAGGGTGGGTGTTTTTAATGCACAAGCAACTTGTTCCTACACATGTGCTCTCAACTCAGCATAGCTGCACACAGTTGGCTGCCAGATTTAGTGGTTCATTAATGCGTGCATTGTAGAGGCTCTGCGGTAATGGCTATATTATGGGTGTTCTGATAGATCACAGTGCATTAGTAACAAACTTGCATACAAGCTAGTGCTGGAGTCTCTTATGCATGGTTTCTGGAGGCAATGGCTCCTTTGAGTCTTACATAATTATTCTGAAGGCAATGAAGGGTTTGATGGGATACTATGAGAAGTGGGCTGCCTTTAATGGAGTAGCTGAACATTGTGATTTGCATTGTTCTTCAAGGCCTGTGTAAAACATCTAACATTGCTGCTGTGGTATTAACTAGGTTTTTGTTTATTGTATATGACCAGCTATTCTGTTAAAAATAATTTGTTTCTTCAGTTGTGCAATCTAGAAATACAGTAGTGGTAACTTTATTTTAATTGGGGTATTTGAGTAGTGTTCAGTTTAATTTTACTAAAATATATTGATAATATGCTTAATATAGAACATTCTTTAACTAAATATTTTTATAAATTAACAATTGCTCTAAACTAAATTTTACTAGCCAAATGCCAATTTACTATAGGTATAGGTGCTATCACTGTATATAGTTAATTGTTGGAGAAATGGAACTTTATAGCATTGCTTCGGGTCAGCTGGCTCCACTGGTTTAATTATTCATTGACTTCTTGCCAGGATGGCATAACAGTGAAAACAAGTTCCGTTTCTCAGTGGTTTAGTCTAAATGTGTGTTCAGTGACATTCTCATTGAAAACTCATACCTGCATGTGCGGTAATGCTTTTTTCTAACCACTCTCCATGCCACTTCAACAGCTTTTGAGAGATTCACTGAGCAGTTATTCTGGCCGATGAGCAAATTCTGGCGAGAGGTTCTTCTCAAAAACGAGGACACACAGACCCTCCAAATAAACACTCCCACTGCTTTATTGTCCTGAGCATGCTTTCTTGTTATAGCAGCAGACAGGTCAAGCAGCCCTCATGTGAACAGAAATCAAAACAAAAACCTCACGCCAGCCTGTAGTTTGATTTACAGTGTGTGTTTTCAAAGAAAAGAGATTTTGTCAGGGTCAGGTAAAGCATGAGGCACTAAAGGTTCTCATGGCCACAGGTGCCTCTCAGAGACAGGTCAATAAACATGGGGGACTGGAGCTAAGCTCTGCCTGAAGTAGCTCTGCAGAATGTAGAATAGAATTTAGTACATATCATTCAACCTCTGCAGGTATTTGTTTTTGTTTTAATGGGCTCTGCCGTGCTCTTTCTTAGGATTTTATAACACTTGTTATAACGGTAATTAAGCCTTTTATGTTTATGACAAAAAAAAGCCTTTTGAATCTTTATGTCGGTCACATTGTTCTTTATATTTGTTATAATAAACACAGATTTCTAAGTTACTGTTTCTTAGTCTGTTTCTGCCATTAAATGTGAGGGAGCTGATTTTCTTTGTACTGAGAAATGCTAGCCAATGATAACATTTCATTACATGTTTTCTATTTGCCCTTCTCCCTGATATATGATTAGGATATGATGTAACTGGATATCATTCAGCACGGCCACTATCTCAATCACATTTTTGCCTTTGTGGCTTTGAAATGACTTTCACTGAATTTCTGGCTCATTTCCTTCTAGTGCGAATACAGCGTAAAAAACTGTACACATCAGTTGCACTTGCCTAATTAGAATTTTGAGTTGTTTTTACCCTGTTTTTATTTCTTGTCGCCACCTCCTTGCTTTTCTGACTCTTTTCCAAATCTCTCCACACTATTCTTCCATTTGGCTGAGCCATGGAGTTGACTGCAGGCTTTTTAGGGGAGCTTTATTAGTAATTCAGCTAATGCTTTTGCTGGCGCTGCACCACTCTCTTAAATCGCTGGTTAAGTGATGGAGGGCAGAAGAGGGCCAATGAGGACATATTTTCTCCTTTTGTTTTTTTTCTGCTCTACTCACTCATCTTTTTTACTTTTTCTGCTTCTTCATTCCAGCCCCCTGCTTTGTATTTGAATTGTATACCCTGACCACTTTTTGGCAGGATCCCCATCTCTCTTCCTTCTGGCCATGTCCTGCAGTTCCTTCAAGGACATTTAGCATGTATTAGGTTGGACTGCTCCAGCACTCTGGTCTATGCTGCCAATCTGACAGGGTTAGGATTTGCAGCTTGCGCTAAATAGACTGGAAGCAAGCCAAGGTTTAGCTATGAATCATAGCCTAATGGGCATGTTGCGGACACACACACACAAGTTTATACCTTTCTTCCTCGCCGTCTACCTACTTGCATCTCTCTTTCTGATAGAAGCAAATACACCCATGCTACATTTGCACTTCTGACAGTGCCATCTCTCAGTCACTCAACATCAAAACACCAGCAGCCACTTGTGTTTCCCATTTTTGTTACTATGGCAATGTGTGTTTCCATGGAAAATACTTGCTACTGGCAGGTAATTAACCCCTCTGTGTGTCCTAGTTTGGTGTTGGATTGAAAATGCTGCCCCAGTGAGTGATTCTTCACACAGAGATAGACGGCTCAAGACAGTGTAGTCTGTACAAGGGCCAGTAATTTTCCCTGTTTGTAGTACTCTTCTAAGTTTTGCTGCATGTGACATCAAAATCATCCTGATATAACAGATGATGCAGCAGGTTTTTTCAAATCACTTTTTAAGTAAGAGTATGACAGGACTAGTTTAACACTAATGATTTGGCAGTATTTGTAATAGTATGGAGGTATTATTATATATCTATCAGCAAACCTTGAATAGATATGTTAAATAGTTTGATCAGCAATTATTTTCTGAGGTGAGGTCAATATTAATGTGTGAACTGAGTAATAATCATTATTCAAGCTGATTTTAAAGTAATTTTTGTATATAATAACCACCCAAACCACCAGGATTAGTTATCAGTAATGTAAAGTATGTTGCTTTGGTTTTTGATATTGCAGTGCTGGTTAAAGTGTGCAATCTAAGACATTCAAACATTTACAAATTATCAACAGAATGTTAACAAATAACACCAGCCCTGACCTTCCTGTACCTCAGAAAAAAACACACTGTTGAATGTCAAGTCAAATCAGTCCCACATGAGAAAATACAACAGCTGTAAATATTACCTAGTGTTGTATCGAAGGTTCAACCATTGTAAAGTCTTCATGCCAGCCAATTTCACCTCTTAGTGATGGACTGGGGGAAGATAGTCTGAAGTTGTCTACATTGCAGCACTAGTAATGGTCCAGTATGGTTGGCAACTCTTGTGTCGCAATGTATTTAACTTATTTTAGAAGAAGCAATATTTATGTCGAGCTGTTTTAAGGTAAGCATTAGAGCATTTTGCTTTGCCACTCAGTTTTGCAACTTGGCTGCTGCCCTTGAAGTTTAACTAAACTTTGACTTGTTTTGCCACTGATCATTCCAAAGTTCAGCCAGTGAGACAGACTGATTCATAGTAAAAGTAACTCAGGCTGTAGGAGAAACTGATTCTTACATGCACCATGACTCTGAAAAATATGGCATGGCTTCTTGTCAGCAATCAGACAGACATACCAAATGTACACATGGACAGTAGTTTACTCCTCATGGCTTCGTAGCTCTTTTGAATAGCGAGACAGTAAAGTTTAATGAATGCACATTTTCACTGGGTCTTTATCAAGTCTTTCCACATTATCAAAGCCTTTTGGTTTTACACTCAGATAAACGTGAATGGTTTGAAAGAGGATAAATAAGCACACTTGAAATATTAGATGGTTTTCAAATTTGCTGCTAATCTACAGTAAGCATTGTATGATTATGTTACATCACACTGCTCAAGTTCAGTGCTGAACAAAGGGGTAATGTGTTTCCAGACTCACGCAAAATGCTTTCTAAATGCCCTCTCAGAAAAGCAAAGCATTAGAATTTGGCTATAATATTTATAAAAAAAGGTTGGATTATCAGCTGCTGAAATACAATAATGAAATATAATACTGTGCAGAAGTATTAGACCAGACCCAGGCACAAAGGGTATCCTCTTTGGTGGCTTTTACACACAAACACAATTCGGCACAGAGCACATACAAACCAGGCTAAGTCACAGAGCCAGTAGTTTGACGTAACATGACCGGTACTACTTATAGCTTGCTAGGCTAAGATGAGCGAACGGTGTCTCCCACTGATGTACTGGGCCGGTTCCAGCAGGCCGATGCTTAGAAACAGGCATTTAGAGGATAATGGCTCATATCTGAGATTACAAATTTCATTATCTGGTGTTGAAAGGACAGAAAGATAAAAATAGAATTGTTTGTGGTGCTTTGAGCTGCGCCCTGCTGCAATGCTCTATTGGTAATGTAGTTAGTTGACAACAGGTGCAGGCTCAGTTTTAGTAACTAATTATAAATAAATAATCTGAGGACAAGGCAGAAGACTGGTGTTGGTGTATCAGTGTATCAATTTCCTCGTTTTGATTTAGCTGCTCAGCAGTTGGAAAAAGAAATCAGAACTGGTCTCACAAGTTGGCACCAGACATACCATACAGTTTAGCCCAAAAACCTTTTGGCTCGACAGTAGAAAAGAGACTATTAACACTCCCATATATTCCCCTTTGTGTGCCTTGTCTGTTTGCAATGTCTCTGTGTAGTTTGGTGCAGTTTTGTGTCTGAATTTAAGCTTATTTTATCTGGACAGGTGCTTTTATCTACAGGTTTTTGCTGTGATGGATTTATTTCTGATGCATACCTGTGTTTTGACCCCTGCTTGTCTGCACTCAGAATACTAGACTGCCCTCAATAAAGACACTCTGTGCATGCAACTTGCCTCAGCCCCCGCATTACATTTTTTAAAAGCTGGGAGAGCTGGCTTCAGGTGTATGAGAGGAATCATGTGCCTTCACCCTCACCATTTGGAAGCACTATGTGATGGGAGAGACATAGCTGGTGAGTGGAATAGGCAACCAATAAACTGGGAAGAAAATTAGATAAAACAAAATACTTGTTTTACCAAATGATATAGACAATCACAATATGGTAAGGTTGTTGATTGGTCAAGGGTGGGTTACTCTGTCGGTTAGATTACCACTGTGCTTCTTTGGCTTTCTACATATTTTGAAAAACTGGAAATTACTGACTGACTGGAAATGTAAAAAATTAAGGGGTGTCTCTCACTTGCACAGCAGTATATGCTAGCTGTAAATTAACTGGAAATGTCATCTTTTTGGTGGTTGGGGTCTGTAAAAATCTATGCAAATGCAGTTAGATAGATATTGCACAGTGATATTTGTGAAGTGAAACTCGCAGCATTCTAATTTACCCTGGAGAAACTAATCAGATGAATAATGTAGTAGTGAGTGTGAGTGTGGGAGAGAGAAGGACTCCACTGCAGTATATCTTTGAAGAGACATACAAGACTGTTTGAATGCCCTCAGCTTGTTACCACCTCCCAGGATGCTTTGCCTTGTCTCTTATCTCTTGCCAAGACAGAATTCTGCTATTTTAGTGACCAGCTCTTTGTTTGTCCAATTTGTTGTTTATGCCACGCTTGGGAAGAGAGATAATAGTTACTGTAAAAGGCAAAACTTTATTGCTTGGAGCTTGATCAGCAAAAATGTGTCTTGCACAAAAACGGAGTAAATGGGAGGTAAATCATTTTTTCTAATTAACACAACCATCTTGCATTGCCTCTTGCGGATGTTAATAGTCCTCTTCATACTCCTAAATGTTTCCTTGTTCCCCATTGATGTGTTGCCTGTTTCAACACACCTGGGCCATGAAGGACTGGATAATCAGTTGATAAGTTGAAACAGGTGTGATAGGTAAAAAAAGCTTTACTGCTTCAGTGCTGGAGCTTTTCAGGTGTAGGAGAGAGCAACACTGTTGTGGAGGTTCAGATTTTAGGAGATATGTTGTTCTAGTTGCATTATTTAGAGCTACAACCATTAGCCTTTCTTGATTGATTTTGGCCAGGTGGACATGTACGTATACACCTACTGCTCTTACGTTTATAGATGCACTCAGCACAAACGAGTGTTTTCCAGTGTTATTGCCATAGTAACTGTGTATGAATGGCTTAGAGTTTTTACCTTTGGATAATGGATGTGTGATGTGGCTGGTGTTGCTGGCTACTTTGGGGATAGATATGTGATAGATATGTGGGCTGCTGGAACATGTCTCTGTGAGTCTGTGAGCTTCCCCTGGTGGAAGAGCTTTTAAAGATATCCTCTGCTCTCTGAAATGTAAGTGCTGAGTGAGAATTCGGTTGGCAGTAGCTCAAATAGTGAGTGTATGCAGAGAGTGTTAGTAGCTGTGTTTTTGTGTCTGTGTGTGTGGGTGCTGGTGGGGGGTTTGATTTTCAAAATATGTAGAAAGCCAAAGAAGCACAGTGGTAATCTAACTGAGTAACCAACCTTGACCAATCAATAACCTTACCAATAGTGTGATCGTCTATATTATTTGTTAAAACAAAGAATTTTTAAAATCAGTTTATTGGTTGCCTATTCCACTCAACAGCTATGTCTCTCCCATCACATAGTGCTTCCAAATGGTGAGGGTGAAGGCACATGATTCCTCTCATACACCTGAAGTCAGCTCTCCCAGCTTTTTAAACTGCCAATGACACAATGCTCTTAGACAGCTCAACATGCTTAGAGAACACTTACTACCAAATCTGTTATGTCAGCAAACAGACATCCCCACTGGCTAGCTGAGTGGCACTGAGTTGTGGGTGGACAAACGGTTATCGTACCTACTATGTAGAGCAAGACCAGTAATGCTTTCTTTTTGGTGGATGGCTGTGGCATCACTAAGGCTCAGTGTTAGCAGTAACTTCATGATATAAATAAGTGTCAAGATAAGTGTCATGTACAAAATGAGATGGTAACAGAACATTGTATGTAACTACATCACATTTACAGATGTACAGAACAGATGTAGGACAGTGTAAACCTTAAAATAAAGCCAGCAGGTCAGAAATAATAATTACAGCTTTTATTAATGCTTGCTTTAAACTTATATAAAAAAACACAACTGAATACACAAATAGTGCTATTTTAGGTCTGAGGTGGTAAGAGCACAGAGGGGCAAACAAATGCACTGGCAATCACAAAGGTCAAAATACATTTACAAAAGTGTGTGAGAAAATCTGTGGCTGTAAAATTATCAGTGAACTGCAAAATATATTCACTTATGTGCTACAACACAAACCATACAAACACGTAACTTAAATGTTAATGGCTCGCCACTGATCACAAACTAATAACTGAAAATGGAACTTCAGCAAAAGGATCTTAGAAAACCTGTTAAAAGTTCAAAGAAAACCACACACAAAGCAGCAGACAGGAAATGGTTTTAATGAACTTTACTGTCTACTTTATTTCTTTTAAACAATACAGAAAGAACCAGAGTACAGCTGCACCTTCTCTAAAGTAGGGTTTTATGTTTTCAAATAATAGTAATGAAAAGCTAAACACTATTAAAATACATGCTTGCAGTGCACCTGAACTCCTTGCGTATATACAATGCATAGTAAATTCATAAATGTCAATATAGCCATGACATTATGGATGTGCGTATCATCACAAGCTTATACTCAATACACCATCTTGCACCATCTATCACAACAAAGCAAAACTTTGCTGGTGTTTACAAATCGTCCAGCTATAGCATTAAACCCACGTTCTTGTTTCTGTATTCAGTGTCCATTTTATCAGCTCCACTTAAAATATAGGTCCGCTTTGTTAGATCCTTTTCACCCTGTTTTTCAATGCCCAGGACCCACACAGGACAACCACACAGCACATATTATTTGGGTGGTGGATCATCAGCACTGCAGTGTTACTGATGTGGTGGTGGTGTGTTAGTGTGTGTTATGTTGGTGTGAGTGGATCTGACCATTGCTGCTTGGAGTTTTGAAACACTTTGTCCACTCATTGTCCTCTCTGTTAGACCCTGCTACCTTGCTGGAAAACCTTGTAGATGTAAACTGAGATTATAGCTCATCTGTTGCTGCACAGTTTGTGTTGGTCATTCTCTAGTCTTCTATCACAGGCCACAAGACGTTGTCAAAGATCAGATACTGAATGTCGTTTTCTCTGTTTTCCCAAATACTACAGCAAAAGGTCATGTTTTATTGGATAGTGGGCATTTAACCCTGTGAAGTTTGAATATTTTAGCTGATTTACAGCCCTCTACATTTCTTTGGGTACCCAGACCTTTGCTTTGGGCCAGCATCTCAGCCAAGCTACCTTAGGGATCCGTATCTCTATTTCCCTAAAGGCTAGTAAAGCAATTGAGGGGTTATTGGAAAGGACAGATCATACTTTACTGACCTACATACTTTGGTTTTGTTACAAACTTTTTAAAATCAGATTTAAGTTGGTTGTAAAGCATTCCCTTTTCCTGTGCTTTTATTTGGGAATTTGTAGACTTATGTATATGTGTATATATAACACATATAAATCATATGAATGGCCTTGCGTCCTAACATTGCATAAAAACAAAGCTGTGTGCGAGAGAGGGGTGTTTGAGTTGAATGTCAGGTATTTTAAACCCTGTTTAGTAAAGCACCCTCACACCTGTCTAACCATGAGTACCCTGAGAGCATACTCTCAGAACACCCACACCCAAACATGCTGAGCCAATCGACAGGAAGGTGAAAAGCAGCTTATTGTGATACAACAGAGAAGTGCTGGCATTGCGGGCGTACACACTCTCACACACCCACACACACAAACACCCTCCAACCATGTGTCATCCCTTTTCTCATCAGAACCCTTTCTTCTGCCACCGCCCAGGCATCCAGACACTCCTCTATAAGCTGATTATTATATGAAATTGTCTATGTGTTAAAACTGGGATTTTCCTCATTATAATAATAATTGTCTGTATATTATGTATTTTGTGTTTTGGTTTCTGCTGTTTCCTTAGACAGGTGAGTGGATATTACTGTGTCTGTGCTTGTTTGTGCATGAAAGATTTTTTTTATGTGAGAGAGTCTGCAGACATTTTATCAGTCAAAGACGGATTGCTTTTTTGCTAATCTCAGACTAGTAGATTAGTTTCATTCATGTCTCTTTGCTCATTTGCTGGTTTTGTGCCTGTGCATGTGTTTTATTATGACAGTTTAGAGCATCAGTGAAAAGAATTAGTCTCAAATTTATTCTATGTCTCTGCCTCTCTCTCTTTCTCGGCCTTGTCACTCTGTGACATGTCATTAGTAAGGCTGACAGGCCAGCAGCTCTGACTTCATTCGACTCCATCTCCCATGGTGCCAATTTACACGCCGCTGACTGACCAGAGAGCATGCTCTGTGTCGCCTCCGCCAATGCCCCTTCGATTCCACCAGGCCTGTCCACCTGTTTCTGACCATGCCGGTGTCTCTCTTTCATTTCTCTCCCTGACAGAAAGGGCCACATTACCTACATTCCTCTGGTTCTGTTTGCACAGGTGCAGCAAGCGCTCAGTGGGAGATAGTAAAAATAGAGCTCACCCCCTCACTCCAGGAGCAGAGCAGGGTGCCACATACACACATCACACTCTTACAAACTTCACTAGTTAACTCCTTGTCCTTAAACCAGGAAATCTCTCTTACTCGCTTTCATTTGTTGCTTCTTTATTCTCCTCTTCTGCTTCTTTTTCTGTGACTCTCTGGGCCAGTTGACTCAGATTAAGGCTAATACTAGACTAAAACAGAATTCCCAGAAATATTTTACCACTGGCACTGCAATTTAGGGTTGGCTTATCCTGTGTTTGGGAAAAGTAACAATTTTATCACCATTTTTTATATTCTCAGACTATATAAAATGCACTTTACAAAACCTGGCTTTTGTAGGGCTGTTTAACATTAAAGAAGGCCTTATGCTTTTTCTGTTTATGTCCTTTACTTTAGTGTGTCAGTGTGTAATGTGGCTTTTCGTGCATGTAAACAGATTGTAAAGTTAGAAATGATCCAGCAGGGGTGAAAACTTTCTTTTACCGAAATCATATCTTTCAGGCACATTAAATACTTAGTTGCCATTACAGACCTGTTTCCTTTGTTACAAAACGACGCAATCTTGTAACACAATCCACCTTCTGCTAAGCTTGGCATTCACAGCAACTACTGGAGGCCAGAAAGAGTTTGTTCAGTTTAGTAGCCATTGCAAGAAGACAAGGTAGAGATAACACTACATTGATGACAAAGGAAATTGCAAAAGTCAACACTTTAGGAATGGCCACTGTTAGCCAGAATTGCTCTGGCAGTGGACAAATCAGCGGGGGCGGACTGACCAGTCAGAATGCTCAGGACACATCGTTAAAGATGCAGGAGCTCAAACAGAGCATTTCAGAGGATGAATACAGATGTGCAATATAAGAAAGAAGTGTGTTTTTTGGAACACTGGAGCGTATAAATCTATTCTATTAGGTCATTGAAATATGAACATTATTACCTTTAAATGGAAATGACAATTTACTGAGTAGTACCAGACTTTGCACATTGAACTAGGCATGATACAATTAGAGATAATGTACTACTACTTTTTCTGATACTGATTTTCACGACCTTATCAGCCCTACTAATACTGATCCTGATGAATATTTTTTGCCTTTAAAACCATTAAGCTTTAAAATGAGCAATTTTACTATTGTACTCACTCTACTACCTCACAGTCGGACATACACAGCAAACAACATCAATGTTTTAGGTCATTTGTTATAGGATAGGACTGGATTGGATTAATCCCCCCCCCTCCCTTACTCAACCTAGCATATTAGTACTGACCTGACACATGTATGCCATTTGTATTCATAATATGCTATTATAATATTGTAAAGATTAACCAGACACAAACCATGTTTCCAGAATGAAATTCAGAATCTGGAAAAAGAGACTTTTGTTGACGACTTGAACTGTCTCAAATCAAAACAAATATCTTTTTTTTTACAAATTCAGATTTTTTTTCTGGAAACATCCTTTTTATATTTTCTCTTTTTTATCATCCTTTCTGGCCTCATGCCTTCTTTCCCTTGTGTGTTCAATCTGCCTCTTTCCCCCCACTCATCTTTCTGCAGTGCGTCAGTCCCAGCACACTCAGCTTGCCGGCTTGTTCAGCAGTGGTTTTTCTCAGTGGTAGATTCTGGCTTTGCATATAATCACTGGAGTGTTTGTTTTGGGTAAATGCGCTGAAATAGGGATAGAGATATTAAGCCTGTCTGGTTTGGCTAAAAAAAAACGCCATTTATACAAAGATGAGTCAATAGAGAAAAAACACAGACTACACAAAGGGAATCTACACACATACTTCATTATACGGCCGAACCAAAACATCAGAGTGTGATCAGCCCACCAGTAGATAATTCCACTCCTAAACACACACTCACTCACACACACACACACACACACACACACACACACACACACACTCACCCACTCACACGCGCACACACACACACACACACACACACACACACACACACACATACATACATATACATAAATGAACAAACACTCTGAATACACAACCTGATCCAAGCACGCTGTGAAGCTTTGCCTGAGTGTTTCCAAATATACCCATGGGCTCTGTGTACTGCCAGAGATGGGCTCTGCCGTAGCGCGCCTGTGACGTCTGTGTATAAAAAGTCCTTAACTGTGTGTGGCTGCCCAATCCCAGCCTCAGTAACCTGCCAGAGATTTAAGGAGAGATACACACTGGAGCTGATGTCTGCACAATGTAGACAATATTGCCATGTTCACTACAGTTCTCTGAAGCTTCATCATGTACGATTTAGATTTTAAAATAGCAACATAGCACCAATCAACCATCTATCCCCTATCTGTAAAGTGCATTAATTACATATATTAAAAAAGATTTTAATAAAAGTGTAAGATTAAACATACACTGCTCAAAAAAATAAAGGGAACACTTAAACAACACAATTTACACTGACTGACAATCAATTTCACATGCTGTTGTTGCAAATGGAATAGACAACAAGTGGAAATAATTGGTGATTAGCAAGACACGCTCAATAAAGGAGTGGTTCTGCAGGTGGGGACCACAGACAACTTCTCAGTACCTATGCTTTCTGGCTGATGTTTTGGTCACTTTTGAATGTTGGTGGTGCTTTCACACTCGTGGTAGCATGAGACGGACTCTACAACCCACACAAGTGGCTCAGGTAGTGCAGCTCATCCAGGATGGCACATCAATGCGAGCTGTGGCAAGAAGGTTTGCTGTGTCTGTCAGCGTAGTGTCCAGAGCTTGGAGGCGCTACCAGGAGACAGGCCAGTACACCAGGAGACGTGGAGGAGACCATAGAAGGGCAACAACCCAGCAGCAGGACCGCTACCTCCACCTTTGCGCAAGGAGGAACAGGAGGATCACTGCCAGAGCCCTGCAAAATGACCTCCAGCAGGCCACAGATGTGCATGTGTCTGCTTAAACGGTTAGAAACAGACTCCATGAGGATGGTATGAGAGCCCGACACCGTGTGCTTACAGCCCAACACCGTGCAGGACGCTTGGCATTTGCCAGAAAACACCAGGATTGGCAAATTCGCCACTGGTGCCCTGTGCTCTTCACAGATGAAAGCAGGTTCACACAGAGCCCATGTGACAGACGTGACAGAGTCTGGAGACGCTGTGGAGAGCAATTTGCTGCCTGCAACCTCCTTCAGCATGACCGGTTTGGCAGTGGGTCACAAATGGTGTGGGGTGGCATTTCTTTGGAGGGCCGCACAGCCCTCCATGTGCTCGCCAGAGGTAGCCTGACTGCCATTAGGTACCGAGATGAGATCCTCAGACCCCTTGTGAGACCATATGCTGGTGCGGTTGGCCCTGGGTTCCTCCTAATGCAGGACAATGCTAGACCTCATGTGGCGGGAGTGTGTCAGCAGTTCCTGCAAGATGAAGGCACCACCCTATACCGTGCGTATCACCTGATTTGTTCCAGTTTTTTTTTGTTACATCAAAACAAACCAATCAGTATCAAGTCTCTATGTCTCAAGAGTGGATGTTCTAGCTTTATTGTTTTTAGTGTAAATGCAAAGAGCATTGCATAGGCTAGATGTGTTTTTTAATCGCTGTGTATGTTGCTCCACACGACAAAAAAAAGAGGCACCTTGGTGTGTTTCAAAAGGCAGTTCCACACCAAATGTGACATGAATAGAAATGACTAGAAAGATCAAATATTCAAACACATTGATTTTCATACCAAACTATGTACACACATCTTGTGTAGTGCATTTCTTTGGATGTTGTTTTTGCTACCAAATTTTAGTATGCCAAAACCAACCAGACAACCTTAACCTTAAGTGATTTGATGCTGCCTGCAAAGGGCCACAAAGGTCAATCAGAGGACAGGCAAATTTAATATATGTTCAAGGCAGAAAAATGATATGTATGTTGTTTCAAATCTAAAGCACCCAGTGTTGTATGACTCAGTATTGTTGTGTGACACCTGTATGGGTATATGTAATACGTCCCCCACTCTGCCTTTTAGCTTAACAAAAGCTTTTTTCCCCTTAAAACACTGGACTGACTGATCCGTATTAGCAATAGGTCTATTTACGCCACTTTCTTCCTGTGAAGGTCCAGAACACCCCAGTCAGCTGCCTGTCCTTTTTACACTGCCGCAATAGTTTGTGTGCTACCCTCATTCTTCCTGTGTTACATGGCGCTAACTGTAAACACAGCTGTTTCTCCCACAAGAGAAAACTCTGAACCAGCCACACATCAGTGCCACGCTCCCACGACCCAGTAAATTTGACTACATGCAGGTCACTTTTGTTCTAGCCTTATGTGCGAATGTTTGGAAGTTGGGAGCAGTTGGGCAATAAAAGTGGGTCACAAGGCTCAAAAGGTTGAGATCCTCTTCTTTAGTTAATTGGTTTATCCTTTGGGATTTTGGACAGGCTTTGCAGTTTCCTTCACTACTCACTGCTGTGAGGAAAATTGGAGCACACTTTCAAACCGTGCTTGCACAAGGGAAAATTGTTGAAGATTAGAAAACAACGTGGAACTTTTCCAATTTGCTGTTCAAGCTGTGGCAGTAATGAAACGTTCAGGAAGAGTACCACTAACTTGTTAACATCTTATTACTTTTTTTGCCTTTCTCTCTCGCTCATGTTCACAGGCCCTCATTCATTATATAGTTAATGTCTAAACTGAAGGATATCGACCTCTCATTTTTGATTCGTGGTCTCTGAGACTTAGCATCCATAATGACACTTTACTATATAATGTGATGTGCACTTTCAAAAAGGGTTGTGTGAAAAAATGGCTTAAACGTTTCTCTGAATAACCTTCAAGAAACAAAAGCCTTACATGGCATCACTTCAAAAGCCCTTTTTGGCATGTTTATTTTTTAGAGTACACTTCTGCTGTCACTGTACTGCAAAATTCCACTCTAAAGAGGCACCATCTTAAGATTGTTTTTTCTGCTATGTTCTGTACCTAACCCCCCACCCCTCTGTCTGTAGTGTATGTAGGTCTCAGCTGGTGTGCAGTGCAGTAGAGCAGCTCTCCAGTGCTGATGTATATTTCATGTACTTATTCATACTGCTTCGCTGAGTATGATGGTGGGAATGTGAAAAGCCTTATAGTGTGCCATATATACACGCATACACATTCACATAACTACATATTCTCAGGTTCACGCAGGATATGTCACTTAAATGTTAATATAGGATAAGCATAATTTGCTTCTGTATGTGGTGAAAAAGAGATAAGAGCCATTGCAGGAACAAACACACCCCCATAGACACACAGCTGTGGTTGTAGGAGAGCCCCTCCTCCTCCTGATTTGGCAGTTCCTATATTTAGAATTGCTTTTAATTGCACAGAGCTCTAAACAAACACAGCCCGTGGAGAAAAGAGGGAGGACTCAGTAGACTAAATGAGAAAAGTGACTTTCCCCTGATGGTCCATGTTTAAGAAAAATTCTCTATAAATTGCCAACATCTGAACACAGACTTAAAAATTATCACTGCTCAAGCCCTTATTTAATGGAAATCATTGTAATGTGATTGCCTACTGTGTGATATCTACTGTAAGTGCTGTATGGACTGACACTTCGCTCTAGTATGGTAAAACAGTGGACACAATACCAGGAGACAGGATCAGATGTGGCTGTGCAGCAGGACAGTGAATGTCTACATTTACAGACTACATGGTGGTGCATTAGAGCTCTGACCACAAGCACACTTTTGAGCCAGTCTGACAGTCAAGTTCATGACTTCTTAAACAAGTGTAAAAACTAGTGTAATTCCTGGGCCCAGAGTCTTTTGTTTTTTTACATTTGGCCCAACATAAGCAGGTTTTGTAATGTATACGAAGAACTGTCACTAGCCTATAGCTGTATACAATCTAGATCTCACCCACACAAAATACAACAAACCCAGAAACTGGTTCTATTTAGGTGTTTAAGGATTTAAGTAATATTTTGTCAAATTGGGTTTCTTTTCTTTCTTTTTTTTTCTTTTTCTTTTTTTGCTATCACTAGCAAATATATTTAATGGCCATTTGAAATGAAAATGAAGTTAATGATGCATGGTTTCTGACTGTTGCACAGGACTCTGTGGTGTAGTATGTTCATAGTATGAAGTTATCTTAAATATTCTGTTGCTTTAGAAGAAAGAGACTGCTAATGTAACCTATAGATGCACTGCAATTTCCCTTATCACAGTAAGCAATATGGACACGCCCTTTGACATTGCTTCTTTGTGAATGATTTATTCTGCCCTGATTTGCATGTAACCAGCCAGGCTACTATTCTTGAGGTAGATTAAACATCTTTAAAAATCTAAATACATTTTACCATCTATGATGATAAACAATCCTTTGCTCTTTTACCTTCATCTGTACTGAAACAGATCCATGGATGCAATGAATATGCAACAGAAAGATGAGCGTGTTTATACATTTGATATCAGTGTTGACTGTTCTATTTTGTATATGTCTGACCACCAGGTGTTTTGACTTGTTAAGAGACAGAGGTTTCTTGCAGGCTGGTCTAAAGTCCATAATAGACCTCAGGGTTGAGGAGCTCCCTTGAGGATAAAATCCATTAGGTGCAGATGGCAGCTGTTAGTCGTGATATAGATTTAAGCTTAAAGCCAGCAGTTTAATCCACAACACTTCCTGTAGCAAGAATCTGGTTGTACTAGAAAAATGTCGGTCTGCACAGCATAAACTTGGCACTGATCTATCAAGATGCTCCACCACTAATGAATATACATTTTAAAGGTGTTACGCAAAACAGTCCTTAGACAGAGAGAGAGCAAGGAACGTGAAGGTGTGTGTGCAGAGGCTGGGTGCAGAGTGTGAAGCTATTAGCGCTGTGTTAATGAAGGCTTCAGAGACAACACATCAGCACACAACTGTGCTTATTGGGAGGATGCTGTGGTAATATAGTCATGGGTTCCGGTGCTATTTTGTGCATGTTATGATTGTGTGTATATGTATATATTGTATATTGTTGTATAGTAGGCCTTTGTGGGTAATGGACTTTGTACTGTTTGAATGCTAATGCTAAGTACCATGTCCTGCCCTGAAAAATCATTTAAGGTCAATAAATGGAATCAGATTTGCTCTTTCTCTCTCTCTCTCTCTCTCTCTCTCTCTCTCTCTCTCTCTCTCTCTCTCTCTCTCTCTCTGTGTCTCTCTCTCTCTTTCTCTCTCTCCTCCTTCTCTCTCGCTCTCTCACACATTTGTATTATTCTCAACCTCTCTTTGTCCCTTTTATAAACCGCTTCTTCCACTCTATCCGCTGAAAGGAAAAGCAAGCTAAATTGGTGGCTGTGCTTCAAATGAACAATGTGGTCGATCAGCACTTTAATGACTGTAACCTTTCAGTCCGAGGGCTCTTTTCCTTGTGTTAATGCTTGGCCAGGTAAATCAAAGAGCACTGCAACTTCTGCCTCCACATCCCTGATTAATGCTGATAAACACTGAGCCTTCAACACAACCACCACGATCATTATCATCACCACAATTGCAGTCATACCTAACCATCATGTCACATGTGAGAGCTCCCAGTATGGCCTTCTATTCACTGGTCAGCAGAGGTTATCATATTTGTGGGTTATATTGTCTCATGTTATTTAATGAATAAGTACATCTGAACATGCGAGAGAGAGAAAGAGAGAGAGAGAGAGCGAAAAAGAGCGAAAGAGAGAGAGAGCGAGAGAGAGAGGGAGGAGGAGACAAAGGCAAAGAGAAACATGCTAACCAGTTAGTGGCATACTTTCTTATTATGGAAATTAAATGAAACTTGATTTAATAAATATACATTATCAAGTATACATTCTCTGTGTTATTGTACTGTATGTTCTACAGTATAATTTTATTTGCATATTATAGATATTAGACATAATGCGAATGTAAAGCAAGAGAATTGCAGAGTAAGTTTTAAAACCTTATCACATTACACTTACTTGCGTAATAAGACTTTGATTTTTCGCATTGCTCATATATTTCTAACAGAACAATGCTAATGGCATGCAAGGCATTTAACGCATACAGTTCTTCTATAAGGATTATCTGCACCTGTGTACTTGGCAAGCAGTCTGTTATAAATCATGCCCATCCTGAAGAAGAGAGAGTCACAATCTTGACTGTTTTCAAGCAAGGAATGATTTGCTCTAAACAGTGTAATTGTCAAAACAGTTACATTTTGAAATGAAAATGCCATAATTGAATTTAGAGCAGTATGCTGTGTGAAGTTTCAAATACAAATCATTGTATTAACAAAATGGAACTTGTTAGAGATACTGAAAAAGTCTTAGAGGCTGTTGGACTGATGAGATTAATAACTGAGGAATAAACAATTTATAATCCTACTCATCCAGTTAATAGCTAATACAGAATGCAGATATTGAGAGGTTATATTAACTTTTTTATCCCTGGATGAAAAGTGTAGACTTGCTGTGAATACTATATTGCATCTCACTATATTGCTGCAGAATCTTATGAGGTCGAATGTGTTTAGTTACAACATTTGAAAACGTTTGATTAACCATTTAATAGTTATCTGAGCTGTCTTTATCAGTCATCTGGAAGGGCTGCTTTTGTTGGTGGAGCATGGCTAAGTAAAGACAGTACAAGTCTGTAACTACATTACTAGACAAAACAGTCATTCAGTGGTGACATTTGAGAAGTAAATCTCACATCCTGCCAGCTATTGAGGCTTTATTTAGAAATGATTATTCCCCTCCCTCGAGTCCAAATGAGGGTAACTTGAGAAATGGATATGTTCTCTTGCTGTGCGATTCTCAACCATCTGTCTGTTTCTGCTTGACTGACTCTACGGTCCCTCCTTTATGCCACTGGAAAATATTTTTAATGGCTTAATCAAGCTTCTGATTAGCCTGAACTCCCGGATGGGATCACTTTTGAAGTGTTTGTAGTGACACTTCCGAATACTGAAAGTCTGTAGTTTTACGAGTTGATGTGAAAGAGAAATGTCTTCTGTGTGAAATGAGGTTGTGGTCGGATGATAGACTGTCGTTCATTATACAGATTCATCTCAAACAAACCAAGTATCATACAAACACACTGCTTAATAGTGCTTTCTCTCCCTTTCGTATGTACACACAGGATTATGATTTCTATTTATTTCTTACAAACTTGCAAAAATTTGTCTTTTTGTTTTTTGTTTTTTTTTAGAGAGAGAGAAAGAGAGAGAGAGAGCATGAAGCATAACTTTTTTTAGGGTTTTCTTCTTTCAGCATGAACTAGCAGACTATAGTTAATGCTCTCTCTTTGAATCTGTATTCTGTTTGACGTTAAGCACTACATCAGGCTTCTGTTGGCCCAGTACTGATTCGGCTCGTGGCATTTCAGCGTCTCTCTGCAGGTCGGAGGAGTGATGAGAATGTGAGGTGCAAGTCTGAGATGGAAATGGCTGATTTGATTATCCTTACACTTTCTGTGTGTACAGTCATAATGATGGAACTAAGGTTTGTGTGGAGAGTATATATTATTTCTTTCTCTCTATCTTCTCCCTTTCTCACTATCTCTCCCTTTCTCTCTCTGCCAACCCCCACCCTCTTCCGTCTCTCTGTGATTAATCAAACATGTCATGACTGCTGCACTAGCGTCAATACAAGCAGCTCCCTGTCAGCAAAAGGCTTTCTAGAGAAAAATAGAGACAAGAGGACAGGACAGCCTCTTTCACTTGCTCTCTCTCTTTTTTATCTTTTCTTTCCTTCTTTACATTTGTAACTATTCTTTTTTTCTCTTTCCTGTTTCTTTTTTTTTTTGTCTTTGTCCTTTCTCTCTCCATGTTGTTTTCTTTTTCGTCTCTTTTTGTTCATCTTTTTCTCTCCCACTTTTTCTTCTCTCTCTCTGTCTCTCTGTCTTTCTCTCTCTCTCTCTCTCTCTCTCTCTCTCTCTCTCTCTCACGCGCACGCGCACACACACACACACACACACACACACACACTTTCTCTCTGTCTCTTTCTTACTATGGATGCACCACATTGGGAATTCTAGGCCATGGCTGATATCCAATATTTTACATGTACATATCTTTACATCTTGTTTGTGCATACTGTAAAGGCCAGCGAACATGCAGTGCAGCTTTATATTACTGCTTATCCCCTGCTGAGCTAATTTAGGCTATCATGAAAGCCTAATTATTCTTTTAACGCTGTCACTGAGTCATTTTGTTTTGTCATCTTTACATGATTTCTTTGCAACATCTTTAAATGTTTAGTTGCCATTTATCAGATACTATATTATAATAGTGTAAGTGGTTGGTTATGGTTACTTCCCTCCTGCTTGTGAACAGCTGGCAACCATCTCAGTTAAATTATGCAGTCTCCTGTACCTGCTGACAAAAGCAAGTATTCCATGAAAATGTAAATTTGAATAAAGATTTTGCACATTGTTTACTAGTATATAATCTAATGAGTTTAAATACTGTGGCTGTTTTTGTCTGCTCAGCATAAATCTGTTTTTCTGTTCATTATGGACTCATAGACCTTTTCTATTTATTAAAGAGTTGGAGAGTTGGAGAAGTTTTCATAATTTTTTAATGATTTGATGTGAGTTTTATGCGTGGAGCTACATATAAATATGTGTAACTGTAGGATGTTTCAAAAAGGTAGTGCTATTTCACCGAAATCTGACTATTGTCACATGTCACATTATCACATATCACATTATGAATTTGAATATGAGCCGCTACCATGTGTAGATCCAGCATTTCAGAAAAATAACAACGTCGTTTGGTGCAATGTGGCTCCAGCAAACAACTGTCAAAAAATTAGCTGCCAGCATTACCTAAACATTAACAGTGCTAACTCTACCAGTGATCTACAATAAATAGGTCGTCAAGCCTTTGTCAGATGCCTTTGTCAGATGCCCTCATCATGCATGCCTATTTCCTTCCATTTCCTTCTAGTCATTTGTGATTTGCCCATTTCTTTTAACTCTCTTCTCTTCACTAGGTCTCCTATTTCTCTATTTCTCTCCTACTTTCTCTCTCTCCTTCCTCTCAGTCTTCTTTTTCTCTCGTCTCCTCTCCTTCCTCTCTCTTTTACTCTGTTGCTTTCCTCCTTTTCCTGTGTTTTTCATCGTATCTTTGTCTTTCTTTCATTGCATTCCCCTCTTTCTCTTTCTTTCACATTTTTTCACCATGTGTGTGTTTGTGTTCATGCATTCAGCCTCTAGCTGCTGTTGTTTACCATCAGTCTGTCAGTTTAGATTTGTATCTTTACTCAACACTTGACATACAGACTCCAACACAAACGTCTCACACATATATCTGATGTGCACATGCATGTGGCTGGTTGAGTATCTTACAGTCATATGAACTGTGGTGTTTCAGTTTTCTTAGTGCATCTTGTGTCCAATAGCAGAATGAGTCAAAGCCTGCTGTGCTCTGAACAGGATATTGTGTTAGAGTGTTAAGTTAGGTCAGTTCTAATGACAAAGAAATCATTGATCCATGTTTCTTTTGAGACAGACTTCGTGCTGTAGGCACTGCACAAAATGCACTTTGATGTGGCCACAAGATGAACTCACACAGCATCTAAAATTAACATTTGGTATACTATGGCTGCAGCATCATGCAAACTGGGCATCCCACTGAATACTAATTGCACACTTCTGAAGCTCCAGGTTTAAAGGCACAGCACAGTACAGTTGTGACAAGGCTTCAGACATAAAAGAAAACTAAAGTACAATGATAAAGTAATTTGGAACAACACCACATTTGGAACAATGTCCCTAATTGGTGTACTGGACCCATAAGAAGTTAAACGGCAAATAGCTGTAGGCTAGTATCTTTATTTCTCTTGGATGTCGTTGGAAGTGTGCAAATATTACAGAAACCCTTTTGAGGTGTTGTGGAGTCTGCTTGTTTTTGTACAAATGGCCCTGTACCGTTTTCCACACAGTAACAAGTCAAACAGGAGGTGTCCCAGAAGTGTTGTGTCTCTGTCTTATACAAGTACTATGACAATAAAAGGATTCTATTCACTTGTGGTTGCTCAAACTTTGGGATATGTAAACACATCCAACATCCCCACCCATTTTGCCATGTTTCTTGACAGGCATATGCAAAATGACATTTCCCTGACATGACTAATAACCTAAATGTCTAAGTTTGTGCACCTTGTGTACCCTACATAACATGCTGGTAGAATGCACCCCATTTGCACCTGAAACTCATGCAAAAGGCTTAGCTGCTCATAGGTTACACCATCGAATACTAGCTGAATATAACTTATCTTGCAGAACCATGTGATATGGTGTGTTATCGAAAGAAGAAATATGTAGTGTGGGGTAATATATCATCTATGTATAATTAGTTAAAAAGAATTGATTAAGACAAAAAACAATCTGAATTTCCCTTTATAAGATGATTTCTGTCTGTTTAATATTCTCAACACTGTGTAAGATTCATTGTGATCTAAAAAGTATACAGAGCAGTGACCTGTCTAGATTGTTTACTCCCTTATGCCCAATGAGTGCTGGGATAGGCTCCAGTATCCCCCACGATCCAGTAGGATAAGTGGTTGAGATGACGAATGAATAAATGAATACAGTCGTCTTCCCAACATTTATGTCAGAAAGAAGCTTGTGTTTATTAACTTTATTCATTCACATTTAAATGTCATCTGATGCTGAAATACTGGGATACATTTAGAAAATATTGTGTTATTAAATTTTAGAAAGAGAATCAGTGCTCTGTATTTGGTGTTCTGTAAATGCAGCTTCTTTCTAGTGGCCCTGACAGAAGTTTGGCTGATTCCTGAGTGCTTTGGAACTGCCAATTTTGTTTGCACTTTTTATGTCTATTATATTTGCTCTAATTCCACAATGTGTAGTGGGATATTGGACAACCTGTCTAAGATGCTGTCAGCCCTAATTGTCAGGCAAAAGTGGAATTGAAAGCAATTTCATTTTCCATTTCTGATTAGATCAGATTTATTTAATGAACTGAAGCCTGCATTGATTGTAAATCAGATGTCTTTACATACAGATATTAGATGTGCTCATTACAGAATGGTGTACTGGACACAAAAGAAGTCGAATGGCAAATAGCTATGGGCTGGTCCATCTTTTTTGCTGTTTGAGGCCGTTAGGTGTGCAAATATTACAGAAGGCCTTTTTTTACAGAAGTCCTTATCATATCTTTTCAAGCAAAAGATGGCATTTTAAAAGTCTTTTGTTCTTTGAAGTCTCATAAGACATCCATCCACTAATCTCACCTTGCAGAGGGAGAGTGGGAGGAGAGACAGATGAACAGGAGAGAGCTGGAGAAGGAGGAAGGGTATGATGAAGAAGGGACAAATGGGAAGAGGTGGGAATTAGTGTCATGAGAAAAGATGGATTGCAGTGGAGAGGTGAGGATGAACATCTTTGATAAAATGATTAGACAGGAAGTGAGGGAGTGTGTGCACTGAAGGAGCAGATTTGTATGTAGAACTGGTCACTGGTTATTTGTCTGAAAGAATGAAATGGGGAGGAACAGGCGGTCTGATGGTGACTATGATAAAGTGCTTTAAATCTATTAAGTTGTAGAAGTAAAATTAGAGGTTATGTGTTGAACCTTCTAGGCCCTACATTGGCATGTACATCACGAAACATCTTTTACATTTTTTTTGTGTAGTTATTTCTTACTCATAGTTCAATAAAACAGACAGGAGTAGAGATAGAAATATTTTATGATTTAAATTTGATTTGCATGCAAGTCGAGGGTTATTACTTTCGGTTTTCTGTAATACTCAGAATGATACGTTTGATTGCATGAGTTTGGCAGTGCATTACATTTACACTGGAATTACATTCTGTACTGCTAGTAGGGATGTGCTCGCATAGCATCAATACAAGCAGCTCCCCATCAGCAAAAAGCTTTCTAGAGAAATCTAGAGATAAGGAGACAAGACAGCCTCTTTGTCTATTTGTCTCTCTCTGTCTTTTTTCTTTGCCAGTGTCTCATTTTTATCTTCTCTTCCTCATTTAAACTTTTCATGTTTTTTTGTTCACTTTTTTATCTCTGTCGTCTTCTTTTCTCTCTCCCTGTCTTTATTGTAGTTTTGATATTATCATGATATTGCATCAAAAATTACAATATAAGTATTATAATTATAATAGAAAATGTATTTATAATAGAAAATATTTAGGTAACGTTTTTACTTTCAGTGTTCCAGTTTAACAGTGAATAATGTAACTTTTCATGTAAGGTTAAATTCAAAATGTTTTCGTGCCTTTCCTTCCTGCATGACAAATTTATGAATGCAAACACCTCTTTCTGCCTTACTGTGGCTGTGTTCCTGCGGGACTACCAGCAGTGGTTATTTTGTTATACGTAACAACCTCTGGACCTCTTAAGGTTAAAGGGTAGAGGCAAGAGGTAATGAGTGGGATGAGGGAAGTAAAAGCCCATGACAGAGTTGATCTGCATAAAGCTAGAACACAAAAATCGCAAAATAAACATTTTAAGTTCCTTCTGATTATGTAAGGTCTTGTCACAAGTCAAGTGCTTCTTTACTGGTTACACATAATAGCATCCAAACATGTGTCAAAAAAGCTCCACTCTCGCTATAATGATGCAGCCCGCCTCATGAATGCACTTACATTTGTAATGATAACTTGGTATAATTTGATTGTTCTTGTGGTGACAATAATGAAATATTAGCTGACAATTAATTACAGTTAATAATACAAATCCTCTTTAAAAAAAACTCTAATCTAATCTATAAAATCAGTGCACAGTGTGTATAGATAAACTCTAAAGAAGTACTGAAACTTCTGTTACTTATCGCAGTGTTACTTAGTTCTTTTGAGGGATGTAGGAGCTAAACATTCTCCTCAGTAGTGGACACATTCAGGAATGATAATCTTAGCATCAATGTTATATTTGTGGCAAATCACATACATATCATTAACTGAATATCACAGAACTACCCACTTTATAGTCTGCATTTGCACTATTTTGTGATTAGGATATGAGAAATTGTATGCTTAGTTCATGAGACTGTCATGGGATTTTGGAAGTCGACTGAAGCAGCTGATGAGCACCAAAATAAAGTTGAGAATTTTGTAACTTTATTATTTAAGTTAATTTTTCATGGAACATGAACAGAAGAATCAAAATTAGGTAGACTGCCAACTAATAGTGTGGAAAAGCGTGAATTAAATATCAGTATATTATCAGTATGTATCCTAAACATATCAGTATGTATTCTAAGTATATCAGTATGTATTCTGAATATATCAGTATGTATTCTAAATGTTACTTTTTATGTACGGTAATGGAATTGAATGTGTTACAGTCCCTTTTTTTTGTTCACATGTAATTGCTTTAATCCGACCAATGAAACACCTTAAAGTGAAAACTGTGGAAAACTCCTTATATGTATGTTCTTGTATATTTACTAAAGGGTGGCATAACACTACTTATGCCTTTGTTGGATCACCCTTTATCATTTATCAAAGCTCCCCATAGCAACTCACCTGGAACATCTAAAATAAGCATCTGAGATACTTGCAGCACAGAATAAACATTTTTGTAATTTGTTTGATGACTCATTTAATAATGCTGCCTTCTGCAATATCAGTATTCCGAAAACCAATGTTGTGATAGCATTTAGCAGATTACTTTTTTTGCACTTCTTAAGTGTGCAGCACTAAGAGATGAGTAAAGGTCAAAGTGAAATTGCCATTTCAGAGCTCATTTTAAACCACCGTTTGAAGAGTGAGCATAGCTATCTTTTGAATAAAGAGATAAGTAGAAATCTGTCATTTGTCATTTTTGCTGGTGGATTTTATTATTTTTAAGCTATGAAAACCAAAGACAGAAGGAGACTGAAGAAAAAAACCCAAACCAAAACGAGCAGAAATGGTGGGACTTCAGAGAAAGATGAATAATATATATATAATACTATGAGAGGCAAAAAGGAAACAAAGTGAAGGAGACAGAAAAATTTAGTGAAAGATTTGCTGGAGAAATACTGAAAGTGGAAATATCAGTTTAAACACAGCTGTACAGTGTGGGTTTGGACTCTGGTCGCTCAGATAGTGCTTAAATGCTGCCCTCTCAGTGCCTGTAATGGTGGTATATACAGCTCTGTTTTTTTCTGTTGATTTACCCTCCCGTCAAGGCCAGAAAAAGCAGTCCAGAAAATACTGCAAAGTCACTTCTGTCATTCTACCCATTTGCTTTCCTCCTACTCTCCAGCACAGATCAATGCTGGCCAGGGCCTTCAGTATTGATAGTCTACCGCAAATCCCATCGGCTGCTCTACTGTTTTTACTGTCTTTCTTGGAAGTGATGCAGCTGGGATTATGAGAATGGAAGATGTTTTTTCTACTTTTTATGGATTTCCGCAAACAGAAATCAGATTTTCAACCTGAAATTCAGGTCCAGTTTAACAAGTAGTTTATCTGGATTTGTTCATGTGAAATAATTATTATATTGAACTATTAAAAAAAACAAAAAGTAATCCAGTTGCACCATTTTGTCCATTTTTCCACTTGTGCATTCCTAAAAGCTTCCTAAATGTTTCTTGACCCTTACATACTGTTCTGGAAAACAATAAATTCATTTAGTCTAATCATAGATCTCATTTATAAAATGCTTCATTTAAGAATCATCCACTGAAATTTCTTTATGGAGCCAAATATGATTCTAGTGTGGGGTCGCTTCAGACAACTCTGTTTTTTCAGAGTGAATAAATCTGGTTGTTCTGCTCCCTGAGTAACTAATAGACTGTCGTAATATTTCATTTCAGTGAGCCATTCATCCCTCCTCAGTGGTTCAGGTTTTAGTGATAAGCACTTGATTGATGTGCTTCCTCACCTCTACACACTCTGTACACTACTGAAGGGCCATGAATTTGAAAACTCTTAGCTTGGCTTTTCAGTGCCAAGTGTTTCATGATAGAAACCATTTGACAGCTTTGTTCATCGCCTTAGTCTACTTTTGCTTTCCCACGATCCTGTCCCTCAGTGCTTATTGATGCTGTCTCGTCCTCTTAGTCCTGACTGCTCAGAGCATGTCTCAGCAGTCATCGGATCCATACGCTCAGTGCTACTAATGATGGGTAATATTGATCAGGAATCGTGAAAGTACAGAGCAAAATAGTTTGGAAATGCCAGCTCAAGAGAGCCGGTAAGTGGGGGCATTGTTGAGGTGACAGACGTTGTCCCACAGCCACTTATTAAAAACCACACCTGTCTGCCTCCTCAGATCCCTGCGCAAATACCAGCCACCTCAGAAAATCCAGTCTGGCGGAGTGTGTGTGGGTGTATTCATGTGTGTTAGTTGGGAAAGGTGTCTTTTGGACTGGTTTCTTGGATTTAACTTCACTATTGTTCAGTGTCTTACTGAAGTCAGGGAGTCCGCTCTCTGCATCTCAAAACAATAGTTCTTGATCTGGTACATGGTCTGTTTATCGTTATTACTTTGGAGGAGACATTTGCTTGTTCCTTTTTCTTACAAAGTCTTTGCAGTAAGTTTCACTTGCTACTCTTTGACAATCAATCAGTAACCACAACAGCCCTATACTCATTATATAAAAAGGCTATTTTACACAAAAACATTAAGCTTTCAAAATCATTGTTGAACAACATACAACACTAATGCATATGTAAATAACACCAAGGAAGCTTGAGAGCTATATTATTGTAGTTGGTGTAGTTGTAAAATGTTCAGTGAACTTTAAAATGTTCCGTTTTGTTATTTAAAGAGCAGTAACATAAAGAAGCTCTACAAATACACAGTCTAACCGATAACAGCTAAGTTCTAATCACTGCAGAACTGAGAACTGATAAATGAGAACTTATTGCATAACTCTAATCTATATAACTAAACCATCTCTGAAAATCAAATTATCTCATGGATCATAAATGACCTAACAGCAGCAGGTAATAGATAATCACTTAATTTACAAACAGAAAAGCAGATGCGCAATTAAATGAACAAACTTCCTTTTGGTTTTCATCTGAATGCAGAACATGCAGAAAGAACCATAGTATAGTGCTGCCTTCTCCTGCACAGCCTTGTAGATACATAATAATGAAAAAGGAGCCACTTACTAACTATCAGAACGGCAGACTCTCAACCTCAATATGCAGTTGCACATTCATGCCCTGTGTAAAAGTACATTCATACACATTGTTGTCATTGTTTTAATATGCGTATTGCCATGAGCTTATCTGCAATATATTGGCATATCAATATTGTGGACAGTATGCCCTTGTATACACTGGTCTGATTGGTCTGCTGTGATTCTTATGCACAATGATAATGTGTGACGTATGTGTGTGGGTGTCTTGATGGTGGGTTAGAGGGAAAGAGAGGAGAGCTGGAATGAAGACAATATTTCTGATTGCAGCTGGGCACTGGAAAATACAGCAAGCAGCAGGTGGTCTGCTTAATAAGCAACTTATCTTCAGTATAGGAACATTGATGCACAGCTGTGTGTGCAAATGTGAAGAGTGAGAGGCTTGTGTGTGTTTGTATTTGGAAATAATTAAATCATATCTTAGGATAGGATGTGTGCATATTAGTATGTATACATATATGTATACATGTGTCAGTGTTAATGTGTAGTTTTGTACATGCTGTCCCTTTTATCTTGCATCTTGCATGTCAAACCAACACTTCCTAATTATCTGGAGGTGCGTGTGGAGTTGCTATTCGTTCTCCCAGAGAGACAAGCAGAGATCAGAATCACCGCCCTAATTGGTAGTGACAGTACAGGTTGGGGCTGCACAGTCTGCAGTGGGTGGGAGACCTGATAGTGTAAAAGGACTGTGGAAGACGTATTGGATTTTAGATGGAACAGGATTAGTCAAGGATGCTGGAAACATGCTAGAGCTAGCTGTGCACACCCTGGACAGTCTATAACCCACTGAGCTCACAAACTCAAATTCCCAGAACTCCACAGAGTCCCCTGTGTTGTTATTGAGTGGCTATCTACTATCACCTCTTGTTGATTGAACTGCTGCCTTTGAAATCCTTTCTCTTAAAGTGTAGTCTGTTGAAGTGCTTGTGATATTGCCTCTTAGAACAGGCTGTGCAAGAACAGTTGTTTTGCTCCTACATCATAGACTGAGTTCAGTAACAGTCAGTCAGCTTTAACCTTTAACCCTTAAAATTTAGTTTCATATAGGTTTTAAGTTGCATTCAATTTACTGTGTAAAGCCAACCTTTCTGTAAAATGTAAATGCTTGAACAAAAAGCATCAGATTCAAATCATATCAAATTAAACAGATTTTTGCAAACATAAATCTCCCAGGTTAATAAATAACTACATATGAATTTACCAGAAATGTATTTTAATATCAGCAAGTTTATTTCAAGCATATTATTGTTTTGTGTGGTTAACACAAATGCAATATTTATTTTTTTCTCCCTGCTGTGGTAACAGTCAAAAGCCTTGTATCTGCACATTCAGCAAAATTTCTCCACTGTTTCAATAAGCTATGAATACAAAATAATATATCAACTTACAGCAACAAGTGCATCTTTTAAGGATTAATGGCAATGCTTTATACATGACCACTAACATTGCAGATGTAGTAGACTAAAAGATCACTGACATCAGTTCCATTTTTCTTTCAACCCCATGATGTTAATCCTGTCCCCAATCCCAGCCTTAACAATTCATTGAATTTGTTTACATCCAGGAATATAAGCTTGAACATGAACATGAACAGAACGTTCCGTAACTGTAGCAGCTGTTGTTTTAGTATGGATTAACGTTATCTTCTGTCAGCTTTATATATATTCAGGAACTCTGACTTAAAAGCCGTCTGCTCTTTTTGACTGTGTGATGGACGTATAATAATAGTTTGATCACAGAATACTAATGCTTAGATTTAACCTGTCATCATTTGGCTCAATATTTTTGATTTTTGGATATCAAAATGCCTGTCACATTGTAAGGGGGTCAGGCAGTGACAGCCTTTTTTTAAAAAATCATGAACGTGCACACACAAAAAAGGTGGACTAGATGGACATTATGTGATAATAAAAAGAATGTCCCTGAGACTGTTCCTAAAGCAGTATACCATTAAATTAATACAAATTCACCATTCTCTTACTCGCAAACACTCCTTATTTGGTTAATAATAATAATAACTACATAAATAAATAAATTACTTATATTAGGCTGGTACTGCTGATTTCTTACCTACACAGGTTTGGTTAAATGCTAATACTGATATTGTGACAGAATAAATTAGAATAAAAAAGTAAAAGAATAAATTATAGCATTCTATACTGTCAGTATATTAAATATTGGGAAATTAGAAGTGGTCTTATTAGTGATTTTAATTAGAATTGTTTTGATTAATTGACTAACAAATTTACTTCAGTGAAAAATAGATTTAAATAATGCCACGCATGAAATCTAAATTTGAATGTGATTTCTCTGTTGAAAGTGTTTGCTGGATCTTTTACTTATTTATCTGTTGTTGTGGTCATTTTTATGATTGTGTGGAGCGTGTCTAAAATGCCTAAGTAACTGACAGATCCCTGGCAAAATGTTACACTTAAACATTAAACATTACCGTGCATGAAATTCCAGTAGATGAGCTGCTTTCCAAAGTTCAGATTAATGGTAGGCTACCCCTACTGAAGTGACATTAGACAGTCAGGCTACTTGGGTAAAGCACTTAACTGCTGTCACCGTGAGCAGAAAGCAAGGAACTCTGGTGCTTTAGTTTTGTTTGTGAATTGTCCTTGTTTTGCTGTGTCTCTGCTTTTAGAAATCACGCACTGAAATGCACTGCGATTGACTTCTCTTGAGTTTTTCCACTGCTATTCAAAGCTCTCTTTGTACCACAATTCCATATTATGATGCAGTAAAACGGTTTGGGTCATACCAATTTAAGTGTATTGAAATATTTTGGAATTATTATGCGCATGAACATTATATGGTGCTTTTCCAAAGTAACAAATTATTATAAAAAACAGAAATTTCTATAATACAAAGTTACCTAATTACTGCAGTCCTAAAACTGAGCAGTGAATGTTGAACAGTAGTTGAATATTGAAATCCTGCTGCACTGATTATACTCTAATATGCTGATATTTATACTTTACTATAAAGGATAATACTGCTGTATGAACATTAAATGTTTACTATGAAAAAGAATATATCTAACTGGAAAAAAATAGCTGTACTCTAATTCATGTTTTTGTGTGGTGCAGGGATGCAATGATTAAAATGAACTAGTAAGAAGTTATTGTTAACTCTTTATATTGTGCAACATAGTAAAAAGCAGAAGTGAACTTTTGAACATTTGTGTCATACGTGTGTCATATACATTGCTTACATCTCCTGGTGTCAAACTGGCGTTTCATAGATATTTTCAGGGTATTTCTGTGTTTAATAACGGCAACAGGCTGCAAAACCATTCCGCTGTCTGATACAGCTGACTGATGGAGATAATCCAAGAGTTAAACACTAAACCAAGCCTACAGACTGTCATTCCTGAGAGAGACTGGCAGTTCCTTCCGTTTGCCTTTCTAGCGTTCACTCTGTTAATGGCGAAACTATAATTATACTAAAATTATAGAAGAACGCCTTGCCCAGTGACTGCTGTAAAGGGCTACTGTTAGCAGGTTTCACACTGGTTGTATGTTGTGTTATGTGAAAACACTTTAGGAAGAATTCAAACCTATATTACCCACTACTTTTCCCTTCCCATTAAATGAATTTAAATATTGCTACAGATTTCACTGTGACCTTTTGAGGTGTGTCTAAGATCAATCTGAACATGCTTCTTCTGTAGAGATAGAAGTCGAGGAGGAGCACATCCCCTAAAAATGTGCGTTAGACTGGGTTTGATCACACTGAGAATGTGCCTCGTAACTGAAGAAGATTCTGTGGCTCTAGCTGGGCGGCTAACAGTAGTGTGGGAGTGTTATTGCTGCGTGCGGGACTCTCTGCTCCTGCCCTGTCTACGCCCCCATGCATTTCCCTCTCACTCATTTGTTAGCTGCTGTGCTGTGATCACATCCCCCTGTCCCAGCTAAGAGCAGACTCCTGAGTCAGCAGAAACTACTACTGCTTCTCTGGAGGTGTGTGTAAGAAAGGGAGAGAGGTAAACTAGAAATGCAGTGTCTCTCAATAAAAGAGGGAGTTTACAAGTGCAGGCCAGTTCTGTTTTGCCTTCCTCCAAATGCTCCTGTTTGTCTAGACTGTGGGTTGGTCGCATAACAACACTGACTTTTTCTTCTTCTGGTAACCCCCATGATTTTAGTTTCCTCCTCTCTCCCTCAGACATACGCATGCTCTTCTGCCAAGCACAGATATTGTGACTTTGCTGCAGGATAGGACAGTGTGTGTCTGCTGAGGTGGCATTTTCACCTTACCTGATTCATATTCTAATGTCAGTTCTGTGCCGCATTAAACTTTCTCCTTAAGAACTTCTCCAAGGACAAGCTTGAGTGGCATGGACTCTTAAAGGCCCAGTTAGCCTATTTTCATTATTCTTACCGACTTGTTCACCTTCCTACAGGCATGATATTTTTAACCTCTCTCACAGCGGAGTGTCAATGGAAACAACATCTTTGATAGAGCCTGGGTTTGTTGATTTATAGAACAGGTGAGGTTCAGTACTTATTAGGTTTCATGTTAAAATAAACATTCTGATAAGGGGATTTAACTAATCATAGCTAATTATGTTATTGGTAATACATTCAGAGTCTTTGCTGTTGAACCCTGTAATTAAATAAAGTTCCTGGAATAGTAAATCCCTCAGTGTTAAACGTTAAACACTTATGCACTTATAACGACCTTTCTCTAGGTACCAGCACTGGCCCCTTGTTCGGGCAGTGTCTGAGCTTGTGGTGAGTTTTAGGCTCTAAACTTCCTGCTAACTGGAATATTATCCAACGGAACACTAAGCACGGTCGCTCTGTATAAGAGCGTCTGCTAAATGCCTTAAATGTAAATGTAAACGTTAAAAACTCCGAAGTGACAAAAGATGCTCATCATATCACGCATTTTAAATGAACTAAACAGGCTAAATATGTTTTTTATCTTTAGTTGTTTTAAGTAATTGTCATATACTATTTAATTTAATATTTACTATAACTTTTATTTAATATTTACTACTGTGATTTTCATTTAACATTAACTGTGATTTTACATTTCTTCTGTTACATGCCCAGTTTTTTTAACTCTACTGCACTGCTCTAATCTGCACTGTTATTTTATCTGACCTGTCAATCGTCACTTTATATATAATCCTTACTACCCCACATCTCTAAGTGCAATATTACTTATGCTGCTCCGTTAATGTCTGTACATGCTTTATCTGTTATGTTATAGGCAATGTCTTATACATGCACATTTATGTATATAGACAAATCTCCTTAATTCAGCTCTATTTATTTATTCTGATTAATGTATGTACATACATCATAGAACACTTGTATATGCACATAGACTCTGTTATGTTAATTTATGTCATTTGTGATTGATAGCTCTTCTGTAACCTCTGCCCTTTTTATTGTAATAATGTATGTCTTACTTGTGCAATATGTACAGAACTGTGACACTGCAATTTCCTTCGGGATCAATGAAGTGTTATCTTATCTTATCTTATCTTATCTTATAATCTGTCTGTAAAGAATTAAACGTGCTCTATAAATAAAGTTATAATTATAATTATCATTTGTTGCATGCACTGCTCTGGAAGGCTCACAGTTAAATTCAGGTTAACAAGCACTTATTTAAATGAAGTATTGAGAAATCATGTTGAAATCATCCTTTTATCAAGCGATGTACTTGGTTTAGTGTAAGCTTCCCATATTACTGTAACCCTTAATACAACATCTTTGTGGCGCAGAATGGCACAAAAATAATTTCAGTTATTTATTCATTTGTGTATTAATTTCATTAATCAGTCAGTTCATTAATCATTATCAGTTTGCCATATTGTTGGTAATTACCTGTAATGATACTTCACATGTTGGGTGACAGAGGGATAGAATTCTTTGTAGACAGAGCGACTTGTATTCCCTCACACATCTACAATGTGTTTTATTTATCTATACTGAAGAAATTACATTCAAGGATCTATAGCAAAACTAACAATTTTATCTTTGTCTCCCTGCCTCTCTTGCTCTCTTTCTCTCTCCACCGTTGCCTTTTTCAGATGGAAAGGTGTATGCTCTGGGTGGTATGGGATCAGACACCAGCCCTCAGGCTTTGGTGAGGGTCTATGAGCCAGTTAAGGACCAGTGGTTGTCTCTGGCATCTATGCCCACACCTCGCTATGGAGCCTCGTCCTTCCTGCGTGGAAACAAGATCTTCGTTCTTGGTAAGCCCACCTACTCTTACCCAATCAGATGATTGAGAAGAGCCTTACCGACCTTTCATCATCCAATCGAGGTGCATAACAAGCTTGTCCCTGCAGCAATGAGAGAATAGTCCACCCACACAGTGTCTGGAGCATACATTACCTGATGACGCTCCTTTCTGTGGGTGAATGTTTACATATATAAATGAAGATATGAAGGATTGGTTCTCACTGCACGGTAGTCAGTAATTATAATGTGTCTGATTTCAGTGTTAGACAGTGTCACAATATTCAGGTGGTGTGGCAGACAGGGTAATAACACCTGGTAATTGTTCAAGCTGTACTAGGGCTGATTGCCGGCTTTGAGGACTCTTTGCTCCTTAAAGGAGTTAAAATGTTCTTCAGCAGAGTTACTGTAGTTCTGTAGTTACTGTAGGATCGGTCTCTATTAAGAGAAATCATGTCCATTAGATCCAAAATGGGAGCACATCGTGCCTGCTGCACAAGGTGTCTTTTAGATCAGGGTTTTTTAACCTGTGAACTATGAAACACCCTCTAGTGGTCTGTGAGTCTGTCCTCATGTGGAGGCATTAGTTTATAGTAGGCCAAAAATGTCATATATAACAATATTAGCGTCAAATTAGGCATAAAATTATAAATGTATGTATGTTAGTGTACAAAGACATCAGTGGCAGGCTTATTAAACATCTTCTGGTTAGCCACTGATGGAGAGGTTTTTGGGATGCTTTCACAGCTCCCTTGTTTGAGTTTGGACATTTAAAGTTTTGTGGGGAACTTATATTTTTAAAAGTTGATTGTAGTTTTTCTGGTGGGCGGCTATGTTTTGTATTAATTTTAAGGTTGGCCTTGGGATGAAAAAGATAAGAGTACCTTGTTTTAGACTTTTTATGACTGAAGAATGTAGTCGGGGTTAGTTGCCACTAATTCTCATCTATGGCTCTGTGAGTATGTATGTGCATGTCTGTGACAAGTATGTGTGAGCAGATGAGATGTTAGTAATGTCAGTAGAGCCAGTTAGTAATGTCACAGTCAAGCTTTTTGGCCAGGCCAAGTAATCTACTCTATGAAATGTTTATATTCAATAGAGCCGCTAGGTGCATGTTTTACATTAACACAGTTTTATTTATCCAAGATACAGCAGCCTCATAGTTACTTTAACATGATTCAGTAAAATCGCAGTTTTTAGTTATGTACATATTGTGACAAACATCGAACTGTAGAGTAGAACAGTGACTTTTAGAGCTAGACCTTCAGTTTGGGCCATAAATGTCAAAATATGATAAGTAAAAAGTCACCTCTGCAACAATTATAATTTCTGCTAGAGAAATCCCCTATAGGATTGTTAGTGCTAAAGTAATGCTGGTGCATGTTTGCCATTCCAGATTACACATGGACACCTGTAAAAGACCATTTGTACGCTTTATTCTGGGCTTGTATGGTGCATTTTTACATCGGCTCTTTGAGTAGCTGTTACCATTGGTTTCCATTTCTAGCAACTTCTAGAAACCTGGACAAGTTTCTACCATAGCCTGTATTCGGTCTGTTTTAGGAACATTGATGGTCTTTTTTACTCAGATTGTGATCAGACATAAGCTGGTTGTTCACACAGAGTTTTCCATATATGACCTGTTTTCTCCACTGTGCTCTGCACCAACTTGTTGTAAAGGCCCCAGAGGTACAGAGAAAACTGTAGATACACAAACGTGCTCCTTTAAACTATTCTCAGTTTCTCAATCAAACCCAGATACACCCTTCTCCCTGAGAGTACTGCTCTGATCTGCAGCTGAATGATGCGCTCAGAGCTTAGAGCCCATCCCAGCCCTCTGATCAACTGAGTAAGGGTAGAAAGCAGGGGAGATGAGAGAAAGATGAGAAGAAGGATGATGGAGGAAGCAGAATGAATGAAGTGATTATATAGTTCCCGTTGTGATGCTTGAGACGCTTAACCTGCTTTTGTCTCACTGATTAGAACTTACACAGATTGGTCTGACATCACATCTCATTATTCATACTGAATTTGGACCAGCCTGTAATCACTTCTCTCTTTCTTCTCTCTCTGTCTCTTTCTCTCTCTCTCTCTCTCTCTCTCTTGAGTTATTGCTTTCATTTTACAGTGGTATTTAAATGTAACTGCATAAATGTATATTAAATTATGTAGTAAACAGAATCACACTTAAATAATTTAGTTGATTACGTGCAACGCTGCACTTCTGGCTTTTGTTTTGTTGTCAAAAATTACCAAAACTAACACTTCAGGCATGATAGCTCAACATCAATTTTAAATAATAATAAAATGTCTGCTTATAAATTCCACTTGAATAAACTTGACACATTTGTCACATTTGCTTCCAAAATTTTCTGTCCATCTATACATAAAATGTTTTCTGTGCTGCTGGCTGCCATGTAATAGATGCACACCGGTGGTCTTTTCATCCAGTTCTGTTCCTTTTTCCCCCAAACATACTCTTGGTTATTGAAGCCAATCAGTTCAAAATGCTTCTGGCTTACCTAGATGTTTTGCACACTTTGTACTTTTCTGTAGTTTGATGATGAGGTCACAGGTGGTGTTTTGATGCAGATCATGTTGTGGACCACTACTCCTGCGTCCTCCTTTTCTGCAAGTTATTTGCTGTGATATGGGGTTCTGTCTGGTCTTTCAGATCTTGCCTTGACTTGCGCAATTTCCCCTTAACTGCCATTTCTTAATGATACTTCGACAGCAGAAAATGCGAGCTGGAAGCAATTTGACATCTTTTTATAGCCTTCCCCTGATAACGGTAACTGCGTCTTCTGAAAGTCAGCATAGCTAACAGAGTCGGACAAACAAAAAACAAAGTTTTGGCTAACTTGTTTAGCGAGTGGGGGAGCTGCAGACAGGAAAAGTGAGCCTAATTCGGTTCTGTCTGTGGGGGTCTGCCGGGCTGTAGATAGAGCAATGGTAGAATCACATTAAGGCTGTTCATGAGGGATGAGCCTGGATGGGAGCGCGCTCTATTTATGGAGATGCGGTTTGGGATGCGACCCTGCAGGTTCTGTCTGCATTTCAACGGCACGGTCTCAATAACAAATCATCATGCCCCCCCCCGCCACCCTCCTTTCTACATCCACACTGACACACACACACACACACACACACACACACACACACACACAAGACGTCTCCCAAAATAGGATACCCAGTGTGAGTCTGGAGGAGGTAGACTTGCTGTCTGTGAACAGTGGGGGACTACACAATGACCTTGTTTTACACCAAAGCTTTTCAATAAAATTGGGTTATTCATTCAGTTTCGTTTCTTATTGGGTGATTTGTTTCCCAGCCTCTAACATTGTGGTCACTTTGTAATGTGTTAGTTTGTGCCTTGCAACTGAGTAGTCATTTAGTCTACACTGATCTAAACAGGAGACAAACTCACATGCATAAACCTTCTATTTTCTCCACCCTTCTCCATCTTCTTCACCCTCTCCATTTTTTCCACACTTTTTTTAACCAAACAGCAAACATTTAGTCTGTAAACATCATTAGCTCCATTACCATACACAGAACGTACGCTGGTTTCTGTAATACATTCCTGCACTCAGTGCTGATGTACTCGCTTGTGACTTTGCTGGTGAAAATCTGGCAGTCAAAAGAACGCGTGTGTGCGTATGTGTGTTCTACACTTCGCCAAGTGTGCATACGGCTTGCTGCTCACTGCCCGTCTGTCCTCAGAGCTGCTAGACTCAAGGCCTGATGAAGACCAGATGCACTTGAGCATACGTGTTTGCTATTCATCCTCCCCTCATCCCCTGCCGTTGTGTCGTTCCTTTTTGCAGTTTCCTTTAATGACTGATGAAGCTTTAATGATTGAAACCAGGCGGCCAAGAGACTTGAAAGAGTTTAATTAGAGAAGAGCTGAAGAGGTCATGAATATTAAGTCCACTTTGACCAGACTCCCTATGCCTTCTCTCTGTGTCTCTCTTTTCCTCTCTCTCTTCCTCTATTCTGTCATAGCTCAGACAGGTTCATGTCTCCTCTTCCACCTCCTCTCTGCCACACTCCTGGTTTTGTTTTTCCCCTGTGTGTATTTTTCCGCTGCTCTCCCCTGCTCTCCGTCCCAATGGGCTCTGAACAGTGCCAGAGCTGGATGGGGATCAGACACATAGCACATTCAGTGAGACGGAGAGATAAGGAGCGAGAGAGATGAGTAGCGAGCAGGGAAAGAGAGAATGAGTAGAGAAGGAGAGAAAATAGAAGCGTGTAAGAAATGTCACAGGGTTTGCTCGCATTAGGTTGCAGCTCATTGTGCTGTATGGCGAGCTCCTGCCCTGGATTCTGTTGCACTCTCAAACTTGGCCAGCCATACAGCAGCAGTGAAACACACACAGATGCACATACACACCGACGCAGGCCTGCAGGCCTGCAGGCTGCAGAATATAGCATTTTTTGTGGTTTGATTTACTGTGCCGATTTCACAGAAAGCTGCAGTATAAGAATGAGCAATTATAAGCAATTCATTGTTCACCAGCAAACCTAAGATTATTGTGTAACCCATTAAAAAATGGATATGTTTTGTTCTGGAATCTGACTGGTTCAGTCACATTTGAAGTGACAGCTATACGATTCAGGATTGTATGATTACAACAGTACTCTAATACACAATAAGGGGCTACTTTATGTTCTATATTGCAACATTCTGAAGTTATAATTAACACTCTTTATTAGCCCAAGTTAAAACAAGCATAAATGCCATAGTTGCTTCTATCTTTGGCTATACATACAGCTTTAGTGGAAAACCTATTCACATAAGAATGGTAACAACATTGTATACTTAAGTGTTGTTTATTTAACCTGATTGTCAGTGGCATAGTGATTGGGGGTGGGGCTGGATGTGGGGGAATATTGTCACCCTGGGGTCTGTCACAGAGCTGTGATTAGTGCTACTATAACTAGTCATAGAAATCACACAATCAAGTAGTCATTTCAAGTTGCCATCAAAACAAGGGGCACAGAGAGATATAATTTGACAGATGGCAAAATGACTACAAATAACACTTGAGTAGTAGGATGAAATGAGTAAACTAAAACACAAAATGGGGAATGTATAAACTTAAAGGAGAAACAAAAAGAGAAATAAAAAGACATAGTAACATTAATACAAGCAATTACATTGCTTGAGATCATGAGAAGCAAAAATGCAGTGATTTTCGAAGGCTGATTTTTTAAGGTGTTGTCAGGAACAAAGAGCTAAAAGTCAGAGATGTTTTGTTGAACAGACCGGAAGCTTTACACAATAACAAAGGACGGGCATGCAATGCAAAGGGATAATGCCAGGTCATAAACAGAGGAGACAAGCGGAGATTGAGAACCAGAGAGTCAAACAGATCAGCAAAGTAACCAGGGAAAGGTGAGGAGGGCGGAAACAGGGTTGAAAACCAGCGGGGCTATATAACAGGCTACCAAGACAAAAGGGGAAATCCAAAGAGGGAGAATCAAGAACTAAGTAAAGCCAGAACCAGTGTAAGCAAGGAACATATAGAGAGAAATGCTCTGCAATGCAAACTGTGTTTGGCAAAACGAAGAATGTGTGTGTGCGTGAGGTTTATAAACAGGAAGTTTGGAGAGTGTCAGTGAGCTAGAACTTAAATGATTAGTTGACTGAGGACATGTGAGTGTGACGTTATTGGACAGTTCACTCTGGTAAATGGAGTTCGGAAGATCGGCAATGTCAGGGAGACCCAAGGGCGTGACAGGTTTTTTCCCAATCCCAAAAAGAACTGAAGCTGTAATAAATGCCAAGTGTGAATGTAAAATATGACATGTTATATTTTAGAAGCTTCTGTGTTATTGTTAAGCTTTCTGATGCTGAAAATAGGTAACTTGTCCTTAATGGCCTTTTGAAGTGGAAATACATAAATAATGTATGATAAAGAATAATTAATGTAAATGACTTTTACATAGTACTGCTCACATAACTAATATTCGGGACAGTATTATGATACAGACTATGGATCATGAATTTTTTAATGATTTATAGACAAAATAGTACCTCTAAAAAGCTATAGCCTGCCCTGTTCCTTAAATAACCTATAAAACAAATCATTTTTATTGTATGTTTTACAAATGGCACTGCTGTAAATCCAAAAAACTATATTATGACATCATTTATCATGATCAGGATAAAATATTGTCCACCAAGAGTGTTAGAGTTTGTGTGTTTATACTTCATGGAAAAGGCTTTCAAATTGTCATTGGAGACAAAAGAGACTTTTGTAAGCTCTGACATTTTTGTAATCACACTTTCACACACACAGTCAACATCAGCGTAGGAGGTGCTGACCGAGTCCTATTAATCTTTGGCCACACACACACACAAATATACAAGCCCATTCACTCTGCTGTCATGAATAGGACACCGATTTAGATACAGTGCAACCTGCTCTGTCCTTGTACAACTACTGCTGCTTCAATGATTTCCTGCTGGCTATTCCTCCTGAATAGGTTTTAAGAAGCGCTGTGCCCGACTCAAAATTTTATTAGTCGAATCGGATCGTCCTGGCCGGCGATTCGACTATTCGACTAGTAATCAGTTAATCATTTTCAGCCTCAATTTGACCCTTTTGTCTTTTATCTCTCATAAATAATGAACTGCTAAATGAAACCAAATTAGTCAATATTTATGTTATTTTTAGATGAAAGTAACAATAATTGACCTGAAACGGTTTAATTATTATATTACCCATGCTGAAATCATTATTTCTTGTTTATCAGCAGGCTTTTTAGGTTCTAAAATGATGGAATTATAATAAAACAAACATCTTCGGTTCGTTTTTCTTTCAGCGCTAACAGCCGTTATGTCCAAAACGAAAGTCAACTCATTCATTTGAAGCTTAAAGGTTCTCAGTTGACTTGAATGGTCTCTGACTGACGGTTCGACTCGTCGACTTCTAGATGGCTGCCCTAATTTTAACAATAGCACAGACAGACACCTTGTATTTTTATTCTGACAATGTACATAATTCAATAATTGCATGTTTAATTATCTAGTATATATAATTAACTACGTTTACATTCAGTATAACATATTTATTTTCTGTATACTGTGAAGTCCCCAAGTGCCAAGTCTACATTTGTGACTTTTTTCAGTTTGTTGTGATGTCAAGAAACTCAAAATATCCGAAATGTTTTATCTAGGAAAAAAATAACTTCATTTGCAACAGTTTCCAAATTCAAATAAAAAATTATAAAAATTGATTGTTATTGACGGTAGCAAAAATATGTAATCTTTTTATTATAGGACTTTAATAAAAGAATTTACTCTATGTGTCAGGTGGCCGACAGGGCAAGCTGCCGGTAACGGCTTTCGAGGCCTTTGACCTGGAGATGAAGAGCTGGACTCGGTACCCGTGCATCCCCAGCCGCAGGGCTTTCTCCACCTGTGCAGCCACAGAACGAGCCTTTTTCAGCCTTGGGGGCCTACAGCAGCCTGGACCACACAATTTCTACTCCAGACCACACTTCGTCTCCACAGTGGAGGAATATGACTCTGAACAGGGTGAGCACTGTTCACTTCTTCAGGCTCTGCCTCTTTTTCTTTTTCTCTCTCTCTCACACACACACATGCACACTAGAAATATTGGTTTGAACCCAACAGGACACAGTATTTGCAATTTTGCCTCTAAACACCACCACAAAGGATTTCAAATGAGGCAATTGAGATGTGATTGAAGAGTACACATCCAGCATGTATTTAAAGGGGTTCAACAAAAGTACTGCATTAACCATTTAGGAAATACAGCCATCTATTTCACTCGATAATTGTACAGTTAGGTTGATAAGCAGTTTTGTGAGTAAACCGGTAAAGCCATTTTGCTATACCAGGCTGAGCAGGAGAACAGTGCAGTATAGAAGGTTTATCCATTTATTTGAATAAAACTTCATTTTGGGCAGCTGATTAATTTATTATTTTATATTATTTGTATATATGATGTGGTTACAGCAATAATTGTTACTACAAAGTAATTAATATTTAGAAACATCAAATTTTATTAATTTGCTTTGGGTAATCATGAACTGGTTAATAAGTTTAAAACTGAATTTTAAAACCGAAACTTCATGATATGTTTCACAAAATGTTTCCTGCTTCAGATTGTTTTCGGGCACGTTTCATGTTTAAATGTCTAACCAAAAGACACGCATACATTGTATGTTCAGATGTATTTAGACGGACCTAATAATTTGGCTACCTGAAAGTGCACCATTTGCTAACAAATGCGTTTAATTCCAATAGAATTTAGTGCTCCTGAGCAGCGGCATATGAGCCATGGGTCAAAATGTCTCTAATCAAATTGAGCTGTGGGACAGTGGAACTGGATTCTGTAGAGTGAATTAGCACCTTCCAGTAAATTTGGCATGGCGTTTGGAATGCTGTTTGTGATTCCTGAACTAACTATCCAGGATCAGTACCTGACCCCACTTGCTGTTTGAGTGCAGTCAAATCATCACAGCAGTGTTCAAACTTCTAGTGTAAAGCTTTCCCAGAGGAAGAAAGGCTGTAATAATTCATTGAGTTTAGAAAACATGCTAGGTGAACAAGTGTCTACAAACATATTGTGTACATGCTCTACAAATTTGCAGTCACCTGTAACACTTCACTGTTTTAAATCATGCAAAACAATTACAAATACATGCATACATGTTATAATTATTATACTACTGCTAACATTAGTCCTTTTATTGAACCATATCATACATAGGGGGTGTATGCCTTTGAAGTTGTTTGTAAAGCTGTGCTCAGCCTGCACAAACAGATGTCTGCGAGATATGCAAGATATCTGAGTGAGATGGAACACACCACTTTAAACTGCATTTCACGGACCATTACCTCAAATCAAGCACCAGTTTCATACCTGCACGCCTATGCGTTTGCCTCTGACCACACAGTTAGTCATATGCTCACCTTTTTCCTATTCAGTAGGCCAGTACCTCAGACATAGATCAGGGATAAAAGTCTGGTATTGGTCTAAATAGTACAGTCGGGGATGATTCTCCAATTTATTCTTTAATTTACATTGTATATTTTAATTAGACTTCAACTTTGTCCAGAGAACCAGCTGTCTGTTTAAACACATGCATAAGTGCTTCACATTAATTCCACATACTGTGTTCTTTCCTCTTGGTAGGCACACTGCTCTCTGTGTGCTCACACTTTCTGCTGTTACCCTGAATCCTTTGCAACATTTAATTAAAATGTCATTTCAGTGCTGTGGCTGTCCGCATTTATGAATCAACTGTGCCAGTGCAGGCTGTGTTATAGAGCCATATCTGTTTTTCAGAGTTAAGAGAAATACCCCCCTATGGACTGTTAGCCTTCTCACAAGAAAATGTGTGTTGGCTTTCTCATCTCTTATCTTTGCTTTTTCCTTTCTTTCTCATTCAGTGGCTGTGCATGCTGTGTGTGTGCACAAGCATGGGCATTGTGGAGGGCGATCTTCTCTGTTGATATGAAGCTCAAACTAAACCCTTGACTCATACCCCAGTCCAGTCTGCTTATATTAAGCTTCCCCTGAGTCCTCCAGGGGCACCATTATCCAAGAAACTCATTCAGATGGCAGAATAGAAATGGCTCAGAATGAATGGCAGAAAAGAAAATCAATAAGGCAACGAAAAAGCTCTGCAGATTTTGAAGCCCTTGCCACCACTTTTGTGATTTTGACCATACCGGACTTTTCAGTCTGTATTTAAATTAAGGTGAAGAAAGTTTCCACATTTAAACTGAAGCACCACACTCTTTGCATGTGAAAGTGTGACCTGATGGCTGCCTGCTGTTTGTCAAGTAGGCAGGGTAGCAGGGTGGGGTACAGGTTGTAACCTGCTCCATTAAATAAGGAGCATTTGCAGCTTAATATCCGATCATAAAAATTCACCGCAGCAATTTGTGGAGTTAATGTAAGACTTTGTGTAAACTGATTTGTGTCTGTTCTGCGTGTGTTGGTGTGTGTGGTTAATAGATGCTAGTGTGAGGGGTTTGTGTAAGTGTAAGTGGCAATCAGTAATTCCATTATCACTTTACCTATTACTGTGGAGGCTCTGGAGAATGTAGGCGAGTGTAATTACCGAACCCACAGTTACCAGCCGGCTCAATTACACATTCCTGTTCGCTAATCTGCCCATTCACCACGCTGGTGAAGACATGTAATAGGATTTGTGTCTGTGTCCTCATGTATGTACTCCTGTTTATCAAACCATCCTGCTAGTACAACAAGTGTTAGTCTGTCCTACAGTCCATGTATTACTATCAAAATCTGTTTTCTTTTACCAGTAATACCATCGAGGAAGACGATCGCGTGTTACAACAGGATTTGTCTTTTAGTGCATGTAAGTGCACGCATGTATTGACAATATAAAACAAAGTAAAACAGGGCCAGATACGTAAACCACAAGCCAATACATTTACACAATACTCCGACCAAGATATGGATTATGGATGTGTTAGAGAGAATATGGCATTAGGTAATAAGAAAACTAAACAAGTAGCTAAATATGTTGATATTTGAATTCCACAGCAAAAAAATTCACCCGTCCCTTTAGTGCTCTTCCAGATTCATGTCATTGCCAAGGCAAATCACACTATTCTAGCAAATTTCTGTTTTTGTAGCTTTTTGCTTCTACAAATCCTTCATCAATTGTTGAGATCAATGAAATCCTTTGATTTGTATAAACTATATTATAAATACTACATATTTAAATATTGTATGTTATAGTTTGCATAATTATACATATTACTGGATTGACAGCTCCCAAAATGCTTATTAAACAAACTACATTCCTACATATCCTAATTGTGTTTTGGGATCGTTTACGTTGTGTCGTATGTTTTGTGTGTTATTTTACTCCTTCAAGTCAAGTTATTCCAAACTGTCCTACTTTATTGTGTCTCTAGCTGTGCATGAGTTTATACAGCAAGGAAAATGCAGAGTCAGTATAAAAAACTGATATAGGACATTTTGTAAATCCATTCAGAATGTTTCAAGGAATATTTGTGATGCATTCAAGAATCAATTGCTTACTGCAACCCCACTTTCCGTCGCCTATTGACAGAAACCATTCTGGTAAATATACACTGGTAAATAAACGTTGCTGGATAACATACAGATTGTAGTTGAAAATCCACATTTGATAGACTCTGGCTGGCCTACATTGAGAGGTAGTAAATTAGAATCTGTGACCCTTAGACCTTTTTGTGCCAGCCATGAACTCTGACTGCTCCAAAATCCACAGATTGTTCATTGTGAATTGTAGTTGCAATTAGTAGTCATCTAATATAATCTTAGCCTAAGTATCCAATTCAAAAATGTTACAACAAATGCTTTCCGCTTCTTTTTGGCTGCAAGCATCAGACGACCTTTCAGCAGTTAGGAGAGCCAACAGGTATATGTTCAGTAAGATTCACCTTTCCATCCTCTCTGCTCTAGTTCACCAGGATGGGCTCCTGCTCCCAGCGCAGGTTATTTGGTTAATTACAAGTGCTGACTATCTCTCAGTGGAGTGCAGCCTTAGGCTCAGGAACTGTCTGAGGATCATCTCCCTGCAGCTTCCTCAAAGCAGCAATGCTTAAAAAGCCTGCAAAGAGGTTCGTTAGAGGGAGAGTCATTAACGTTATAGTCCTCCTGTTGCCTGTACCACCGCTCTGCGTGTTTTCCTTTCACCTCATCGTTGTCAGGCAGAAGCTCTTCAGAAGATCTCTTCTCTTTATTTATGACATCTGAGGTACTAAGAATATGCCTCTCTGCCTTACCTCAGTCTATTTTTACCAGTAAGCCTGCTTTCTCCACTCTCTCTTTCACTCTCTTCTTCGTGTTCTTGTACTTCTGTAGCCATCACTGCTGAGTTTGGCTGTTTGTTTCTGTTTTTTTTTAAAACCCCTTTAATCAGATCTGTCCCATATTCAGATCTCCACTACTTTCCTGTATCTATCATTGGCTTTTTAGTTCATCAGGCTAATCTGCAGTGGGTTGGTTGAGCTGTGCCTCTGCAGCAGGAATGACTCAGTGAGTCATTTGCGCTACTTTTCAGACTGTTTCTTCTTCAGCAGGGCTTCTGAGTCGCTTCAAACCTCCTATATCCCATAAATCCCTTCTCTGCGGACCCAGGCTGATCCCCCCCGATTCGCAGCTAAAAGCGCTCAGCTCCACACGGGGCTCCATTCCGGCTGCTGTATTTCACCCGGTTTCATTTACACATAAACAGGCTGCCTGAAGTAATCTCTGAGAGAATTTGAAATTGTATGTGTGTGTGTTCTTGACAAAGAGAGAAAGAGAGCAGGAGGGAGGCAAGATATACTTAATCAGCGAAATAGACTGAGAGTATTTCTGTAGATTGAGGCTATGCCAGCAGTACACACTGCTCCTTCTCTCTTATTTTCATAGAGACAGTTATGTAAAAGGCTGGCATTCAGAAACCTGAAAAAAAAACAAGTGCTCTTGTAGCAATGAAGAGAATCACACTTTCATGCCAGCTATTAATTCTGCCTGTAGTGGTTTATGGTAATCTTTCTCATTTCACTGTTTTACACGCAGCTCATTTTATTTTAGGTTAAAGAGAGTCTTATCTTTGTTAAATGTCTCAAAGCTGTAAAGTCTCCTGCTTAAATCTTTCTACTTAGTCTTAATAAGCCAAAAGCAAGCATCACGTTATAGTATATTTTTCCTCAGAGTAAGAAGCACCTTATATGTCGCAATTATTCACTTGTCTCTCATGAATTAATTTGTTCGCATTAAACTCAGGAATATGTCATGCCATAATAACCCTGTCAAAGCAATTTTCAAATCATGTGTGCTTGTTGTTTACCAATGTCATAGTGAATCGGCTCTGTGGGAGGACAGGCTATTAACAGGCAGCAGGGGTACTAGGCTGCTACTGTGCTCAAAGGTGCTTCAGGTTGGGTCCAACAGAAGGCTGCTTTTTTTCTGCCAGGATTACACACCCCTCCTCTACCTAAAAACCCAAATATTACAAATCACACAGTTTTTTGGTTGATTAATTGAGTAATCAGGTTAATCTATTTCTGTTTTAAAAGAAAATACATTAATAAAAACTATTACCTCTTAATTTATCATTTACTGGTTTTATTTTTCAGCTTGTCACCTGTATTCTATATTATAGTAAATGTCCAGTCCTTTATCTGTCTTCCATATTTATTTATATTTGATCATGTTTAATTTTAAATGAGGCTTGCTGCCTGGGTGACATTTAGTACATTATTGGCTAAACATTTCCAAATTCATCATTATGTTTATGGCTTGTATAAGTGATGGCTACGTTTGTGATTTATTGACTGGTTATTTGTCAGATTCTAAGTGTTATCATCTCAAAAACATCCTAAAACAGCTTTTACTTCATCTTGTGCGCCTCTCGCAGTGATCTGGAACCATAGCATGGAATTGCTGAATTACTTCCTCAGTATGGAATTTAACTACACTCCTCTTCACATCAAATCAATGTTTTTCTCTTCCACTTAATGTTCTATTTTCCAACATGTAGCCTAATACATGACTGACATTAGCCACTTAGAATGAAGTGAAAGCGCTTTCTCACCATCATTGGGAGCAGAAAAAGTGTTGAGACTTCTTAATAGCTGTCCTGCTGCTGTGAAACGCCATCTCTGGATTGCCTATCGTGCATTGCACCATACTGTGCTTTATATTGGACTGGCTTTCATTAGATCATCTTCCTTTGCTGCTCAACTATGTAAATTTCTGCCTGTCTTACAATCCTCATGATGTAAAAAAATGACAGAAGCCATATTGCTCCTGTGTGTAGAATACATTGTAGGATGTATGAATTGACACCTTATTAAATTCACAGGGCTCATTGTAAGTAAATGATGCATTGACAACCCACATAGACAATATTTCATAATTTTCTTTTTTTTTTTTTAAACAAAAAAGGTAATCTTTCATTGTGTATCTCTACTGGAATCACAACAGGAACACACTCTTGTGTTACACTCTTTAAAAAAAAAGGAGCATTGGAATAAACACTTCTTGTTACTGAAGTTCATTTTTTTTACCTACAGAACTATAGAACAACTAGAACCTTTTTAAAATGTAAACAACCTTTATATAACCGTTCCTATACCAATTAAACAGTTTTTTAAACAACTGTACATCTTAGCCACAAATCATAATTAAACCTTTATATGAATATACATTCAGTTTATGGAACAGAATGTTATCACGAATGTAATGCTCATTACTAATCAATAGCTCTAAAACTAAACATCAGTATTATTATTCATTCAGAGATCATCAACTGACAGAATGGGGCCCCAGCAAAAAATTCAACAGATCGATCCAAGCATTTCATTAATCTAGGTAAGATGGCCATATTTTAATGAAATTTATGAACAAAAACCAGGGCAGCTTCTGTAGCAGTCCTCTATTGCAGTTTATAACACTATAACTTGCATATACATAAATTACGAAATAAACTGATACACTGGAGTAGAGAAATCAACACATCATTAGAATAGAGAAATTTCTGGTTTTTCATTGTTTTTTTTTTTATATATATATTTACTATTTCTGGTTTGAGTAATGAAGCGACAACATGGCATGACTAAACAGTGTTTGAAATGGAGAAACAGAGAACTGTGGGTATTTCTACTCTTTTCTAGTTTTAGTCTACAGTTCTTGGTAGAAATGTTAAGCATTAGTGGCACTGCTAAATAAAACACTTGGTTACTACTTTAAAGATGTTTTGCTTATTTATTAAGTTAAAAGAAAAACAGTTTATTAAAATAGACTTGATGCCTTATTTTATTAAATGCCTTGACTGATTATTCATGGTTAGTTGATTAGCTTTGTTGTAGAATATCACCCAAAGCTACTTTAGATTTCTAGATTGCGTATTAAAAAGAATGTGCAAATAAGCTGCACTCTTATAATGACTCATGATGTCCTGTGTTTGCTTGATCATGATCGCATGTGAAATGTATGTAATTTTTCCCACAGTCTTAACATTTAAACACAGGCCATGTGTCCCCTCCGGCCAATCTCTTTTTTACTTATCCTTTATTTTATGTCTCCCTCTCTCTATTTTTCTGCCAGAAGCCAGTTAACATCAGAAACAAAGCTCTGATATTTTACCTGCCATACCACAAAACCCGAAACACTGATCAAACACTGTACGTCAGTCTGTCTTTTTGCTCATCTGTTGTTCTCTCCCTACAACCTCTACAATTTAATTACTTTACTGTTTTCTGCCCATAGGAAGTCTTGATAGATATTTCTACAATTTGGTTCCCTGCTTTTGTGTTTATGCAGGAGTACATGAAAAGGAGAATGTGTATGAATGCCTAAGCCGCATCTGCACGCGCATGCGTGAGACCACCATGAGTCAGGCCTGGTGTGAGTCAGAATAAGCAAAAGTATTGCAGTGCTGCCCTCTCCCCTCCACATCCATCTGCTCACACTGATATCACACTGAGTGTTCACACACGACATTAATAGCATGAATCACGCAATAATCGTCAACAATGAATAAAGGACACTTAGCCACACAGCAGCTAGCCATACATGTTCACTAACTGGCTAGGAAAACAATTACCTATTTGGTCCTTCTTCCAAATTGTGACAGCAAAAAAACAACATTCCTTGCATTGACTCACAACACTGGGTGGGATTTATAATGATAGTCTTTTACAGATAGATCACCTCCATGATTAACTTTTTGAACATCTTGAATATAGTCAAGCGAAATTTGCTAATCTCATTGAATGGCTAACTCAGCAGGCATTCGTTAGAGATGTTTGTACATATTTAACTACCCCATAGAGTGATGCACAGCTTTGGGCTGCAATTATACATAAATAGAAATGTTTTGCATCTCAATGTGCCTTGCCTAAATCAAAAGCATCTGATTAAACTAAAGAGAAGCTGAAAGTACAAGAGTGTTTCCATAAATAAATTCAGGCTATGTGCTGCCTGGCAGTGAGAGACCGACAGTTCTCGCGATGATGATGATGTTAGTGCTTTTATTTTCTTTTATTCAAAGGAGGAACAAAGGCTCATGCTTGTTCACACTGTAATTTAAAGCATAGGCCATGGGGAAATATGACCTTAGGCATAGAGTAATTTATTAACTCACAGTGCAGCAAGAATCTAGCTAGCAAAAATTACATCAGGATAAATAGCAGGCAGTAAATCAAGGTGTCTGGAAATGACTGCAGCAGACAGGGAGCGGCAGTAAGTGAATTAGGATGCTAAATTTGCCCCATCGGCTAATGGCTCCAGGTTATCGTGATTCAGCATCATGGTTTCTGCCAGCACCCTACTATAGAGCAGCTGTCTGTGTGGCCCATACTGCCTACTGAAACCAGGCCTGAAGGCAGGATTAATTAGGTAAACAGATTACCAAGAGGGCACAAATAACTTCACATGAAGACAGCTGATAATATAGGACCTGTTTTTAGACTTTTTATCAAGTGTTAACACTACTTTGGTGTGTGTGCGTGTGTCAGTTGGATTTCTTTTATAACTGCTCTCTTATAATTAGTTTTGTATAGTGGTCAGAATAGTGTAACCTCTGCATACTGGGGTTCAATCCCCTGTTCGGGCAGTCATTCAGTATGAGTCCTTGGGTTCATAATTCTTCATATTTCTCTAAAGTAGCTGCATTAAGTGTAATATTAGGAGTCTTTAAGTCTTTAACTGTTTTATTAATTGCATTTACTGATAAATTAGAAATAGTTAAACATTTAAAAGGACCTGTTGTTGCTATTGTTTTTCCAGATCTGTGAGTAGACTTTGTTTTGGTTAAATTGTTCTGTATTACAATATACATTGCTAGTGTGGTGCAACATCAGTTGTTTTAATGTGCCATAGAGATTATAGATTATGATGCACACAGCTGCTGCTGAATGATGCGTGCAGATACATATATTTGGATTTATATGGTTATATTGATGAAACAACTGTTCTGCTGGTGCATTAATAGTTTTTAGCTTTGATTTGCCTTCAGCAAAGCAGCCCACTAGCCAGGATGTGTCCACTAGCCCCAACTGTAATGTGCCTGCATCAGGCAGTGATGTGGTTGTGGAGCCTGTTGTTCACATCAAACCAAGAAATTTGCTGAAACCATTGAAAACAGCTGCCATTGAAAACATAAATGGCTGTAATATAAACTTTATATGTATATATATGTGTATATGAATGACACATGAATGTCAAAATCTGTTGGACTGTGTTGTATGACACATGAATTTCAAAATCTGTTGGACTGTGTTGTATGACACATGAATTTCAAAATCTGTTGTTCGTTGTAATGTCTATGTATTGTTCGTTTTTGGTTTTTATGTAGTGTTATACAGGGAAATAACACTATTGTACAGTACATTCACTTGAGTTGTTAAATATGGTTCTTTTTATTAATTATTTGCTAGATGTAAAATAAACAGAAAGATTTTATGTGGTTGTTTTTTTTTTTGTGTGTGTGTAACAGAAACAGCTTTGATCGAACTGTATAAATACCGTTTGATTTATAGGCATGTTGGATTAAACTAGTGTCAGTATCTGTAACTCTGAAACCCCGACTATATATGCAGAACATAGTTGAGGTTATAGTGAACACTGTGAACAAAACCTCTGAATTCAACATTAAAAAATTTATTACCTTCCGAGATGGCACACAGAGATACATGAAACTGCTGAATGTCATTGCTTTTGGATTTACATTACATGCTGATGTTGGCGCTGATAGTCATGTTCTGCTTTGTTAGCTGCTCCTGAGTCTTTGTAAAACAGAGCAGAATTCTCATTACCATGTTAGTCTTTATAGCAGGGCTGCTGGTATCAGAGTGTGCCCTGGCAGGCCTTGTTCAATCATTAGCTGTGACGGCTGCTATTGTGATGGTGTTTTCTTGGACCTTGTTTACATCAGTGTATGGTAACTGTAATTATACTGTTTTTAAACCCATGTAAAGTAATCACCTATGCAATCAGAAAACAATTTAAAGTATTTCTAATTGTGTTGCATTTTTACCATGAGAATGATCATTTCAGCTGATATGTTTTTTTGAGAATTATGTTATGAGAATTTGTGTTTGTGTATGTCCAGCATAGTCACTTAGTACCCCACTGTTCTAACTGCATCAAAGTTTTGTTAACTTATGCTACTTTTTTGCTAATTTTCTTAACCGTTTCTGAGAGGCATTGTTCCCTTAAACTCATTACTACTGCCACCAGGGGGGTTACACCAAACCACTTCAGCATTAGCATATATTGCATTGTTCTGTATATAGTCTTATGTGTTGTATATATTGTACCTTACAAGTCAATGGAAGCTGCAAGTGACAGCTTAAGGGCTTTAAGGGCAGAAAGACAATGTCAGTAGACACAAGAGGTGTAAGTACAACACCCAAGCCTCCCGTCCTTTTAAAGTGCCAGTGCTGCTAAAACCTAATCATTGCCAGCTGGCTCTCATTAAGGCAGCACATGCTCCTGAGCAGATTTGGAAAGAGAGTTTGCTGCTCCCTCGTCACTGCCGTGGCTTTGCTTCTGAGATCAAACATCAGGTTTCGTACAGTGGCCTCACTGTGGAACAAGAGGCAGAGCACGGGCTTTGCCGCTCAGGACTCGAGCGTCAAGTCTGTCATTGCCATCCTCTCGCACACTCTCATGGCTTTAAGCCAACATGCTAGATTCAGGGGCCACCTTCCTGCCTTCTCTTATTGGTGTCATCAATTCCCCAGGGCCCCTTAGACTCGTGCAGTCTGAACTTTATGAGCCTTGTGATACCCTTATTTCTATTACTATACAGAGAATGCACAAGACTGTATTTTTTTTCTGAGTATGCTATCTTTTTGGTGTGGGAGTATTTTCTTTATCTATTAAATAAAAGCAATGAGAGCACAAATAAATATAAATACCTTGTTTTCTAACCACATAAATGACCAGCTTACTATGTTGATAGAGAGAGAGAGAGAGAGAGAGAGAGAGAGAGAGAGAGAAACTGTGAGCCACCACTGCTGGACATTCAATGATTTCCTGCTGTTTTAAAGGTGACACTACTGTATGTAGGTGCTCACAGTTTGAAAGACAGCGTGTGTGTGTGTGTGTGTGTGTGTGTGTCAGTATGTGTTTCACAGTATGTTCCTCCTCTCCTCTTACTCCTCTTACTCAGTCCCTCTTCTGTGGCACCCTTCTTCTTTTCCCTCGTCCCTTTTCTCCTTTTCAATGCATTGTTCCCTGTTTTGACCTTAACCTCCACAAACTTTAACACCACCCTTGACCATATGGATCCCAAACGCTGCTGTTTAGCACACTTCAGGGTAGGTCTAACCAGAGCCGAATTCTAAACGAGATAGCCATGGATTAGTCTATTGATCCACTCAAATCAGCCCCAGAGTGCATCTCCGCTGGGAAAGGCAGAGCGTGAAGATTTATTGAGGGTGAAGTGTAGCTCATTCCCCTGAGCTTTGTGGGTGATAAAACATGCATTTAGTCTAGATTGGCTCTTACTGAATAGTTATAATCATAAGTTAACCATTTGTAATACAGGGTGATATGAGTTGAGGGCAAACATAAGCTTGCTTTAATTTACTTTATGAGCTTATGTTTGTTCTTAGCTATGAGTAGTCCCGTGTGTATTCAGTAGTTTATCATGTAGGTCGATATTGCAGAACATTTGCCATTACAGCAGTGCAGACTGCAGTACACTATATACAAAATGCTTTCACTGCAGCAAACTGCACTTGTGTTACACTTCACGTTTAAAAAATGCATCCAATAAACTACATTGTTGAAAAATGACCAAAATAATTTACTACAGTTGGATTATATTAAAACATTGATTTATCCAAAGATCCACAGAAACTGTCAACTGGAGAAAGTGTACAGCACCCAATTTACTTATCATTCACTGACAGCATTCAATGACATTTCATGGGTTAGTATTCTCATAAAAGTGGGGTTTTTTTGTTTGTTTGTTGTTTCGAATTTCATTGCAAATTTTGATGATTTGTTCCATTATTTCAAAGTGATGGATGAATTTATGCAAATAATTAATTAATTATCCAGAAGCAACTTAGTATTCATAAAGCTTTATTTGGATATCTGAAAGGCATGCTAAGTTTGAAGTTAAAGAACATGGTCATTTTTTGTAAAGCTGTTTTTTTACATGTTTGGAGTCTTAAACTACATGTAGATGGATCATATCCTTTTAGGTTTTTATGCTGAATGGTGATACACAATATGTATTCTCTGTATTTCCAACAAAATGGGCAAAATAAAAAAAAGCGAAGACAGCATTCACTCCACATGTAAATTAAAAAAGGTCTTAACTGAACTAGTTGTGACTGGGCAACTACTATCTTGAGTCAGTGTTTTTTAGCAGCTTTTAAAACCCTCTTGTTACACTGTTGCAACAGGGATCATATCATACTGCCATATGGCACCACTTTTCTTTTCACAAAGCCTGCCATAACTCCAGCATCATCCGTCCACGCCACCATTCCACTGTTTCCTCTTATTACCTTCATGCTAATGCTAATAAAACCTCATCAGACAAAATATTCTCAAGAATGTGAAAGAGGAGCAGTACAACCACTGGCATGGTCAAATTTTAGGACAATAACAAAGTCTAAAAAATGAATTATACTTTATTAATGTAAATATATTTTAAAATCTTCTTGATTCACAAAAATGCAGAATCGATCAGTAGTTTACAGTCAAAGAATGTGCTCTTTACTGTGTTTCGTTTAAACACCGGACTGCTAGATAACAGTGGTCTTCATCATTAGACTTTTCCAGCGTAAACAAGTAATGTAAGAGCGCACTGCTAACTCTAGCATTAGCAAACCTGTTCACATGGTGGTGTGTTTTTTTTACACTATGACAGATTTCCTAAGTTTAGATATTCACATTTAGAATATCATATCAAATAACCGTAGTTCAGTATTGCTGTGCAACAGTATTGCAATACGTAACAATGTGTTCAAATGTTCAACTCCCGTATCAGGATGCTGGATTGTATCACCAGGTTCTTGCCCTAAAGGTCACTAAAGCAAGGAGTAAAATATATGTGAGGTGTGAAGGTGGTTTGCACCGCAGCCTTTTGCAACATCAGTATTGCCAAATTTAAGTATAAACAATATAAGTCAATATATGTCAGACAATATAAAAATATTCAAGTCAAATTTGTGCTAATCTTTATTTATGTCTTTGTGTGATTGTGTGTATGGCTTCCAGGTGTCAGTGCGCCTGTTCGTGTGTGCATGGGTGTAAGTACAGTTGTGTGAGTATGTGTCTGTAAGTATATGTGTGGGGCTGTGTGTGTCAGAGCTGATTGATTTGTGGGCTTTAAATAAACACAGGTTCTCATTTCCAGCTGGGTCATTGTTCTGGGCCTGCAGACCTGTCAATCAACACACATCTCCTGCTACACACAGAGAAAGACAGAGAGAGAAAGAGAGGAGCACAGCTGTGTGTCTGCTCTTAGAAAGACCTCAGGATAATGCATCATAGTAAATGTGAAGTGCTCATTTATCATGACTGTAATGGTATATGACTAATTATGTACACTTTGGTTTACATGTGCAGGGCCTTTGCAGATGCTCTCTATTCATCTTTGCACATACAGCACAGCTTGGTTGCTAATCGTCCAGGGTTTGAGCTGTTTTCTTCTTTAGGAAATCTGTTAAACCCATTAAAATAAGGCTGTAAGTACTCGCTGCCAGTTTCTGTAATCTCACATTATAACAGAAGCGCATTGTGATGGCTTTTTGGGTATTACAGATGCACATGCAAATCGAGGAGGCAAGTTGGTTTGTGTTTAGGAAGAAACTATTTGAAAGGACAGTTTAGTTAAAAATACTTTACATGGAAAGCTTTAAGGTCAAATAGTCTTGAATTAGCATTATTAAAATGCTGCCATGCTTTCTGGTGACTGTTTGCTTATACACTGTACTGCTAGGCCTGTGACCATTAATGGTTTTCAGATTTACATTAGATCGCTGTGACTTTTAAATTTGGTGTATAATGTGATGTCCTACAAAAGTACCACATTTATTGTATGTAACATAAATGAGATGGTTCTGGAAATCTACTCTTGTCGGAGGCACATGGTGTTACATTCAAAATATCATGTCATGCCATGTCAGCTTGAGTACAGCTACCCTCTCAAAAGAAGGTACTAGACCATTAAACCACACCCCTGTGTACCATATTCCATTGCAATTACTTTATTAAATTGCATTCACTCCACATAAAATGCATAGATTACATATTACAACATTAGATAATTAACAGGTATAAATATGCTATTTCTGCTGAGAAAGTGACTGTAGTGTACAAATCTATTTAGAGTACACAGTTTTAAGACCATTTTTGTATCTTCAAAAGTTCATTTACTTTGATGAACAATAATCCTACTGCATCATATTTGACAATTTGGACATCAGACGAAAACACATCTGGCCAAACACAAACAACCTTTTACAAAAATTGCATCAGGCTGCAGACACAAAAGCCTTGGACTATAAAGTTCACAGTTTCATTCTTTCTGACTAGGTTAACAGTTTAAGGGCACAATAAGATAAGAATATATTACAACCACAGCTTTTACTGAACATGCCTTATGTTCTTTATAGGACAAAGGTTAAAGACACAGGAGCCTGTAGTTTCTTTCTATTTAGATGAACCTTGTTCTTGCAAGCAAACAGTAAACATGTACAACATATGCCTCTTGAATAATGTTCAAATGACCCATAAATGAGCAACATATTTCACAGTATTTCTCTCCTCTCTATGTAAACTGGGTGTTGGGTAACACTTTTGTAAGCATTCCCCTTACCAATCACAAGACTGACAGTTTCATCTTCAGACTAGATGTGTTGGACAAAGAGCTGTCAATCAAGCTGCCCCTTAGCCCTGCCCACATAGTTCCTACACATGTGTGATCAGCATTTTAAAGCTGTGTTTTATCTTATTTATATCTTAGACTTTTCATTCAAGCCTGAATGTTTGATGTATAATGTAACACTTAAATGTAGTATCATTCAAACATTTTTAATATTTTACACTCTGTGTTCTGGGATTTTAAGCCTCAGCTCACGTACTGCAACTGTTTGCTTTCTCCTGTACTTCAGCTTAAGCCCCTTTCAGAATTACTGGGAAAAACTCAGTGTAAAACGTTTTGTGTAAATAAAAAAATGAAAGGCACCACCACCAACCCCAAATGTTGGTTTAGCTGTTTAATGCAGCTATTTTCCACCAGGATATAAGGGGTCTTTTTCTATCACAGGCCCATTGTCTAGATTAGCAAGTCAACTGTTCCCCCTAACAGTAACAATGATCCCTGTAACCATGATGTTGTGGGGTTAAAATCCGCTTGCAGCATCTCAAAAACATAAGGTTAAATGAAACCTGCAGGCTGTAATATCCTTGTCATTGTCTGAAGAATTGCTGTCTTCAAGTTATGATATGATATGAAAGGAACCTTCTTGTTTTTGTGTTAGGGTTGAGAGAACTATTTAGTGTCATGTAAAAGCATTCTTTGATGTTTTTATCAAATATGAAAAGGCATCCCGGGAGGGACAGTCTGGAGGAAAAACAAATAGCTTTGTCTGGTTCTTTTAGGGCCTTGCTGCTATAGGTGTATATGTGTATATCTCTCCCACATTTCAACAGACACACTGCAGGTGGAGATAGGAAAGAGCGAGAGAAGCACACATACATGAAGTCTCAGCATAGAGGCAGAGGCAATTTCAACCAATTTATTTGGAGATTCCAGCAGGGGAAGAGGGAGATGGAAATTGTCTATGGCTGCTTAACCCTGTCTCCTTTCCTCCCTTTACTGCTGCTTTGCTCTCTCTCTCTGTCTATCTCTCTTTGCTGTTCACTACTTTTTCATTTACATGTTATCAGCAACTTGTTTTAGAGAGCTGCACTGTGTACCTGTCTCAGGTAGTGCTTCTCTGGCGCTGAGGTGCTGGACACTTTACATGGGTCACCCCAGCCACAGTGTCCTTGGTGTGCTTTATGAGCCTGTAGCAACCTGCATCGTGCTCTTTTATCTGTGTCATTTGTCGATAAGCAAAACGAATCCTCCTATTGTTTGCTCGCTTTCTTAGTATCACTGTGTCAGGGTCTTTGTCGTTCATTAAGAGTATTCATTGGGAAAAGGAGAAACGACAATCTTTCCTATTGTCATTGTTTGTTCTATTGCACTGATTACTATTATATCAGTCATTTTTAATTCCTCTATTCCTAGAGCACAGGTAATACTTATGACTGATAGTGGGAAAAAAATATATATGAATTCAATAATTCCTCCACTGTGCATGAAAATAACTCCACTGTGCAGCTCTAAAAATGGTTTAGTTAGCCTAACTGTGTGAAATTAAATTAAGTTTTTTAGTTGAGTACAGCGATTTCGGCCAAGTAGAATTAGATCAAACATGGACGAAATTCCCTAACATGAAGATCAGGTACCTATGCTAATACCTCAGATATGATATCTCAGTTGTAAAGACATCACCTTAATGGAACTAAACTTACCTAGCTTCTTAATGTTACTACTGCTCTGTTTAAGCAACTTTGGTGTCTTGAAGAAAACACGTGTCTCAGTAAGTATTTTTCCTAACCAGATCCAAGTAGTCACTAAATAAATTTCTTTGTAGGAATGTTAATAGCTACAAATTTTCACCTCTATTTAGTTAGAGTGTTCAACTCAATTCTGTTATAGTATCAAACACTAATCGGCAAGGGACGAGTTCACCTTGTGGTTGTCCATAGTTTGCTAGTGATTCCATAGTTTGCTAGTGATTGAGCCTTTTAGAGACGATATTGGATATTATAGATAGGACAGCACATAAATAAGTAACTATATGTTGAAGTTCTGTTGGCATGTTTTTGACCTTGTGATCTGATATACCCAGACTTCCCCTAACCCCACAAATGTTTTCTAATACCCAAAACACTAATATAGCTAACAGATCCACCAGATAGTATGCCTAAATGCCAGGTTTGTTAAGTAATCTTAAATAGTCAAACACGTTTAAATATGACCACTTAAACTGTTTGGATCTGTGCTGGAGAAGTCTGAATAATTATACAGTGACACAGACTCACAAAACTCTGAGGTTGTGGGTATAAATAGTCTTAAAGCATCTCACATAGATGATGTTAACCTGAAACCTGAGGGCTGTAATATCCTTGTCCAAAAATATTACTGTATAATAGAAACCTTCCCACTTTTGTTTTAGCATTGGCAGTGTTTTATTAAATTTTTATCAGAAGAAGGCACAAATTGGTGGCAATTGCTACTTGGTGGTGTATAAGCTTCCAAAACTTGATAGCTACATTAGCATATCTTTGCTTAGGGAGAAATTGTGAAAACAAATTCTCCTGAAAAATGTATTGATGATCATGATGCACAACGCATGGATAAATATTTGATATTTTTATGTGTCACTTTATGAGATGTGTAGAAGAAGTGTATTTATCAGTATGTAAATGCCTTTGACACATCACATCTAGGATTGGGTGATGACAGTATGCATCATTGAGCACATTGGTGGGTACTTTTAGCATGTCCAGAATGATTAACTGCATGTTTCCTTATCAAAGTGAGCATTTTGCCAGCAATACATTCTGACAGTTTGTTTAAATCTCCAAGGCGAGTTACAACTTGTGTATACCCACATGGCTAGAGTGGAATGCGTTATTGTGCTGAATCAGTTTGTTTTTTTGTCACTCTTTTAAAGATGCATGAGGCTGCCTTTTTTTCCTGAAAGCACTGTAATTTTAACAATATAAAGTGACTGAAGTGTGACTTACATCCTGTTCCCGATTTTGTCTTGTTCAAAATGTAGTTTGTAAGACAAACCAATTGAAAATCTGAGAACATTCAGCTTAGTTAAATCTTTACATGTCACGTAAATGCAACCGGTTACAACAAGGTTTAAAAGATGCTTTCAAACGGTATAGCTAGTTATGGGATCAGTGTTTTGCCCAGTGAAACAATATGTCCTGATATTCATTGTGCATTGTGAAACATCATCGTATGTTTTTGCAAAGATGCCCACCAAGTATTACAACCTTACAGTATTTGTGATATTACTGTTACAAGTAGTGCTAGATTGGCAGTGCAAAATTTATACTCATAAACAGACCAGACTAATTGCAGCCTTTTCTAGATGTGCTGCATTACATCCTATTAAACACTCTGATGGTTCCTCTGTTTTTACTCATGCAGCAAATGCACTTGAATGCTTCTAACGTTTTAATGAAATTTTAATGAAGTCATCTTTAATGCAGACTAGGGAACTAGTGTTTCCAGAACATGAAAAATAAAACATTCCTAAAAATAAGACTTCAACACATCTCTGCGTTAATGCCATCACTAGAGAACTAACGATTATTTTTATTTTATGTTATCTTTATGTTATGTTATAAATGTAAATCATTGGACTACCAGACTGTTGGGACCTTGCATTTCCAAAACTGTACAGACAATTAACATTCCTTGATCCATAGTGTAACTTGTGTATTCGCTACCCAAAGGTGCTTAATGAAACCACATCCACATTCAGTGCAGTGCAGGAACCACGCGCAAATCCCGCAGGTCAGCGTTCTTTAGCTTCCATGTGATTTGGGAACAGAAGACGCATTAGAGTGTGGATCCCCCAACACTGGACACAGTGCCTCACCTGGGCTTGTGAGGTTGCTATGTGGACCCTAGAGGACTGGCTACATGTGGCGTGCTCCGATGAGTAATGGTACCAAAAGTATTCGGGCGATAGTAGGGTTTGTATGTGGCGCAGACATTGACCCCAGCTGTCAACAAGCCACTGTGCAGGCTGGTGGTGGCTCACGCTGGTGTGGGGTGTGTTCTCATGGCATGGGTTGGGTTCACTGGTCTAGCTAAACATGTCATTGACCAGTGCCAGCTACGTTTTACTGCTTAGTGACCATTTGCAGCCCTTCATGGGCTCCATGTACCCCCACAACAATGGGATATTCCAGCTTGATAATCCACTATGCCGTTGGGCCCAAGTTGTAGAATTGGTTCAGGGAGAATCCAGGAGAGTTCTTACAAATGGTGTGGTCTGCACGTCAGCATGTTTACCCAAAAGACCTTGATTGAGGCATTTCGCTATTATACCTAATTTAAACTCTTGTTACCTCTTCTTGTGAGCTTTCCCAAGCCACCCCCTGAGGTAACAGTTTTGCCTGATCAGTCTCATGTTTGAAAGGACAGGTTTGTTAGAAGACAAAAAGAACATATGAAGGCAGCTGGCAAGAGTTTCTGCGTTTTTAGTGGCCAAAAGTGTCGAAAGCAGAAACTGGCCCTGTTTATAATGTTTCATAACAAACTCTGTATAAATGTATACAGACAAATATTTTCTATGCTGATATATATATTATTTTGCATTTTGAATTTTACATGAATAATTCATAAGGCTCTGTATTGCTGTATGCTGTATTATAGTGATATATGTTTGTCTAGCTGCCATGCTCCCATGAGTAGTGTTCCTCAATACAGTATTGTAATGTAATCATTCATGCTGTTCTGCACTCAGGTTTATTATAATCCTCATGCAGAGTAGAGCAAAAGTCTAAAGCAGAGTGCATTATTGGTACTATACTATATGATGGTGCCAGTATTTGAATCAGTTTTTAATGCAATGGAGGACTCACCTGTGGTAATATTCATTGCACCTTGTCATAATGAGTGGAACTCTGTATGGTGTGCATTTAACAAAGATAGAGAATTGAATCTTTGGATTTGTTAATGATCCATGGTCATTGTGATTAACTAAAGCTCACAGTTCGGGTTGAGATAAGGAAGCTCGGCGTGCTTATTTCAGTGGCCAGAACACCCTTGGGGTAGCACTGCCTAACTACAGATGAAACACCCACCAACGATTTTCTTTTAAAGCCCTTGGATACTGAGAACAATTTGTTCTGTAATTGAGCATGTCTGCTTGCTAAATCGTCCAAATCTACTTCTGCAAAAACCAATGGACATAAAAAAGGGAACTGTCCAACAGCAATGTTTGATCACATTTCCCAGTCCTATAAGGAAAGACAGACAGACATACAATAGAGAGAAAGTTTGGGCACGCAGTGGCTTCTCAGATTGTGATGTCTGGCAGGGGTCTTGTCTCAGGGGGCTGCTGACTCATCTCACCCATGTGGAGCACATCAACCGCAACTACAGCTCTCTCCTCTTTTTCCCTGTTACCATGGAGAGCTTTTCAGCCTAGATCTAGAGAGAGAGAGAGACACAGAGAAAGAGAGAAGGGCAAGATGTTCCAGATGTAGCTTGTTTGATGTTTTGTGACAGACAGCATCTGGTAAGGTCTTATTGAGTTCTGAATATAACTGTGTCCCTTGTGTGTTCCTGTACTTTCCAATGCAAGAGCCAACATCCAGTTATGGACAAGCTTACATGAAAGGAGAGAGAGAGGAGGAGCTCTGACATTTGGAGAAATGAAGTAGAGAAACATTTTAAGCCATTTGAAGAGAACACATGTGTTCTCAGTACTTTATGTCTGCGTTACTGTCCTCATACCAGTACACCTCTGTATGTGTGACTGTCCCTGTCTTTAAACAAGCTCCAGTTGGTTTATCCTAATTACATTCATGAACACCTGATGCTTCTGAAGAGCTAGAAACCAGCCAGTAGGATTGATCTAAAAACATCTGTCTTGAAATAAAGTCTTTATGAATCACTGTAATACTCGCAGATGCCATTAGGTGAGGATGGAGCTCACTGGACCTCATTCACCACCTGTTCTTAGGTATAAATTCTTAAAACCTACTTACCCAGTAAGTCACAGCGATTCAGATGTTTGTTTGTAGGATTTGTTCTTAGGTATGAAAAAAATCTACAAATACGTCATTAATCTGATGTACTCTCATGTTTACTTTAAACCGTGCGGTCAGCTGGCAAAATTTAAGCAGATTTGTGACACAAACCATGTTGAGGCCTTTATACAAAAATGTCAGATATTTTAGTTTCTTATTGTTATAAATGAAGCTTGTGTTGTGATGAATGTCCAGTAGATTTGATGTACTTATCAGAGGGGTTTTGCACAAGCTTGTTGAGTCCTTGCCAGGCTGACTGCTTGCTATCATGAGAGAAAACATGTACAATTTAAACACACTGTAATTGATTAATATTGTTCTCTCAAAGACTTTTACAGAACAGAGTAATCATATTATTGTAAGCGTGTTGCACCCAAAATTTATCCTGACTGATTTTTATGTAATTTATATAACTAGAAAAGGGGGGGGAAACTTTGAACTTCAGTTAATCAGAAAGTATCATTTCCCTGTAATTACACTTTTCATCAGCATATCGTCACTGTTCAAAAGCATATATTGCCTTGTTTTCATTTTTGCTTTTATGCATCATTTCAACACAGCAGCTGTCCTTTACATTGCATGTACATTTTATGATGAATGGACCAATATAAATGTTTTAAAATTACTAATTAAAAATATTTTACAATAAAAAATAAAATGTATTTTATGTATACAGTAAATGTAATGAATGTTTTGCCTTCTACCATTGCTGCTTAAAAAAAAAACAAATATTTTTTGGACAGTGACAACATTAATTTATGTTTCACAAAAGTAATATAGAAAACGTATGTGAAAAAGTATGCTGAATATCTTCATACACCCTCATAACAAATAGGTGCCATTTCTCTTGATTTTCTCCCTGCTTTCCCTTGATGCACCAATATAAATACCTGAATAATTATTCCCTCTTTGAACACTGACAACCAGACTGGTTAACTATAACTACTGTAAGTATTTGATTACCTGTCCACACCTGTGTTTTGGAGTGAATGTGAAAGACCTGACTAGCTAGGAGATGTGAGTGATACTGGGTGAGAGAGTGGGTTTGGATGGAACAGCTTTGGAACAGAGGAGTTAAAAGTGATGCTAAGTGGCTAATAGCAGACATCAACCAGGAACAAAAGCTGAAATGTCTCACAGAGATGCAGCCCTCAAGGCCACTCTGCAGCTTTTTCCAGCATGTGTTCCTCAGCTGGACATTATGTCTGGGAGCAGATTGAGGCCGCATGGCTGGACTCTTTTTGACTCCTCTGTCTCCACTGTCCCTTCTTCTAGTTTTGCTTTATGACTGTCATTATTAGATCATTCTACAGTACACACACTCCTGTCAACACAGAGCTCTCCATACAGACTTTGACAGATGCAGTCAAACAAGCAGAAGTGACATGTTCCTGCTGGATGGTTAAATCATAGACAAAACATTTAACTGACCATTTACTCACTCATATCTGAGCACTGCTGGCCAGAAAAGAACATGTTAAAGGAATGGTTTGTTGAACAAAATGTACACGCCGTTAAAGTTATGCTAAATGTAGCCTAGCCAAGATACATTTTGTGTTTGAAGATTGCTTGGATTTGCACTGGAGCTATTACTGTAATGCAGTCAAAAATAATGGAAGCAGAAAAACAGGGCTTTTTAAATTCTTACATGGAGTAAATTACATGGAGGGCTGTGTGTGAACAATAGTGGTGCTTTACCAGACTTAAATATTACACACAGAAACACTTTTTTTTCACGTTTTTAAAAACATGAAATGTGTTTTCTACATGGTAGATGCTGCCCTTAATAGCCACCACAGAATGTTTGTGTTTTTATGGTTTAGTGTTCGGTTTTTATGTAAAAATGTAAAAACATGTATTTCTATTCATGCTGAAAATGTCATACCTTGTTGACTGGGATTTTCATGCATTGTAACAAAGTGTGCCTTGCTGGAAAAATAGTGTTTCATGTGAATGAGGCAAAGCATGTCTCGGGTTTTGAGTTTGAAAGGACTGATGTTTTGCTTTGCTTTTGTGGAGGCAGGGTAGATGTTTTTGACAGTTTTCTCTTAATGCTTGTACAAAATTCCTCTGACATTTTCATTTGTAAAATTAAGCTGAAAAAATAAATCATACACACATAAACCATAAACACAACTTTTCCAGCCCTGTATTTTCTATGTACCGGTTTCTGTTCACACATGGTCATTTCCCAGAAATTCTTTTGATTCTGCTTTGTGTTTTTTACTCTTTGCAATTTGAGGCCTTTCTGCACAGTATTAGTCGATGAGCTGTAACATTATTTGTTAACTTGTTAACTGCAAACGCCAAAAGAGTCTTGGCTGATTAGCTACATTTAGAATAAGGAAAAATGTAAATTAGTGGTGTAAACTTTATCTGTCACTTCCCACATGACTTTGTCCCTCTTGTACCCTGACCTTTGCACTTTTGAACTCATGTGTAGGTGTTTGGCTGAAGCCCACGCGGAGCTCTCGGATGAGGGAGAAAAGGGCAGACTTTGTTGCTGGCTGTCTCGGTGGAAGGGTGATTGTTGCCGGAGGGCTGGGTAAGTCCTAATGGAGTGCACTTATATTGCAGACATAACTCATAACTGCAACCAGTGCAGGACAATTGTAAAAGGCAATGACTTAACTGCAGTTATATAGCAGTACTCACACACAAACTACCTTGTGATAAAATGCTTTTCCAATTAATTCTGTTTATTATGGCAATTTAAATTGCACGATGAAACCATTAGGTACATGTCACATGGCAAAAATAACAGCTGCACAAGAGATTACTGTAAATCCTCTTTCTTTTCTCTTAAACCTATAATGATGAATGATAAGAACCTCACAGAAGGTTTTGCCATTGATTGACTGTGCTGGAAGGAGGATACAAATCCTTGAGTAAACCCCTCTGAAATTAAAATTTAAAAATGGCTCTATTGTTCATATGTAATAAAGGGTAAGCATATTTTTAGAGTGTGATTATCTGCATACCTTTCTGTCAGTGCACAATACAGTATATTGTTAAACATTATACGCAATACTAAATACAATGAATCACAGTCATATTGATATAAAATATTTATGAACTGTTTTAAAAAAATATATAAAATCAATTCTCCTTCCCACATCTCTCGACATCTCTTCTATTATTGTTAAATATTTTCTATTGAGCGAAGCACAATACTGCTACACGTCTACTCCATTTAGAGGAAATGTATGATTGGTTCATCCACATTATAGTCCCTAGTTGACCACAAATTGTGCCAATTAGCTATATGATTTGTTTGTTGGAGTTGTTTGTTTGTCACTCTGCAGCTAAAGCAGTCAATTCACAAATCACCACACCCTTTATGCCTCTTCCTTATCTGTCAGAACACAGACTACAGAGAATTTCTTCTTCAGTAAAAGCCAAACAATGGGTGACAGACACTGCTGTCACCATACTCTAAATATTTAGGGGAGATTAAGCTTCTATATTATTTTGTAAATTCAATGAATCCTTTATTAAATACAGTTTATTTGGTGGCTAAATCTGAATATTACTGAAGGAGTTAGTTAGCCTCCTCCCATAATATTCTCATACAGGATTTGTATAATATGGTTTCCAGTCTTTCAATTCAAAGATCTTGGGTTTACCACCACTGGGTTTAGCTGTTATGCTTGGCACAGTGGCTGTCAATGAAGAGGTTGTCTTAAATATACCATATGTTGAGCTTCATGTCCATCCTTCTTAATAAAGGAAATTAACAGAGAAAATAGGACAAATAAAACATTTATTTTAAAGGTGTTTTATGAAAAGTGTTTTGGATGGTCACTGAAAATGACCTAGCTGTGACAAATCAGTAAGTAGATAAGTAAGTAAGTAAGTAGATGAGGTATACCGTGTCAAAAGTAGAACACATTTAATAGAAGAAGTGGTCTCCAAAATAGTAATGTTACATGAAAAGTACCATTTAAAAATGGCGCTTAAGTATGCTATTGGATAATTTGTTTTTTCTGCCTCTGTTAATATAGCACATTGTTCCTTATGACTTACAAATTAAATGTGGTTGCACCATTGTGTCAGGTTGAAATAAGAACAGCTAGTCGGCACTTTATTAAAGGGTGTAAACAGGGAACTGACCCTGCTCCACACAGCTGTTACCCTGCATTTTGTGAAGGTCCAGAACCACCCACCCAACTGTTTGGCCTTTCCACCCTGGGGTGATTAAGGTTATTTTTAAGGTCACTCTTTCTTCCACTGTGCTCTAGTGTGTAAAGGACGGGAGAGGTTTGATGGCAGACAACCCCAGAATCCGTAAAATGTAGCAGACATGTAATCTGAACATTTTTAACAAGGTCCTCCAGGTTCAGTGCTGTATTCTGGGCACAATTTTCCACTTACCCTAGATGTAGTTGATCAGCCAATATATGTTTTGCTACATTTGTTGTTTAGAATGAGAGCTGTGAAGCTAACATTATTTACAAACCCTAGAACTTAACTGTTACCTAAAATGTTACTGTTACCCTAAAATGTCAAATGACTTCTGTAAAAGCATCATTAAAACCTGTTGATGTGGTTTAGGACACAGTATGACTCACTGAAACATTACAATGAACAATGACTGCTTTAGCTGCAGAGCGACAGCTCTAATGCACAAATCAGATAGCTAATTGACACAATTTGTGGTCAACTAGGGACTATAATGTGGATGAACTGTGTAGTTGGACACTGGACACTAGACTAAAAGGTGGGAATTGACAAACCACTTGAAGAGAAGCAGTACTTAAATCAGTTCAGCATCAGGGTCCGTTTTTGTCACAGTAAACATCAAAATAAATCTGGATGTGATTTGAGGGTATTTAGAGAATGTTTGTAATGATTCACTCTAACAGTTTGGACTGACTATAACCGTGGGTGACTATAGAGGCAAAATCTGTCATCCTTTAAGATTCCTTTTTAACCCTGGGTTTGAGTTAAGGCCAAAATTACAATGGCAGGATAATATATTTTTGTGTTTTATTGTACAGCATATGGGGCATTTGTCTACAAGGAACACAGGAGAGGTTAGGAACCTCTGATCTAACACATTAGGCAAGCTATTTGTTTTAGGAGTCAGTTTCATTTAAAAATATAATGGAGCTTATTTAGCGGAGTAGAAACAATGCTGTTATGCTTCTTCTCCATTAAGAGAAAGAGTCTCATTGGCTCATTCATATTATGGGCCCCTCTTGGCCCCACATTGTGCCAATTAGATAACTGATTTGTGCATTATAGTCGACATGCTGGAGCTAATGCAGACAATTCACGCACCACCGAATCTGTAAAAAATCACCACCCCCTTCCTGCCTCTTCCTTTTATCTGTCGTAACATTCACAAGAGAGCGGGACAGATTTCTTCTTCAATAAATACCAGCCGACAGAGTGGTTGAGAGAGATTTCTGTCACTTCCCAAAGAATATATTCAGGGACAACAATGGAGATTTAACCTGACACATTTTTATTACTTCACTTTCAACATTCAAAAATAGAATCTAAAACGGCCTGGGCTTTCAGGCAAAGCAGGGGACAAGGTAGAAGTGCAAGGTGTCCTTTCAAACAGAGCAGCCAATCTCTTTATTGTTCATGCTCTTCAACGTGTGAGATACTTCTTTTACCACTTCCTACTTCTTTTTTACGCAGACACAGATACACACATTCACACACAGACGGTATAATAACATGATGAGATACTTCATTCCCTCCAGGTCCTCATATCTTCCCAGAATTAATGTCTGCCATTAACTTTGTGATGGGGCTCATATTCTAGAAATTGCTCACCATCCCTAATGCCCCTGCCCAACCTTAATCAATTTTCCCTGTACTCCATTTAGACCGCAGATTACCAGTGTTTTAAATATAAAACAGCCTATCTAATTCACTACAGGATTTTCGATCTCATGTCATATGTCAGTGAGCTTCGAGCATGCAAACGCTATTGTCAATAATGTTATTGTCGTTTATAATAATTAAATACTTCTTGTTGCTGTGGCTTATATAATATAATGAAAAATGAAAAATGTTTCTAGCATAAAATACAAATAGAAAATGTGAAAAAAATGTGGCTGAGAAAAAATATGCTGCTTGAATTGGTTTTGGAGCCTAAGCTGGAGACTGTTTATACCAGTACAACTTGCATACTAAAGAACAATTGGTCCTCTAATAAAAAAAGAAGCTTATCTTTGCTGTCATTGAGAAACCTTTTGAAACTGCTATCTGCCCTTGATATTTTCCGAACCATTTCATAACAAGTGGTCCAAAAGTACCTGGATGTACTTTAAAAGAGATATAAAGAGTATAGATTCCATTTAGTAGACTCAAGAGCTGTTCACAGTGTCGGTGAACATCTGGACATCTAAAGCATTTAGTCCTTTTAAAACCACCTCACAGAAAGTTATTGCAAGTAATGGTTTTAGATATACTGTCTGATATCTGATATGTTGTTTCTCGATGGTTTTAAAGAGGAGGTTTTGGTCTTAGTTGTAGTTATTTTGATTTGTTTATGATGGAGAGATGCATGCAGAGTGTTGTACGATAAAATAGCACCCAATAAAAAAAGAATTTATTTAACCATCATATGTTAAGCATATAAAACTCAGAAAGCACAGTGTGTAAGTTGTGTTTTTGAATAATAAATAAAATGTCTATGTGTATAAAGTGTATATATTTTATGTACAGACATCATAAGTCCTAATTCCTATAACCATCATCTTGAAGAAATCAAAGAGTCAGTACATTACAGAATGATTTTTATTATGAATGAATATATGTAGTAGTTATGATTGTGCCACCTGGTGTCTGTGACATTGTTTTTCTAAAACGACCTGGGCTTTCAGGCAAAGCAAGGGACAAGGTAGAAGTGCAAGGTGTCCTTTAAAACAGAGCAGCTAATCTCTTTATTGTTCACTGATGTCTGTGACATTGTTTTACGATAGATTTAAGATTAAAATGATTCATTTTTCATTCTTGTGAAACATCCTTATGGTGGAGATAGCTATACAGAATAGTTCCCAGTAAAACTTACTTTTGGATTTTAGTATATCAAAATATGTAGTATATATAACGTGTAGGTTTACTGGTATTTTGGATGTTAAATAAGTTTCCTACGTGGGCATTGCGACCTCAGGTCACACCTTTACAAAGTTAATCTGAGCTGGTAGGTTTCTTTGCAATGTGCCATTTTACATCAAAACATTCTGAATGACTGTCTTCACACCTCAGACTTGATTAGGCAGATTTTTTTTTGTAATTACGGAAATTCCCTTATAAAATGCTTTCGTCTGTGAAATTTGCATTTCAGAAATACAGTGTTTTATTACTGCAGTGACTGTATGGAGGAGGAATTCACTGGAGTTTTTGCTCATTCATTTAAAGCCCCACTTTAAACTGACATTTATCTGTAGTTTTTGAGATTAATTTGGTATTAAAATGTATGTTGTAAATGTTAAAAACCACTATATAAAGGCCTTCACTTTTGCTAATGCTGCTCATGTGTTCAGTTAAACAATTGTTTCTTAAATGAGTTAGTGAAAATAAAACAAGTTCTCCTGGTTTGCATTAGATGACTGGCAAAGATTCAAGTGCGTAGTGTAGGAGTCGTACAGAACATGGTAGAGAAGGAGGTGGCAGATTACAAAAACCCATCACAGAGAAAAGTAGTGGTAAGTAAGGAATATATTACATAGCAGGGAGGAACTCTCAGGCACAGTCTTCCTCCCAGACTTCATTTGCACGCTTTGTTTTGCGCAGTTGGACCTGTGGTGTAGCTGCTTGGACTGCAGAACTGAAGTAAGCCTGTCAAGGGAGAGCCATGTGCATGTGTGTTTGTGTGTGAACAGTTGGGAGACTACATGTGTGTGAGCATGTGTACAATTGGATCATGCATTTAGTTTCTGCTGACCTATGAAACTGCTGAAACAATTGGTGGAAAAGGGTGCCACAAGATCAGAAAATGGCAGCCATTCTAATCACAAGTGAGGTGTAAATGGTTGGGTCCTTCCACATTTCAAGCCATATATGCTCTGACCCATGAAAAGGTGGAAGGAAAATATGTTGACACACCATACACACCATATAGATGCCGTTGTAGTGTCCAATTACAGACTGTAGTCCATCTGCTTCTCTGTATGAGTGGATCAGAAACAGCAGTGCTGATCGGTGTTCTTGTGGACAGCGTCCTGTGACCTCTAATGAAGGACTAGAGAATGACCAACACAAACTGTGCGACACCATATGAGCTATTGCTAACTTACTATCTACAGTGTGGACCAGTAAAGAATAAGCCCTGGGAGTGGACAGTGAGTGGACACAGTTTAAAAACTTCAGTAGCACTGCTGTATCTGATCCTCTCACACCAGGGCAAAACCCACTAACACAATACGCCAAAATAGAAGTTAATAGCTTAAAGGAGAAACATTGTGTTTACAACCAAATAACTTCAACCCAGCTATGAAACATGGTGGTGACAGTATCACATTTTAGAGCTGTTTTGTTGTCATTGTCACTGCTGCACACACCGGTAGCTAAGCATAGGTTCACATACGTACAGAAAGACATTTAACACTGGATCACAATGCTCTTTTTAATGGACAGTTTGCTAAATGTAACCACAGTGCTAGTTATAAGGAGATCCACAGCCTCTCACACTGCACCGTGGCACAGCTTCCCCCTGTGCAGATTACAGAAAACGGCTAGGCTGACTGCTTCTGATTATCTTCTGCAGGAGCGGCTGTGGCACCGCGTTTGTTCTCCCGAGAAATTATGATAACAAAAGTCACCCCCAGTGTCGCTCACGCGTTCATATCATGCACGCTTCAATTTGAGTCTCCATGGAAACTGGTACAACTTAGCGGTGGGTGATGCGTAATGATGTTGGTCTCGCCACCAGAGGCAAGGCAGACCTGAGAAACAGAGAGAGAAAGAGAGAGAGAGACTTGCTGACCCTAGGGAGACAGGGAAAGATTTTCTAGTCAGAGCTCCAGTTTGTGAGACAGTCTGCCTATACTATTAAGAATGGAGAAAAGTGCCATGTAGCCTGGTTTAGACATTCCTGTCTATTGTCCACATTGGAACATGGCAGGACAGCACTGCCCAGATTTCTGAGTTTCACCTCATCAAAGAGTTTATGAAGCAGAATCTCAGCATGTGCATATGCTGCATAATTTTTACAGATATCTGCAAGGTGCCACCTGTCGAAATCCGCATTAGCCCCAAAACCCACCAGGTGGCAGGTGCTCCGTCTGTGAGAGACATCCGGGCGCATTTGTGTGTATGTGTGTTTGTGTATGAGTGCAGTAGGGGGGTGTTACGATGTCAAGGTGCTGTTGGGTTGATTGAGGAGCTGGAGAGGCAGCCTAATGATGCGGCTGTGCTGTGTACTCTGCACACCTGCGTAAGAGTGACTCATAAAGCTTCACTGTGGAAGCTCCCTCCTGTTACCTCAAACTCATCTGAAATATTAAACAGTTTAAATGCTATTTCACACGCTGTGATTCTTTTACATGTGTAGAGAAGAAGATGAAGTTTGTTAAAACATCATGAGGCATTTAACTAGTGGCTCCTCCACAAGGGAGCATTAAAATGATAGCAGTTACTTTGCGGATTCTTTCAAGTGGGGCAATATGGCAAAAAGAAATTATGGACTGAAAAAGATTATGGACAGCATTGAAAACATTTTTACAATACACAGTATATATGTCTAGATATGTAATCGTTTATAATTTTATAAGTTGCCACAAAGAACATAGAACCAACACTATAAATACATAGACTATTCACAGTCTAACATATTGCACTGCACTAAATCCTGTTGGACACACTAGTTGTTTAAAAGTGTGAAAAAGACAGTATCAGATTAGTATCTGTATTGGCAGATACGTAAAGTGCAGTGTCAGTATGGATATCAGACATGAAGGAGTGGTATAGAGACATCCCAGTTATTAAGTAGCTTGTAAAACATAAAACTCTTAAAGGTTAATAAAGAATTAATACAGAGAAATTAAAAAGGCAATATTCCCCGCTGCATGTCAAATAATGTGTTTTACCTGTATTGCTAAATCTCAGGTGTTCTTTCATTATCTCCATCTCCAAGTCAGCATTACGCCTTTTAATAATAATTAAATTATTGTTTTATCTAAATTAAAAAATATGACTACATTCACATTCTAAGGTTTTGTTTATCTTGGCATACTATGCTTTATAATACTAATGGTTGTAAGAAGTATTGATAAAATCGTGTCTAGTGGTTCTGTGCCCTGGGGTGGCATCTAGGTGAGTCTTTTCGAATAGCATTCTAGGGAAGATACAGTTCACAACCTTCCTTTACTCGTTTGCTGCTCTCCTTCTCTTAGATATTTGTGACCTGCATAATCCATAATTATTAATCCAAATAGTTATCTGTTGTTCTTTGTGTTATTAACATTTGGTGTCAAAACATTCAGTGAATTTTCTTTTCTGAAATTGCCAAATCACAGATTTTAAGTTTTCCTGTTTGGTTTGATGTTCCTTGGCATCATTTGTTTGTTTGTTTGCACAGTAGTTACTTAATAATACATCTAAATATTAATGACATTAATCTAAATATAAATGACAAGAATAATATACCTGCAGTTTAAAGGGGGATAAATGCATGCATGTTAATCTGTACAGACTTGTGTTTATCTTCTGACACGTTTGTTTGTGTTGATTCAGGTAACCAACCATCACCGCTGGGATCAGTAGAGAGTTATAATCACATGAAGAGGAGATGGGAGGCTGTGGCTCCACTCTCTAGTCCACGATGTTCTTGTACATCCCTGCAGACCTCGAACATGCTTTTTGTCATCGGAGGCGTGTCCCAAGGACCCAGCAACGCTGTGGAGGCCCTCTGTCTGCGAGAAAGTGTCTGACAGACACATAAACATAGACGTACCTATAAACAGACACAAATGCACCCAATGCTGGACTTAACTGGGCATAAGACAGACCAAACCGCAGAGTTCTCCCCCAGTTGCCTGACAAACACAGGCTGTAGTGTTTCAAGTTTTTCCTTTCAACAAAGGAAGATAATCTGCAGGAGTCTAGACAGCAGCGAGCATATCTGGATGGACTATAGACTCTGATGATGCTGGAGGTCTTAGACAAACAAGCAAAAAAAAGTCTTTATCTACACACAAACCTACACAGACAGAGGTTCAGTGGTGCAGACACCTTTGATCTGTACAGTGTCTTTTCAGAATCAAAGCAGGGTACTTTTCTGGCTAAACTCAAAAGGAACTTAGGGCCATATACACCACGCTGCCGCAGAGGTTGCCTGCAGTAGCACATTTAGCACTTTTTCTATTACTTTAAAGAAAAAGGAGAAATGATGTGTGAGGATTTTTTTTGCAGGAGTGGAGGCGTATGTCTGTGTGTTTTTGTACCTTCACAGCCATGCATGTGTGAAATTCAGCACTGTTATTCTTAGAGCAGAAAAGAGCACTCCGCTAATGGTTAGTAACCGATGTCTGCGCTGTAGCATGGGGTTTGGATTAGGACGAGCGATGCCAATGAATCGTGTCAAAATTAGACAGCAAGAGTGCGACCAAGCTCAGTCCAAGCAATTTCTGAGTGTCAGAGCCCCACATAATGCATTTATGACTTTCAAATTACCCTATATAGAACAGCCATATACCCTACAAATGAGCAGTTGGCATGACAACTGATGGTTGGCTTCAGTGCGTTGATTAGAGGTAACTTGTTTGAACCAGTTTGCTAAGAGCCTTCAACTTGTACAGCAGTTAGCCTGTCTGAAAATGGAGAATTTTTAAATGTGCCATTGACAGCAGGACTGATGATTGCTGTCAGGAGATGCAATTGAAAGGAGAACAAATTAGCATTAGCTTATTTTCACATGCACAATTTTCTGCACGCCTACACATGCACACACATAACATGTTTGGCATGTATTGGCATTCTGCGTTTGCCCTGTCTTCACCATTGATAGTTTGGCCATAACTTGAGGTCAGAGTGCTCATCAAAGCCCTAGCTACAGTACTGTGCAAAAGTTAGAGAACACATTTCATTTGTTTTATTTTTAGTGGTAATGGACGTACCTGTTAAAAAAATACCTGTTGCTCTTTTCGTTATTTGTACATTTCATAATCAGAAATAGTCCAAAATTACCTAAGATTAGTGAAAGTGTTGAAAGTCATATTTTTCCTCTTCTGTAAAGTTATTGTTTTGGAGATAAAATGTCCTGACAGCAAGAATATGTACACGTACATATATAATGATATAAATTTACAGTCTCAACAACTAAAATATATATATTTGTACTCCATAAACACAATTCCTATTTTCAATTTAACCAGTATTTAGAGTAATCACGTGTTTCACCCCTTACAGATAACAGGCTTCCTTATAATAATTATCTTGTTTTTCATTAAAAAGTCTCATTCAGACTGCCCCACACATTATTAAAAATATTTGCTAACTTTCAAACAGGTCACAGCATAGCAGGAGGGTGAAAACTGCTTCCATTCTTTTTTGGGAGATGTTTTTCTTCATCCCCAGAGTTCAGGCTTTTGCTTTTCAGAAACCAAGTAATTCCAAACATATGTATTGATTTTGAGGTCTGGACCCTGGGGGCTATGAGTCCGTTCTGAGAGCACCAGCAGCTTCTTTGTTTAATTTCACTTGATGCATCGATATAATGAAGGGTGGTCTCTGACTTTTGCACAGTACTGTAAATGATGGGCCACAAGCTCTAGGGAAATTTGCATGGTTGAGGGGGAGGGGCGTATTTCTGTATATTGTTTATTGTTTGTGTAGAGAGGAATTGGGTTACACTTACAACATGTTGGTCATTCTGATTAGATCGTGGCCTGCTCTCTAATGATCTCATGACCTGCCATTAACCAAAGGCCCATTGCCTGACTCCATAACAAGATACTTTTACATATTCATGCTTTCATATTTAGCCTGTCTCCAGGGTGTGCTGCTGCCTTTCTGTCATCTGTATGTGCACGGAAAGGGTGACTGTCTCTGATGAATGTTGAGTGAATGGAAAAGGCGTTCATTTACCTCCAGCATTTGAGCGACACATGCCTTGCCCGCAAACATGATGATCAAAGAAACACACACATACACGGTCCTGCTCGCACACACATACGTACACCCACTCACGCCTGGCATGTCTTGTTTGTTTAGATTTACACCTCCCTAATGATACAACTGTGATACTCCGCTGGCTGCCAGCAGTCTTTTTTAGCACGTCACAGCAGAAATGTTAGCTGATGATAGATGGAAGTTTGTGGCTATGTGCAGCCGTGACAGGCTTGCTTACTCAGAGACAGCAGAGAAAGAGGAAGAGCTCATGAGGACAAGAAACAAGTGTTACTTCTGTTTCTTGAAAAAAGATGCTTTATTTTTGTTGTCCCTCTATAAAAAACACACAAGTTTTGCTGTGTAGCAAATGCAAAGTGTGTTTCTAGCATTGTGTGTGGCTTGTAGTAGGTTTTGACAGTTGGTAACAGCCCCCGGGCTGTACAGGCGATGTGTGAGTGGATTAACTGAGATGATTTTTAAAACAATGTACCTCTTCTTCTAACAATATTCTGCAACATGACGAGGCTCATGATTGCAGCGCACTGCACTTGGCTGTTCTTAGCATGCATAAATCCGGCAGTACCAGCTTAGAGAACCCTGAGCCAGGCCATATCTTTTAATCTGCCACCAATCTGTTCTTGGAAGAGAAATTTTATAGAAATAAGGGACTGCACATCCAGACTAGGAGCAATATGAAATACATTCTGGGCTTTACGTTTTAGAGACCCAGATAATTTCACAACCGGTTTAAACTAATTAGGCAATCGGTACAAATTTTAACATGGTTGTTTTTTTTTGTTTGTTTTTTTTATTTATTTGTTTTGAGCTACACCAAGATTAAATAGATCCACCCGTTTGTTTGTGCATTTGTGCTTTTCTAATAAGGAACACAGAGTGTATAGTAGACCTGGACCTTCAGTAGCAGTTGTGTTGCTGTGATTTTGATCATGTTTCTCTTTGTCATGGATATTTCCCTGTAGTAAAATTCTAGTTTGGACCAGTGAATTAACCCAGTGCTTTGTGTTTAGTTGGTCTACTTGTTTGTTTTTGTTCATGTGACAGGTTGTCATTGTTCACCCTATATTTTCTAAAGCCGAGGTGCTGGGTATGTCCTTTCTCTATGATGCTGTGCTTTGACCTTTGTAATTGGTGTGTTACTGCAGATTGTGCTAGCTGACGGGCGCTAATGGTGTCCAACTCGCAGGGTTGGTACTGTGTTCCAGAGCATTGCTGTGCTGAGTCTGTGCCTCCAATTTAGAAGAAAAAAAATACTGCCAAAGAGGAGCTTAGTCAAAGAACAAAACACTGTTAAAGCTATTGGCTTATCAATGGAATCTCAAGTGTGGAGCAATGTATATGAAACATGTCAGTGCGATCACACAGTAGAGAACAGTTTTATATTTCCAGATTTGTGCCTGTGGCAGGTTTTTGCCATGTTCACATCCCTCACATCAGAAATAACGTTGGAGGCTATGGTACACGACAGGACACACTTGAAGAGAATGAGCAGAGACAGTGCGCTTGGCCACAGCCAGCCATGGGGAGCTAGTAGTGTCCTTTAGCGTTGTGCTTCTTCCATGAGCAGAACGAGAGCTATTAGCCCTGTATGTTAAACCTGTATCCACCTTGCATGGCCGAGCTTCATTGTAGCAGAGCCAATAATGCAGCAGAGCCAGAAAGCTCTGCTAGCTTTTCTGATACAAATTTTGAAGCTGATGATGAGAGCGCTGACTACCATGTGATCTGTCTCCAGCACAAGATTCCAGCATGCTGATGCTCCTCTGACAATCAATTTGAAGCAATTTTTAAATGAAACGGTCTAAAATGGCGTCACTCCTGACTTTTTCAAGACCATAGAACCTAGTTAGCCAGGCTGATTTGTACTTGTATAGAAACACAACATTTTGCAACCTTTCTATGCTGGAGCAACTTATGAAGATCACCACTTCGGGGCTGTAGCATGCCTGGCAGATTTGATTCATCACAGTATACAAGCACACCAACAGCGTCCCACTTTGAAGCATGTATAGAAGCTATAACAGGCCACCATAGCTGCATAATGATGTCATGAAATTCAGAATCAGAGTCTGGAAGGTTAGCTTTAGTAGCAAATCCACTTCGCAGAGAAGTGTTCTATTGTTATTCATTCATCTAGTAGGTTGTTGTGCATAAACTAACATATTCATTTTCATATAGTACTGCTTGTCATGTTTGAGCTGAGTTTCTATCTCAAAACTGTCAAACAGTGACATCAAAGGTTAGAAAGGATGAATGTGAGAAGCAAGTGCAGCACCGTACTACAGTACATGATGCTGCAGTTATAGATCACCATTGCACCTAACAAGTCCCCTCTATTCGTAAGTGCAGATTAAAACAGCATATCACATGGAAACCTTCACTCAGACTGGCATGGTTGCTGACAGCGCTCTGGGATAACACTGGTTCATGCAGGTTTGTGCCAGCGGCTCCAGTCCAGTAGTTCAGTGCCTATATATGTGAGGTAGTGCCTCTACTATGACTTCTCTAATAAAATATTTGATCATTGCTGTCCAGTCTTGTTTTGCTGTGTGTCTTTTCTTTGCCTCATCTTTTTTCCCTTCTAATTTTAGTGGAATGTGACAGCAGCCCCGCAGTGCGCTCTGGACCATGAACGCATCTGGCCAGCATACAGAAAAGTGACAAATGGATCCCGCTCAAATGTCACCGCCATTCATTATAGATGAAGTAGATGCCACCAAAACATCTTCAAATGTCGCAGGGGGCCCTTGCAGGCGAAAATGATTTGCTCGCCTCGTGGCAATGCCTGTTATACCTTTGATTTATGACTCTTTGCCCTAGCAGTTGTCCATATAGAAAAAACAACATGAAGAGGCTGGTCTTAATTATGTCATTTACATCATGCTCTTTTTACAGACAGATGGGCTGGTGCACCGAGCCTATAGCCAGAAGTCAGTGAAGGTCTTTCATGAGTGATGTTTAATCCAGCACATAAATCACAGATAAATCAAGACTGTTGACTTTGACTGAAATGCGGTGTGCTTGACTCATAGGGCTTTGCCGTATTGCTTTTGTCAGACATTGACCTTGAATATTAGAAGCTAACCAATTAAAGTCTTATCCAGACAGTTCTCATCTTTTTCTAAATTTCCCTCTTCATTAGACATTGACAGGCTGTATTATCTGGATCATTAAAACTCATATGCTGTGTCAATCACGGTGAATAAACTGAATTTCTTAATGCCATTATTTCCCTTCTCTGAGAGAAAATCCGAACAGGGTATTTTTATTCGCTACCCTGGCAACGAGCTCTGACATTTTGGGAGATTACAAAATCCTGGGCAATGGACAGTCCAGGCAACCACTGAGCTTTTGTCATGACTGATTGCACACTTGTGCCACCCAGGGTCTTGCTTTATGCAGACTGATTTTCAATGAACCGTAACAGGTTAAGTGTTTTCCTGTAAGGAATAAGGATGGGGGGTAATGTTAGATATTAAAGCACATACTTTCACATCGGCCTGCTTTTTATTAATATGGGATATAAACGATTTTAAATCTTCACTTTAAACCTCCATTCTCTGTGAAAATGTTCACTTAGTGTAAAACCATCTTATTAAACTGGTTATGGCTATTAGACCTTTTAAAATGGAAAACAAAAGCGACATGTCAAACCCCAGACCAAACCCATCAACCAACTACACGCTGTGTCACAACATGCTCTATGAAGCACTGACATCTAGGGACATTTTCAAATATTGCACCATAGGGAAAATGATATGGACTGTCAATAGCACAACAGGTACTAGTATTGAATTCTCTTGTAAATGGCTTGGTACTTAACAAACGGTGAGGAGGGGGTTTTAAAGTGTGAACTGAATTCTTGTCAAACAGCACAAGGTTCACACTGAGTGACGTTTTGTTTACCGAACACACAAGAAATAAACCAGGTCAGATAGAAAAAGTTAGCAACTAGTGAAACATCCTTTACACCCTGTAACAGGTAATCCGCACTGTGCAGAACTTGGGAAGTATTTCTGATTCATTCCTATGTACAAAACTGATGCAGTTCATGTGTTTTTAAAGTTTATGTCTTGTTTGAATGTCCTGTTTAAGATCTAGATTAACAGCAGAGCACTGACTGCTGAAACAGAAACATCTCAGTTTGACCTGCACGTGTGTACAGTTACCATAAAGTTCAGCTGTATACTTATGGTCTAAAGTTGAGACAGGCAGCAATAGTTTGAAATTTCGACTCCTGGATTTTGTAGTTACTGGTTGGTGTTCCCCAGCTGAGGCAATCGTTTGCCTCTGCAGTTTAATTTATTACTAGTCATTACAGAATCCAAGACTAGAACATGAAGTCAAACTCTGGACCCTTTTGAACCCCTTTCCTCTTTGCACAGTCCTAATATACTAAATCTCTATAGACAATTTTATTTTGGAATTTGAACAGAATTATGTTGGGAAGAACAGATGAACACAAATGTTTGTTTTATAAGGCAGGACACGTCAAACCCATTGACTCCAGTTGAGTCCAATTATCCACTTTTTTTTCAGCCTGCTTTGCTGGAATTACACATGCATCATTTTTTTCCTCAGTGACCTTAAATGATTTAACATTTCTGTTGTGTTGTTGTAAAACTAGACTAATTATTCCAATTTAATGGTGAAATTACTTTTGAGGAGCCATTCATACAGAACTAGAGATCATCCCAACTGCTCCCAGACTTTCTTCAGAGTTATGCGATCCTTATTGTAGCCTATATTTACATTTCAGTAATTAATTTGGTGTCTTCAGTGTTGATTTTATTTATCTAGTGTTTGAGGTGTATAAACAAAGATTATCTCCTCTGAGCTGCACAGACCCTTAACAGCGCTGATATTAAAATCCACTTATGAGTGTGAATTATTTACCAGGGCTGAGGGGAAAAACAATTATCAGTCAGACCTGGTTGCTGCTGAATGCCACTAATGGTTTTCCAAGTCATTGAATTGTATTTTTCTGCTACACTTTATTTTAGGGACTACTTAATTGGGGCTACTCACAGAACTCAGTTTATGATGGACAGATAACCCACTTACAGTTTTTGTATGGTGTCATATCATTCTCACACAATGAAAAAGATTTTTATCAACAAAAATTTGATCATATTTTATGGTAAAATCACTGTCATTTTTCAGTTAAGCAGATGCGGCCTCCTTCCTATTTCCACCATTGTACTGGGGGGGTAATCCAATAAGGACATTACTTAATGATGCCTTTGATGGCCTTGACACTTCTAGGGTAAGAGAGCTTATCCCCATGAAGCGTGCAGTCAGCACATTGGAATAGGTCTCTGATGTGTACACACCAACTCAGAAACGGGAAACTGTAACATCTCACTCATATCACCAGTGTAGTAAGAAAACACTGAATCTCTCAAACTAATCTTGGATTTCTAAAACTAAACTGTTCTAAAGTAGAAAAGAAAAACCTTAATACTCTCATATACTCGTCCATGTAAATGAACTAAAAGCTTTTGTGTTCTTTAAAAAATCTATCAATTCATTCTTCCTACCATTTGTAGGAACAGTGTTAGGAACAGCTTAATATAAAATTACAAGGTCCCACTTCATTTGCATTCAGCCAGTCAATGGTTCTGATTGTTGAGAGTCAGTTGTTTCCTAACCGTATTGGAGTTAACTGTTAGAATAAATACTAGAGTTGGATTTGGAACCTGGATTAGTTAGGCTTCAGTTGAGTTGAGATTAATGTTAGGTGATTTGATAATTAGTTATTGTAAGTTCAATGTAAGATAAAAACGTACAAAGCATATACACTGGGCTGTTCACATAAAGGGCTAACAAACATGAACAACTGAAATACAACCACATCGTTTTCATTTTACAGGGAATTACAGTATGTAGTGCATGTGCACATTCAGTTCTTTATATGGTTCTGTATATGTACAGTATGTACATTATTAATATATACATAATCTCATAGTCGGTAACAGTAGCATTGTTTTGCAGTGTATTACATCACCCAGATATCAGTCACACACCTTGTCAGTACAGGGTTTCTCTCTCTGGTACAATGCATTGCATAAGCTCATCAATGTAATTAATTTAATGCAGGAAGACAGCAGAACGAGGGCGGTCTCAGTATTGACTGGCAATATGACAATATGTCACTGCATTCAAAAAATAAATTCAGCACCCAATAGCTTCCCTGTAAGCTTCATGTAACATGGCTGTGGGTTTTGTTTATGAACTATCTGTGGGTCAAAGGATTAAGGTTCTTAGCTGTCTGTTCTCAGTGGTTTCAATCCTGCTCTTTATCTTTTCCTTGCTGTAACACATTCATTGGTTGGTTTAGCAGCAACATATGTAAATGCACACAAACAGAAAAAAAAACTATGAACTATGACGACAACACAAAGCTGTTACTCAGTTTAGAACAGTTTAGAAGAGTCTGACTTTAACGATCAGAAAGTGAATACAATCACACAGCATGCTGCTACTTACAGGCTGCTTTCGGGGTCATAATGGTGAAAGTGTGACTTTCTTCCACTCACTATGTGGAGCAAAGCCTCAACATCGATGTTTGAGGAATTGCCCAGAGTGAAATTGTGCAGAGCTAAGAGCTCACTAAGAACTTTACATTAAAGATGTCCAGGATCTTCTAGAAGACGTGTTAAAGTCGGATTCCTGTCTGCTGGCTTGTTTTGTGAATTTTCTCATCCAACTTAAATGGTGCTGCATTGTGAAGGTGCTGATTAAGAAGCCATTTTCAGCCTCATTTAAAGATGAACATCATCCCTGTTTGCTGACGTATGATATGAAAAGTGAAAGGATATGAAAAGTGCAGACCTCCCGTTCACAGCCCAGAAAGGTGGATTTATGCACGTATATTTTTGGTGTTCCTGCTCGACTGGAACACGAGCAGGTGTATGTAAATTTTGGGTTATATAACAGTCTAGGATCTTGGAAATGGTCTGTTTTGCTCCCTTTTTCACAAATGTGGGATTTGCATTTGAAGGAAAAGACAGCACCATTTGAGCTTCACAATGTGTTGTTTCTGTGTACTGACCTTTTATTATTCAAGTATGATGATGCAAATACAGTTTTCTACTTTGTGGCACCTTTAATTACAATCACGTTTTAAGCTGAGGTAACAAAGTCTGTATGTACTGCTATTCAACTAAATGGAAATGTGAAGTGCTCTTAGTTTAGTTATGTGCTCTAGTGCAAATAAAGTAATGTCACCCCTCCAGGGAGGTTACGTGGCCTTAAGGACACACAGTGTCACTGATGCAAAGCACAGCTCATATGAAGTCCCGAGAGCGACTGGAATGATAAAGGCATGCTCTAATGGGGAATCTTCAGCTGCAGAATGTAAGTGAGTGCAAGGTATTGCACAGTGTAGCCAAGGGGTGGCCAGGGGTGGCTAGTAGCCTCATTGTGAGACATTATAGTTAACTGTGTGACTTCCACTGAGAAATAGCTAGCAAGCCTGTCAGCAGTGTCTTGAGTTTTAGAAGGAATGGAAATGTACAGTTGCATGTCATCAGTACAACTATGAAAACTGTTTCCTAATGATGATGTCATTAGGAGAAAATGTTTTCCGAAATACACTGTATATTTAAAACACAGTTAATAGGTTAAAAACGTTTTCCAAATAATGTGCATAGAATTATCCGTTATTACATAGAGTTATACACCGATCATTAATCATCTGATGATCTGAGCACTCTTGTAATGCATCCCTCAGCAGAGCTGCTCTGTGAGCTATGGCATGAAGTAAGTAAGATGTGTTAATTGTTCAAAATGAATGAATTTACGTTTGTCACGTTAACAAATTACTTTTTACAGCTACACGGATTCATAAGCTTGATTCTGTATGAGGAGAATTCTGTGCCACTTGGAACTGCTAAAGCTAGGTCAGCTAGTTTTTGGTTTACAACATTCCCGTGTTTTTTAATGCCAGTCAATCAATCAATCAATCAATATTTATTTATATAGCGCTTTTTACAACCAACGTTGTCTCAAAGCAGCTTCACAAAAAGTCAATTTGTCATACAAAGAAAAGAACCACAAGGTTAATGTACAGACATGTGAGGGTGGAAAAACCGGGTCCGAGCCCCCCTTGAGCAAGCCAGAGGCAACAGTGGCGAGGAAAAACTCCCTTGGGTAAGGAAGAAACCTTGAGAGGGACCAGGCTCAAGGGCGGAACCCAACCTCCTCAGGTCAACCCGGATGAGAAGAGAGAGACAGACAGAATTAACATAGAGGAACATCTAATAGATCCAGTCTGATTAGATCCAGTCTGATTAGTCCAGGAGGCAGTAACTGTGAGTTGGAGTCGACCATAATAAGCAGGGCCAGACACTGGTCAGTGTAAGGTTGTGGTCATGCCGGGTGATGAAACAGGACAGGAGACACACAGTGGCGCTGATGCTCAGGTGCCTCTATCCACTCTGGGGGTTCTGATGTGATCACGTCAATCAGTGCTTAACAAGGAAGAGGAAAGAAAGAGAGAAAGAAGGATAGAGAAGGTAAGAGAGATAGAGATGGAGACAGACACTGATTAGGAGAATTAAGGATTAAGAGGTAGATATTGTAATTTGTTGAATTGAGAGTGTGTAGTCCTGAGAGTCCTGTAGAGGATTCCTCTGCGCTGGTAGCCCCTCAGTGTGATCCGTCAGGAATGATCCGCTCATAGAGGAGACAGACAAGAGGGAGAAGTTTGGGTATTGGTCCATTTATGGAGAAATGTAAATTAAAGCGGTAAACAGATGTTATCAGCTAAATGTTTGTGCAAACAAGTATGTTTTGAGTCTAGTTTTAAATGTAGAGAGTGTGTCTGATTCCCGAACGGATAAAGGGAGAAGATTCCATAGTTTCGGGGCTACGCAAGAAAAGGTTCGACCACCTGCTGTGGTTCTTCTGAACCTAGGTACTGTCTGCAGGCCGCTATTTTGTGAGCGGAGTGCATGCGTGGGTTCGTATGAGTGAAGTAGTTCACTGAGATACTGGGGGGCCAGACCGTTCACTGATTTGTATGTAAGGAGTAGAATCTTGTACTCCACAAGAAATTTACCCGGTAGCCAGTGTAGTGACGACAGTGTCGGGGAAATGTGATCGTATTTTTTTGTTCTAGTAAGGACTCTAGCAGCTGCGTTCTGGACGAGCTGGAGCTTATGTAGAGCCTTATTTGTGCAACCGGCTAAAAGTGTGTTGCAATAATCCAGCCTAGAAGTTATGAAGGCATGGACCAGCTTTTCTGCGTCTTTTAAGGATAGGATATTGCGCAATTTAGCGATATTCCGTAGATGGAAGAATGCCGTCCTAACTATGTTACTGATATGTGCATCGAAAGACAAGCTGGTATCGAAGATAACGCCTAGATTTCTCAGAGTCGAGCTAGGAGTAATAGTGTGGCCATCTATATTTATGACAAATCGGGAGAGTTTAGTTCTCTCTGCATTAGGGCCAAGTAGCAGGACCTCAGTCTTGCTTGGATTAAGCTGAAGGAAATTCTTGGCCATCCAGTTTCTAATATTAGTAATGCAATCTTCTAGTTTATTTAGGTTTAGAGCCTCGTTTGGTTTGGCCGATATATATAATTGTGTGTCGTCAGCGTAACAGTGAAAGCTGACGTCGAAACTACGGATTATGTTACCAAGAGGCTGCATGTAAAGAGAAAAAAGAAGTGGCCTGAGCACTGACCCTTGAGGGACACCATATCTTACTAGAGTATGACTAGAGTGCTTATTGTTAAGACTAATAAACTGATAGCGGTCAGTGAGATACGATCTGAACCAGGATAAAGCCTGTCCTTTAACGCCAAATTGATGTTCAAGTCTGTCAAGGAGGATCGTGTGGTCAATGGTGTCGAATGCAGCACTGAGATCTAAAAGAACTAATATAGATACCTGACCATTATCAAGAGACATCAAGAGATCATTCACTACTCTAGTTAAAGCCGTTTCAGTACTGTGGTGGGGTCTAAAGCCAGACTGAAACATCTCATGAAGAGAGTTCTCATGTAGGTGGGAGCAAAGTTGTTGCGATACCACTTTTTCTAAGATCTTTGATAAAAAAGGGAGATTGGAGATTGGTCTATAGTTAGTGAGCTCATTGGGATCGAGCTCAGGTTTTTTAATTAGAGGTTTAACTACAGCGAGTTTTAACGATCTCGGTAAATGTCCAAGACTAAGAGACGAGTTAATGATAGAGAGCAGAGGCTTCACAACACTGGGCATGATCTGTTTAAGAAGTTTTGTCGGTATTGGGTCTAAAATGCAAGTAGAGGATTTAGAAGAGCTAATTAGCTTAATTAGCTCATCCTGAGTGATGGAGCTAAAGGATACCAGTTCGCCTTTTGGGCTGACAGGAAACACGTCATACTGTGTTACTAGATTTACAGATGTATGTTGGGTTAGTGTTCTAATATGTTCTATTTTGTCATTGAAGAACCTGCTAAAGTCATCACAGCTGTATGTAGTTTGAATACAGTCTTCAGACTGTTTAATGTTACTAGTTAGTTTAGATATCGTGCTAAACAGGACTTTAGGATTATTTTGGTTCTTCTCAATTAGTGATGAGAAGTAGGCAGTTTTAGCTGTGTTTAGGGCGTGTTTATATTCCAGGAGAGTGTTTTTCCACTCACTTCGAAAACAGTCTAATTTAGTTATACGCCATTTACGTTCATAACTACGAACTTTTTGTTTGAGTGTGCGAGTATAATCATTGTACCACGGCGCAAGCGTTTTTCTTCTAACAATTTTCCTCTTTATCGGAGCCACACTATCGAGAGTTGACTGAAGGGTGGACTGCACGTATTCAGTAGTACTTTCAAGCTCATCGAGGCCCAGCGGGGCAGTGACGTTTGAAAGATCTGGTAGCCTATTTATAAGGGCATCTATAGTAGAGGCAGTGATACTTCGTTTATATCGGTAGCAGGGCGGCATGTAAACATTATAATCTAGAATGACTTCATATATTATCAGGTGATGATCTGAGATGCAGTCACTCTGAGGGACTGTGTCTAAGTTTTCTACCCTGATTCCTCGCGATAATACCAAATCTAAGGTATGGTTACAGCGGTGAGTAGGTCCTATCACGTTTTGAATATAGCCCATAGAATCAATCAGAGCCTTAAACGCTATTTTTAAGGGGTCTTTGTTATTTTCGAAATGAACGTTAAAATCTCCGACTATAAGAGCCTTATCCGCAGAGAGGGCTATGTTTGTAAGAAACTCTGCAAACTCTGTAAGAAATTCAGAGTAAGCACCCGGGGGACGATAAACCATAGATAATATTAAGCTAGTAGATCCAGGACAAGGGCTGGCTACTCGAATATTTTGAAATTCGAAGGCGTTTGTTTTGTGGCCTGCAATTTGAGTGAGGCCCATATCAGTATTATAGAGTGTAGCTACACCTCCACCTCTACCACTGATACGTGGGGTGTGATAATAACTAAACCCTGGTGGGGTAGATTCAGAGCTAAATATTCACCCTGTTTGACCCACGTTTCAGTAAGACATAACACACTGAGTTGCTTATCAGTAATTATTTCATTTACAATATCTGCTTTGGGTGCCAGAGACCGTACATTTAGTAAGCCGAGCTTAATACGAGAGCATGTAGCGCTACCACTACCGGAAGTTATACTGATTTTAACGAGATTGTTAGGACAGATTGTTCTATGTCGCCGTTTACGAGCGGGACGGGTAACAGACACAGTCTCAATGATGTAGGACATGGCACTAGTTGGGCTATTGAGAATGCTTGTATTAGCATGACTAGCAGTAGCACTAAGAGTATCTGTAATTCTGTTAACCACATTATTGGTCGCCTTGTTTGCAGCATTAGCAGTATAACATGTGCTGAGATCTCTAGAGTTAGCTAGGGTCTGTTTACCAGCTTTATCATTAGTCATATGATCAACCTACACGATGAATGAGTAACTTCTATGGCCTAAAAAATAAAAGAACTTAAAAAGTGATGCATTTAATCCAATCCAAATATGTGCACAATTTTTCTTCTGAATTAATTAAAAATCAATTTAGTCTTCTCCACTGTGCATTCTAGGAATGTAACCATTTTATTTAGCATCTAAAACGTAACTATGAACTAGTAGTACTGTAATACTCACACCAATTAAAAGTGTTATCCTATTAAATAGAATTGAACCAAATGTTATGGTCATGTATTTTGTAGTTCCCAGAAATGATTACACCTTCTCTTATGGCCTAGAGGCCCTGAGGGTTCCTCTCTGTAACCAAAGAATGATTACAAGGCCACAGTGCATCCGGCCCCCTGCTCTGCCAGCAGTTATACCACTGGTTTCAGATGAATAGGGCTGGGAAACACTGACCTAGATCCAATTTCTAAAAGGAAAACTATAATTAGTAATCAGTAAGGATCTGAATAGTGTAAATTATTAATTGGACAAAAGTAGGTTGCTGCTTTTGATGCATATATTCATATTCATTAATGTATGTATCCGTCTTGTGCCGTACACAACATGTATGTTTGATATGTGTTAAGATAAACTCTTTTCAAGCTTGAGAATTCTCTGATCAGGAGCCGAACACACTTAAACAATAGTCATTAAAGCACACAGCAGTTTAGTGTGTATAGTAACAGAATGTCACTGATGTGCCCCCAGAGGCTGCTGAATCTTCTCTGGTGGACTACAGTGTTCTCCATTCTAAACAAAGAACTGTGTCAAAGCTCCCTATCATCTGCCTGTGGACTAATTGAGGGAGACGAGTCGATATGAATAATCCCTGCTGTCATGTGACCCAATACAGTCCTTGCATTAGATCCCAAAGCCAGTAGGGCATTAGCACTACAAGGTTAAGGTAACTTTTCCACTTTTGTCTATAGTGGAGTCTTTCAAAGGCAAAGTTCTGGGTCCATTTAAAGTGCATCCACGTTTCTGTCTCGCGTCTAGAAAACATCAGCTCATTCGTCAGGTTCTTATCACCGACCCACTGCTGTGTGGGTTGTTTGGACTGAAGACGTCTGAAGCAGCGAAGGGCTCTCAAATATGAGAGTGAACGTTTTTGGCTGAGGGACAAAACCAGAGTTTTTCAAACCCACTGGCGTGATGGGTCAGCGGCTCAGCGAAGACTCGGACGATAAGGAGATAGATGTTGCTGAACTGCAGGAGTGGTACAAGAAGTTTGTGGTGGAATGCCCTAGTGGAACGCTCTTCAAACACGAGTTCAAGAGCTTCTTTGGAGTTACCGACAACCAAGAGGCCGCGGACTACATAGAGAACATGTTTCGAGCGTTTGATAAAAATGGGGTGAGTGATTCGGTTTCATCCTCTGCCAATAACTGACTGATTACATTCTAATGAAATAAAACCCAGGGGTGGTTTTGTTATGAATGATGGATTAAATGAATTAACTCACTAACTTACAATGTTTGTTTTTCTCTGTTTTATTGGCATCCTTCTTTTCTCCGTGTCTTTTTTTTTTCATAGGACAACACTATTGATTTTCTGGAATATGTTGCAGCCTTGAATCTGGTATTGCGAGGCAAGCTGGAGCATAAGCTGAAATGGACTTTCAAAATGTACGATAAGGATGGGAGTGGCTGCATCGACAAAACCGAGCTGAAGGAGATTGTGGAGGTAATCACCGTCCTGCTTCCTTATCATTTATTAAATCATGACTCAAACATGTCTAGGGATTGCACCTTTACTCTGTGTGCATTACAAGACAAAAAAAATTAAGACATATTTTGAGGCTCCGAATGTGATTTGGAGCAGGATTAATGTCACGACCCTACTTATGTAACAGATACCTTGACATTTTAAAGTGGGAGAGTGGCACAGGATGATTATCTGCTTGACCTCTATGATTGCACGGCCTATTTAACTGCAGCTGTTGAACCACTCGTGAGATTAATACCTGGCATGGACAGTTTTGCGCCTCCCAGCAATCAAGAAAAGGCAATCAATGCAACACATAAGAGAGGAATTTGTAAAAACAGCATATTGATAATGCTTTACTGGGTGATGTTCATAAGGCTACATAACACCTACATAAACTTGTTATGACACTTGACATAACCCCACATTAATGTTTATAAATGCTTATTCCAATCCAAAATTTTGATCGCAGTGACCTTTATATCAAATGACCCCTGTTTGATCATCATTTATAAATATTTATGGCAATATTAATTAATAATATGCAAATGTCATGTAGCCTTATGAACAGTGCTCTACAGTAAAGTGTTAGCCTCAGTATTAGTATTTTCTTATTAACTAATAATGCCTCATTATTTAGGTATTAATCTGAAGACACCTTATTCAGTAGCTACTGTGGATTATTCTATAACTGCTCTATGACAAATACATAAATACATAAATATGTACGTATCAGTGTGAGGAATGTAAGTGTGGACCCACGTACTTACGGTTTAAATTAGACTATTAGACTGTGATTTCTTTAAATAACATTTTGAGAGATACATTTAGAGTTCCACTTGCTTTATTTTGTGTATCTGGCCTGTTTTGTTTTTAGTCTATCTACCGAATGAAGAAGGCATGTCACGGGGAGCTGGATGAAGAGTGTAACCTACTTACCCCAGACCAGGTGGTGGACCGGATATTTGAGCTGGTGGATGAGAACGGAGATGGTTAGCTCATTATGTTTTAAAGGAATACTCCTGTTGGTAAACCTAACCTCTTGCTGCCACATCTGTAGCATGCAGTCAATCGAGTCGACAGTAATTTAATTATTCTCTTACACTCAGAGAACATAAACCTGACAGGAACTCAAAGCGTATCATAATAGCTGCCAGCAGGCACTTGCGTCAGCGCCCTCAGCAGATAGTTAGGACTAAGCAGGCCACAGAATTGCTTTTATGTTCTGCACAGCTGTAAAGCTTGCGAGGCTTATGAAGTCCCAGTGCTGCTTACAAGAGCCAGTGATAGTGAACGTGTTTCCTGTGTTCACAGGTGAGCTGTCTCTGGATGAGTTTGTTGATGGCGCACGGCGTGACAAGTGGGTCATGAAGATGCTGCAGATGGATGTGAACCCTGGAGAGTGGATCAATGAGCAGCGGCGGAGGAGCGCCAACTTCTGAAGCACGTCCCAACTCCCACCTCTCAAAACTTCACTCAGTCTGTCCACATTTGACACACAATTGACCAAAACACCATTACTTCTGGGAATGAAGACTGAGCAGTGGTACACGAGAGCCTAGAGGAGACCTTAAGCCTCAAGCAAAAATCAACTAAGAACAAGATGTGCTGGGGAAATGATACATCCCTTATCCCCTTTTCTAATCTGCACTGCTTCAACTGCATCATCTACTCCATCATTTGTATGTATTTTCTGTTTAATTCCACCTCTGGGATCTGGCGAGACTGGAAAATGTTACCATTCAGCTTAGAGCTGTTCACATGTTTATGTCAGAGTAAAATTAGTGACACTATAATGAAATATTGCCCTGTATATGTCTATATATATAAATATGTCTATGTTCTGGTAAGTTAAATAATGAAACCTTTTCTCTGTATATGTTTACTTTCAGATTCATTGATTGCAGTAATAACATGTATGAGGACGTGTGTCCGTTGATACATAACTAATCATAATAAACTTGAGCACTTGAGTTCAGTTTGGGGTACATTAAGTGAAGTGATAATAAATGACCTAAGATGGTCTAATTTGACTTATGAGATGTTAAATAATAAATTTAGGATGATTAGTCAAACAGCCATTAAGGAGGAAGAACAAAAGATGAGATAAAATGATTCATGATTTAAAATTACTCAGACGATTTCTAAACAAAATAAATAAAACGGGATATATATATATATATATATATATATATATATATATATATATATATATATATATATATATATATATATATATATATACAGGGGTTGGACAATAAAACTGAAACACCTGGGTTTAGACCACAATCATTTATTAGTATGGTGTAGGGCCTCCTTTTGCGGCCAATACAGCGTCAGTTCGTCTTGGGAATGACATATACTGCGTCCTGCACAGTGGTCAGAGGGATTTTAAGCCATTCTTCTTGCAGGATAGTGGCCAGGTCACTACGTGATGCTGGTGGAGGTTCGTCCTTCTTGGTGGTATGCTGACGTTACCCTGGATACCGTGGCTCTTGATACATCACAAAGACTTGCTGTCTTGGTCACAGATGCGCCAGCAAGACGTGCACCAACAATTTGTCCTCTTTTGAACTCTGGTATGTCACCCATAATGTTGTGTGCATTGCAGTATTTTGAGCAGAACTGTGCTCTTACCTGCTAACTGAACCTTCACACTCTGCTCTTACTGGTGCAATGTGCAATTAATGAAGACTGGCCACCAGGCTGGTCCAATTTAGCCATGAGACCTCCCACACTAAAATGACAGGTGTTTCAGTTTTATTGTACAACCCCTGTATATACATCAAATAACACAGTAGCCTCCAGTAATAATATAACCTATCTACTGTTTCGTGTTCCTGTTTCTGCTTCAACACTTCCCTCGTTTCGATCTTAAAACCAACCAGATACAGCTGTGTTCTCCCAACAGAAGGTTTGCAAAGGTGGAGAGTAGTTGTAGTTGCTATAGTGTAGTGGGTAACATCTCTGCCCTAAATGCACTAGGCAGGAGTTCAGTCCCCCACCTGGCCAACCACCGTACATTATACCTATAAGAGTTCTTGGGCAAGACTCCTAACACTTTGCCAGCCTCTGTAAAAATGACCAAACTGTATTATTGCTCTAGATAAGTATTTCACAACCCTGGAGACCCCCGGTCTGCACATTTTAGACCTTTCTCTGCTCCCAGCGCACACAAATGGACCTCCTAACAACTGTGCAAGACCCGTTAGACCACCAAAACTATCACCATCATATAAACAGTATTTAAAGCGTCTATCTTGACAGGGAAAATCACCGACACTCTCGCTTTAGACCTGGAAAAAGCAGCTGTTTCTGTCCATCTTTTCTACTCTAATCTATGGGTCTGAAAGGATGTGTAGCTGTCAAGAAGCTGTTGCTGAGAAAAAGAAATTCAGAAAGTCAGCAAATAGAAATTAACCAGATTGTCAGAAAACTCAGGTTCTAAGAGTAAATTGGAGGTGTGGAAACATTATATTATTGTAAAACTAAAAAGCATCTCTTTTAGAAGGAATATAAATGGTAGTGAAGGCAATGATCAGGGTAACAGGTTAAAAATATTGAGAATAAATCATTAAAATACAGAAATTTATATCTGCATTTTATAAAGGCAGCATTTTTACATTACACATACCAGATATTAATAAAATACATCAAAAAACAAGGTAATTTATTGCTTTCTTTGTTGACTACTTGTTGTTTGTTTGTTAACTACCATACTCGCTTGATGAATTCTAGATAGGATCTCAATAAACACAGAAAGTCCCATTAAAGCTGGAGACAGATAAATCATCATTACTGATTTTCTCATCTGCTATACCGGATGTGTTGTAAATGTATTCTACATGTATTCAGATTATGCTAGGCTCTATGTATTGTAATGGAACACATTACTAAATACATATATATACAAATATAGTGTATTCAGTATTCAGCCATTACTACTTTCACTGCTTAGTATTCTCTCCACCTCTGGCAAAAAGTGGACACACTAAATACTGAGCATGTTGATATTATTTTTAGTTGTTTAGACTTCTGTGTGATTTTTTTTGCCTAATGGGAATACACAAATGAAGGTACTCTAATATTAGAAAATGCTCATTTGATTGCAGTTGAAAAGTGTGATACTAAAAAATCAAATGTCTCCTGTTAGATGTTTTTCCAAGTCAATGTCATCACACTAAATATACAGTTGCTGGACATGATTAACAGAATGTCGAATCTGGTGTGTTTGAGCAGGAATGTCACCAAACTGAAGCACTGAAGTGCAGCTTTCTCTGTGTTCAGTATTAATTAAGGACAAACCGGTCTTAAGATTAGGATTGCATCATAAGCAGAAAGTCATGCAGGAAATCAACAGACCTTTTCCACAAAGACAGCAGCTCATCCAATCAAGGGTATTAATATTAATAGGGAGTTTGTTTCTCCTATGCTGTAGATGCATGTTTGCTCTTCTGAAATAAACTATAATAGATAGTACACAGTTGAGTCACATTATAATGACCGCTTCCTACTTTCAATGGCAGCCTCACATAGCTCACGAAAGAAGTCACGTTTTCAAGGCATTCTCTGGGCCTGCTTATCCATGGAATTTGAATCCATCCTTGCAGATCATCTACCTAATACATGCTGATTGTCATCCCTGGGGTGGATAGGATCTTCCAGCAAGACAATGTAACAAGTCACACGGTTAGAAATGTCAGACCAAGTTTTACGCTGAACCCTAATTCACCAGACATCAACCCATTTCAGCATCTGTGTGACCACCTCAGTTGTCACATTTGCTCTATGGGTCACCCCCCATGCATCCTCCAGCAGCTGTGGGATGCGTTGCAGTCAGTATGGCTCCAGATACCTGTGACAACCAAGACTTAGCGAGTCACTCCCAGCCCGTCTAGTTGCTGTCCATGTTGCACATGGCTGTTACTCTGTACATTAGCTTATTAGACATTATATAATATAATAATGTGACTTGACTGTGTAGTTCCATATAGGTGTCAGGAAACAAGGTTTCTGCTGTCAGGAAACAAGGTACTATGCATGTACTGTGTATGTACATTTTTGTTCATAAAGGTACAAACAATGTAATTGTAAATTAAATGTACATCAACGGTGTTGTCCAACTATGAAGACAAGGTGTATGGAGTCAGACTGACCACTGAAGGTGACAAGGTGAGGAATAAGTGAGGTCAGATACTCATGTTGGATGATTAGTTCTGGATCACAAATGCTACTCCACTCCACACATTCCAGTGGGTGCTCCATCACTCCAGAGAACAGTTCCACAGCTCCACACCAAGATCGTGGTTGATCAGCTGACTGCAAAGCTGGCAGCACACTGGCTTTTTGCTTAGCAGTTTTGGACAGCCCAGTGGTAGTTAAACAGTACTGAACAAAATTCAGTTTTATTTTCTCCTTTAGTCCAATTTATTCATTTTCCATTCTTTATCCTTTGAAAATGAAAATTTAGTATACCAACTGTAATAACACATGTAAGAAGACTTCCAAATGTACTTGTATTTTACTTTTCCTGCGTAAGGCTATAGGTAAACTATGTAGTACGGTAATAACAGCTGGTCGATAATTCTCTGTTGTAATGTACGGCCTTGTGACTCTGAACAAGCATCTTTTGTGACATCAAAAAGGTGGCCTTTCTGAATGATTTTTATTCTTTTTATCTTCTTTCTTCACCTTTTTGAATGATTTGTAACCTTTTTGAGCTCCTACAGAAAACAGTTTTTGGCCTGGTCAGTTCTTTGAATAAAGTCAGTGCTCTTGTTGGAAAATAACAAAACCAAACTAAATCTGGCACAGTGTCAGCAACAGCAGCTTCAACAAATTCATTTTACACTAGCCCGGTCATTATCTTCACTCCCAACCTTGTAATAATTGTCTTAGTTTATTTTCCAAAATAAAAGTCTCTGTGCCTTTAAAACCTATTTGAGGAGACTTCTTTTTGTTACCTTTGCCTGGAGGACAGTGATCTGGCTGCTCCGAGGGACTAGCCGAGGTTTACAGTCAGCGGGCTGATATATGCTTGGCATATAGTACGCTGGGGGTGGGGGTTATACTCCAGTGGTCGCAAATAAGCACGGACCATTGAGCTCTGGTGACTCTGCTTTCTATAGAGCTTACACCTTAAACACACTGGAAGGGGGTTCTGGTTTCACCAGAACGTGTTGGGTCTTGGTGTTAACGCCAGGTGGCGGTGCTGAGCCTTCGGGAGAAACTCGCAGCAGCAGCTGCCACTTCTACAGTTTTGTCATTTGTCGGTTAGTCGGAGAAGCACTGGAAGTGCACGCATACGTAAACAGTTGGATATCTATATCGAGGAAATGACATAGTAAGGACTTTGTTTATGTATCACTAAACATTTGTTAGGCAGTGAGTAAACTTTAGCAAGTGCTCGCGCACAGACAGTTGCTAGGTTTGGTATATATGGAGCTAGCTGACTATGCTAATTAGCTGTCACTCATTCCCTGCAGCTCATGAAGTAGTGAAGCTAACCCTGGAGGGGTAACTTTAAAGTAAACGTAGTTGGGTTCAGCTACAAGTATACATACTACTTTCAGTCATTCTGCTGTCTGGATTAACTTAGATACAACTAGATAGGTAGCTCTAGCCAGTGTCAGAGACAGAACTAGCCAGCTGTGACCAGCTTTCGCTTTTGTTTGATCAGTGCTCCTAAGGTGATATATTTCCATGTGCATTTGACAGATGTCTAAAGAGCCCAAAAGCCAACTTGGTGGGAAAGAAGACAGAGAAAATGTAAGTGGAAGGACAGACAGAGCTGACAGACCTGTACACAGTAGGTGTATTTGGGTATTCCCTTAAAGGACTGGAGGAATATTTACCATACCCACGCAATGTAGTAATATTACCAGTACAGCTTATTGACAGAGCACTTTTCACACAGGTAACAGCTCAATATGCATTACGGATAGGTGATACCAGTTTAGTGGTAGTACTGAACGTTCAGTTACTTACTTCAAAGTGTTGCTGGTTAAGGAAACCTAGCCAAAAGATAGATGCAGATAGAAATGTAGTATTGTTATCGGAGATTAAGGGGTTTTAGATGCTTCTGAAAAGTGTGTGCCAGGTCTGCATGTCTAATACAGGTAACATGAAGCATATTAACAGAATGGACAGGTAGCCTGAGCTCTTGTCTGACAGAGCCACCTTGTTGAATGTTCCATGTTATGTGTTGATGGTCCTCCTCTGCTGGTCAGGGTGCAGTGGTGGGCAGTAAGCTGAAGTATGAGAAGGGGGATCTGTTCTCCTGTCCCGCCACAGATGCCCTGGCTCACTGCATTAGTGAAGACTGCCGCATGGGAGCAGGTATCGCTGTCCTCTTCAAAAAGAAATTTGGCGGCGTGGATGAACTCCTAGCACAGAGTGAGTGTCCTGAGAATGTGGTCCAGGAACCGTTTACACCGACTTGAGCTGCAGTATAGTGAGAAAATACTACATTTTGATGTTACTGTGACAGAACACAGTTCTTTTGTGACAGAAATATTAATAAACCAGACTAAAAATCTTTACACATATCCAGTTTTTGTGGTGCTGTTAGTTGTGTGCATGGTTAGTTGTGGTTCTGTTCATATAAGACAGTCAGTTAGTTCATCTGTATCATCATGTGGTGTTTAGTGGCTTCTGATTGGCCTAATTCAACTCCAAACTGTAAGTGTAAAAAAACATTTAAAACAGTAATTAGTTTAAGCTTTTGCATTGGGAAATTAAGCTCTTTTATGTAACAGATTCAGTATAAAATGCGTAAAGCTTTTAGCCCTGGAGAGACATAGGAAAACATTGTTTGTTTATTGTGATCCCATCAGTCAGTTTTGTGATTCATATCCAACACCAAAGGACAGTTGTCAAGACTGAACAGATGCTCACAGCCAGTGTTGATGCTTTGGGGGATTCCAACAGCCCTTTGAGATGTGGCACCCAGTACACAAAACCATTTTCATATTGCATTAAATATATATTGTGAAGCACTGAGACAGACATTGATTGTAACACTGTAAAAGTTATTGTTTAACCACTGTTGTACAAATCTTCTGTTCTCACAGAGAAGCAGCCTGGAGAATGTGCTGTCCTTAAGAGATCTGATCGATTTGTGTACTACCTGGTGAGAAAAAATTATCATCACTGGTCAGGATCATTTCCTTGGTAAAATCATGTATTGTTTTACTACAGGTGTACAATGAGTACAATGTTTGGTGTACAATGTTTCCGATATGGTATCGCCATTTTGTTATGTATATTCTTCCCCCATTATGGTTGCTTCAGATTACAAAGAAGAAGTACAGCCAGAAGCCCACCTATGAAAGCCTCAGACACAGCCTAGAAGCCATGAAAGCACACTGCTTAGACAATGGAGTGACCCGACTATCAATGCCTCGGTATGAAGCATTGGATTTTATCATTGTACCATTGAGTGACTTTAGAGTTAGAAAACTTTCTCAGCATTTTTGGTTGCAATTTTGCTCTCAGCAGGAGTTTTAGATTTTCACCCACATTGTTGACAAAGAATTTGACACTGATCTGTACATGCGTAAAAACTGCTGTATATATTGTAATCGCTTTTTGCATGTTAACATAGGATTGGCTGTGGCTTGGATCGACTGAGTTGGGAGAAAGTTTCAGTGATGATTGAAGAAGTCTTCAAACACACAGATGTGGACATCACTGTATATACACTGTAGCCAATGGTGAAACAGGTAGAAGATTTGCACTTCACAGTTGGATGTTGGGAACAACACAGTAGGTTGTAAAGAAAAAAAAAAATAAGGTAATGCTATGCAAAGTCTAACAGGCAAAAAATCTCAGGCAAAATGAAATGACTGTAAGGATGTTCAGTCAGGGACTAAATTTTGTTTTTTGTTCAGTTTCTGTTCTGAGAGTTGTTGAGGTATTTGATTGAGAAAGCTTGTCGACCACTAGAGGGTGTCATTACTTTAGAATCTTCTACACAAAGCCTCCACTTCTACAGTGCTTTGATCTCCTTATTTTCAGTGTTTGTTTAATTATTGCTGTGCATGATAAATGAATAAACAAATGAGTGATATATGAAAAGTCTAATCTTAAATGTTCTAATATGTAGAATGCAAAGGTTGTTATAATGATTTATTGAAATGTGTATGTGTTGCTGTAATATCAGATATTTCATCTGATTTAATAATTCCACCATAATAGTGCTGAACACTGTTTCTTTGAGGATAAAAGTCATAATTACACTGTTTGTCAGCTCTGTTCAAAAACATTACAGTAATGAGCAAATATCTTGAGTTATCTTGACTTTTATGACATTAATGCCTTCAACTGTACATTTTAGGTCGTGGTTAGTATTTTCAGTAATCAATTAGTAAGAGTAGTACCATACTACAATATTAATGGTTCCTGCGAAGAAATTAGACCTAAAGTGTATACATATTTAATTTATCTCACACTTGTGGGTAAACATGCAGCTGATACAATTTAATTAACTTGCATATCAGAAGTAAAAGTCATCACTTTTGGCACAGTTAACCAAACCTCTTATTAAGATTATAAAATAACAAGGTGTTAAAATTGAATACATGTTGATACACTCACCACCCAAAACATATCTGCATCCAAGAGGAAGTGTGAAATTGCAATGCTAGTGGGAAGGAAGATAAAGCTTACCAGGAACAATAAATGATGATAAATTTAGACCGATATGGGTAATATTTATTCAGCTACACACACAGAAGTAGTGACTCTCAGTATGGTGCCGAGGTACCGTAGCATGCCAAACGTCTCAGCGTGGAGTTGTAGAGGTTCCTAATGGTGTCCTGCAGTAATTCATCACATGCAGCTTGAATATTGTCACAGAGTTACTGCAGATTTTGCTGTAGAGGCGGAGATGGAGTGACACCAGGCCTATCTGTGATGCATAATAAACCTTTCACCTTGGTGCTGACCATGATGCATGACACCATCACCATCTTTGGTGACACTGATGTGGTGTTAAGGGAAGTTGCCATAACAGTCTGCATGCATGTAGTCCTGCGTTGTGCAACCGTCTGCCAGTGGTTCTGGCACGAACAGGATGACTCGTGACTTGGCTGTTGGATGCAATCTGTGCATGTTAGACTGTGGGTTCTCACTCTTAGTAGTGTGTGTAGGTGTCCAAGATCCTTCATGTCGCTTGTGTCATGTCTTCGACCCACTGCCAGCAACAGTGTGTTATGGTAATATCTGGTATGGGGCACAGTACGCCTACAAGACCATCCCATTTCCTGAAACCCTGTGATGTAAACCTCTCCTTTTTTCCCCCAAGTGCTCTAATTGCTTTCGAACGTGAGGTATATTTTATATTCACCAGTGGTTGTTCTTTTAATAGTATTGATTCCCTGTTATTCTCTATGTCTACTTTAAAGGATATTTTAATTTTATAACTAGTTTTTAATTTATAAAGGATATTTTCATAAATAGTTCTGTATTGCAGTAAATCATCAATGCGTTCTCCATTTTATTTATTTTCAAATGCAACATTTAACTCCTGCCTGTAAGAAATGTGTAATATAGAAATTTGTATTTTTTCCAAACTGTGGCCACCCATTATCTCCTGAACTGCCAGTGACATACTGAAGTCAGATAATGATGAGATGAGAAAGCAACAAAAAAAATGCATACTTGCTTTGTGTACTCAAACACTGTTACATTGTGCCGACTCCAGTGATGGTAGGATACGTTCAGTCTTAACACTTTATTACTCTTTTCCAATATTTGCTCAGATTCACACATTTTAGATGTGATCTTTCTGACCCATATCTGCCATTAGTGTGAACAGACCAGGCATGAAAGGACCTGCATGTGCACATTAACGTTATTGAAATCACTCGCATGATCCACATGTGCAAATGTGACACTGGATAAAGACAATGGTGATGTATGCAAGCACAGTGAATTCCGATGTAAAAAAGATCTTACTACAGTCACACAGCCATGCATTAGGTACATATCCACTTTAGGATCACATATGACGGCTGATTTAAATAGTTTTGTGTGTACAATGCTCTGGAAGACAAAAAAGTACTCTTAAAACACCATACATGTCTGTATTCTATACTTTAGGCATTATTAAGAAAGAGTTAGCAATTTTTCCAGAATTAAATAAAAGATATGCCATGTACCATTAGAGCAGGGTATCCTTTCATCAGAAATCCTAGGGAGGAGAGAGGGATTATTATAGATTTTGCAACTTAAAGTTTATAAGGAAAGGGTTTCTGCTGTTACACAAAATTCTCTTTTATAACTCTAAACCCTTTAAACCCCTAATTCCTTAGGAAATCTTCAGTTTCCCTTAGTGATGAACTTTACCACATTGGTAACGGCACAGATCCTGACCTTATTAAATGGATTCTATATCATCAATCTAAAATTGTAAATTTGTCATATAGTACATTTCCTAGAACAACAGAATATAAACATGTGCACAGTATTCTGGCCATATTATCAGAAACACCAGCCACATCAGTGGACTTCTTAAGTTTCACAGCTCTTGTGTGTTGCTTATTTTATCAGTCATCCTCTATCCCTTCCATAATTGGAATAAGACCACTATGGACCATGACTGACCAGATACTATTTGGGTGGTGGATCATTCTCAGCATAGCTGTGACACAGAGTAGTGTCATGGTAGTGGCATTTTGGTGTGTATTGTGCTGGTAGGATTGTATCAGGCAGTTTCTCTGGGGTCTGTATGAATATCATTGTTCATTGCAAAGTCCAGTGTTCCTGTGGAGAGAAACTGACCACTGATGAGGGACTGACACATAGTGTGCATGGGAAATGGATAGATGTGTCGATAACAAGGCAGCCAGTGAGTGTATACAGCTCAGACATTTTGATATGCCTGCCGTACTGAGAATGATCCAGCAGTCAACTAATATCTGGTCATCAGTGGTCCTGCCGTGGTCCCTTTTGATTGACAGTAAATAATAGAGTTGGAAACATTTGCACCAACAGATGCGCAACAATCGGTCATTTTAAACCTACAAAGTACACTTATATAGGCCTTTTATTATGTCTGTGGTACTACCCTGGTAAATAAGCTCTACGAAAGATGCGAGATCTAGTATAGGATCACTCCACAGTATCATTCAGTATTCTGCCACCAGATATCACAAGTTTCATCCACTAGTTTCATTTGATCAAAAGTGCTAATCAACATTACTATGGCATCTTTTAAACAGATGTAGTGCATTTATGTGACTACATCATTGTTGACCAAAGACTAGGTGCAACACCTGATTACAGTGCTACACTTAGCCTACTGCAGAATGTTAGTGAGCTTCTCATCGTAGTACTCGTAGCTTTCTTGACAGTCCTCCCAGGGTGTAAAGTTGTCTTCCTCGTTCTCTACAAAAGTGGACCAAACGTAAGTGAAGTCCAAAGGCCGCATCATCCTTAGTTTGCAACCTGCTTGTGCCAGTGCCTTTAGCCCCATCTGCACATCAGGCTCCTCCCAGTCGAAGAGACGGGAGCAATGGATGTTGAGACGGAGTGTCTTGCGGACTCTCAATATCTCTCCCAGCTTAGTAGCACACTCTGCACAGGGGCTGGATGAAGTGTACCAGGTGACTGTGTAGCGGAGTGATTTGTCATATAGGGGTAGAACCTGTTGGAAGAACGCAACTTCAGCATGAGTGCCCGAATGCTCATCCTCCAGGTAACCCCGAAGACCGTCGGGCTCGCCTGAGCTACTCTGTATGTCCACCTGGTAGCACAGGAAGGTCTTATTGCGGCCACAAGAGTACTCCACGTTTTTGAACTGGAACTTGAAGAAGGTAGAGTTGAGCCGGTCTCTAAAACGGTACAAACAGTGATTGCTGTGAAATTCCAGTATAACCTTACAAGCCTCTGTCTGTATTAGGAGGGGGGGACAATTCCAGTTCTGGAGGAGTCCTGCACAATTTGGCAAATTTTCCTGCTCGTAGATAACTGATTTGTCCCACTTGTAGTTGTACTATGTAAGATTGTTTGTTAAACAGGAAAAAATAAAATATGATGTGCATGTGTTGTTCTGAGTCACCGTGTAAATACTGAAATAGGAGCTTTGTGTTGGTTTGGATTTTGCAGTTTTTTGGACCAGTCTAATTCATTTCACACAGACTCAAAAAAAGACAAAATCAACATTATGGTGCTGTAAATATGATGACAAAAGTGGATTATATTTGTGTAAAAGTAGATATTTGTGTACATCTTTAGAAGACACGTTTTCTGTCTAGTTTAACTAGGTTCTCTTTGAATGCTCTTTCAATGAACTTGCAATCGCCAGATTCTTCTGCTAAAGGATTCCGAAGCACAGCTGAGTTTACTAGGTTTACATCAGTGAGCTCTCCAAATGTCTACCCTTACATAATACAACTTTAATGTGGGTTCAGCTTTAGTAGGTGTGTGCAGGAAAATAACCTTTGCTTCAGGACTGAAGTTGCCCACCCCTGGTCGTCTGCACATGGTGAAATCTCATTAGATGTTCAGCCTTGGTTGTCATTATTCTTATTAAATATTCTTTGATGCTCCGTTGAGTATGTAACATTTTAAATAGAGCAACATGCTATAAATCATAGTGATTAAGTGTCATGACTCATCCCTATTAGGTGTTGTCATTGCAGGCGATGGCACTGAACTGGGATTCTTAAAAAAACATTTTATGCCAAGTTCCCCTTAACCAATCAGTGCTTGGCATAGAAAACAATGTATGCTTCATCTGCCACATGTAATAGAGTTAAATGGCCTGACCATATACGTACATGTAGTAAGATGTATCTATTGAAATAAGTCATGAACCCCTGAGATGTGTTTATTGATCCCTAAAGAAGAAGAAAGATGTTACGACTACATAGTCCTTACCCCACGATGGTCTCAAATGGAGGGAGCTCTATAGGCTCAAACTGGAATTCTCCATCCTCAGCACCCCCCTGTGCCCCTTCAGCCACCTCTCCGTTTCCCCTCGGCGTCTCTCCGTTTCCCGTTGGCATCTCGTCCTCTGCTTTTGGTTTTTCTGCGACCTTGTCTGGCTTCTTTTTCATCTTCTCATCCTTCTCTTTTTCCTTAGCAGCCTTGGTCTCCTCTTTTTTTTCCTTCTCCTTTTCAGCAGCCTTGTTCTCCACTTTTTTTTCTTTCTTTTTTACTAAACTTACTCTGCCGCCGGCTTTTTTATCCGCCATGACTGAGCTATATGAGTACTAACCTATACTTGGAGAGTGTAATTACTAGATGTGTCAGAGTCAGGGACTGCGAGTGTATGTTCCTGATGTCAGGCAGTGTGTTTGTAGAGATGATTTCAATCACCGGAGAATATAGAGAGACTTGGTCAAAGAATGCTGTAGAGAGATAGAGGGGCAGCTGCTCTCTCCTGTTTCCATGCTATAAAAAGACTCAAGAATAATGTGGGGGGGTTGGGGGGGGAAGCGTGTTGTCTGTATGTATTGTTATTTCGGACCATCACATCAATGAGACACACTGGTGACTTTATTAAACAGGTGTTATACCACCCATTCTTTCTTTTTCAGTTCAGATTTTGAAAGAGTTCTGCTCTTTTTGCACATGGATACAGCTAGGTCACCCATTGGTCCTGTTATAAGAGTTGCCTGCACACCAACAACAGGCAGTTTATTAATAACCTTTTTTTGGCACAGGGTGTAGAGTGAGTCATTCTCTTCAGATACTGCCACAGATCAGCTCAAGGCCATAATGCCTTCACATCAAGGCCAGCTAAAGGTCAGTTCAGCCCTGGCACTGGAGTATACTCTAGTAAGCTCAACAGAAATTGGATACACAGAAGTTGGTCATTTCCTTAAATGTTGTCTTAGCTAGATAGAAACTGACTTGTCCTTTTACAGATCCTCAGTCTCAACCCAGTAAGTCAGAACCAAACAACATAAATGCTGTATATAAATGTAGGATAAATATGGCACATGGTGCAGTGGAGGAGCATAACTGGATTTCTGAATGTGCTGTAAATAGGAGATGGTCTCCTGCCGTGCAACAAACCGTAACAGACGTCGATTCGTTCAGCTAAACCATTGCAGATCTACTTCTTGCTGTAATTTGTCAATGTATCCCATTAAGGCTGTCTACTTGTAAGACCCTGGCGATATGATGTACGTAATCATGCAGGGGTTACTATTTAAGACTGATCAGCCATAACACTAAAACTACCTCCTTGTTTCTACACTAATTATCCAGTTTTTCAGCTCCTCTTACTATACAGGTGCACTTGTCCTGCAATTAGACTGTTTCTCTGCATGCTGTGTTAGCCCCTTTCACCCTGTTCTTCAGCAGAGCAGGTATTATTTGGGTGGTTATTCTCAGCACTGCAGGGACACTGACATGGTGGTGGTGTGTCGGTGTGTGTTGAGCTGGTACATGTGGATCAAACACAGCAGTGCTCCTGGAATGTTTAAACACTGTGTCCACTCACTGTCCACTCTATTAGATACTCCAAACTACTTGGCCCATCTTGTAGGATGTAAAGTCAGAGCGGAGGATAGCTCATCTGCTGCTGCACAGATTGTGTTAGTCACCCTCAAGTCCTTCATTAGAAGCCACAAAATCCCCCTTGTAAGATATTGGATAGTTTTGGGCGGTGGACTGTTCTCAGTGCTGAAACACTCCAGCAGCAATGCTGGGTCTGATCCAGTCATAGTAGCACAACACACACTAACCCACTGCCACCAAGTATGTAGAAAAACAGATGGGGTAATGTCTGTAATTGTAGAACTACAAGGTGCACCTGTATGGTAATTGGAGCTGATGTAATGGAGTGTTGAAACAAGGAGGTGGTTTTAATGTTATGGCTGATTAGTGTATGTTGATATATAGTAATACTGTAAGGTGATCCAGTCGTAATTTTAGGACAACACGCCACTATCTGCATAGATCTGCTATTGTAAATGATAGTGGTGCACCTTTACGCTACTGTTTTATGCCAGAGTGCTCTAATGCCTCTAGCGGTCAGCATTAACTACAACACAAAAGGAACTGCTGTCTGAAGTGAATCTTTGTATGTAAACTCTATGTATTTATGTAAACTAATATTGATACTCACGCATTTAAATATATGCACATATAAACCATAATGTTTTGGTGCATCACAGTTTACTACAGAGTCTATGTGCTGTGAAGCAATCAGCCCATTCAACATGTGTATACTGCCATCTTTGCAGTGGATTTGTTGGGTGTAATATGAAAGAATATACTGTGTATTTCTCCTTTCCTCCCAGAGCAACATGGTGACAGCTCATCCATTTCAGTTGGGATGAAAATGGCCTGTCGGCGCACTGTTACTGCCGTGGTAATTACCTCTGAAAAGAATTACTCAGCAGAGACAGGGAAATTGAAATTGAGGTGCTGCTCCCCCTCTTCCATTCTCACATACACACTAAATATTCATTACATCTGCACTGCGCCACTGCTCCCCTCTCTCACATCTAAACCTGCCTGAAATTGCATTTATAAACAGTGTAGGTGCTTTATGCTGATGACCTGAAAATACAGGCAATAAGAAGCTATTAAAAATGCATAACGCAACATGTACATACAATGTGATGATCTGTAGCGTGCCTTGTGATTTGCACCATCTTCTAACAAATCAAATCAGTGGTGATGCTTTTGTTATAAAAATGGTAACTGCCTGGTTGCTATGGGATCCTGTCTTCTCAGTGTTGTGATAAAGAGAACAAAAAAGCTGTTGTTTGCTGGCGGCTGATGTGTTTGACTGAGAATTTTTAAACTCTTCTTTCTATTTACACACCAACTGCCAAACAATACATTACAGGCCTTCATTTTCTTCATGGTTTAATGCTCTTGCTATTCAGCCATGCCAGCTGGAGACTCTGTTCAATTCCCTACAGGAATGAAATGTAATTATTTCCAATTACCCGGCCTGCCTGCAGCTTTCCGGTAGGCTGGATTTGTAAGCTAAGAACAAACACAGAAAACATTTATCTGCCATATTGTCGCTTGCTCTGATCTCCTTCATGCTTATAAAAGGTCATATCAACAGGGAACTGGGATACGACTTTGTTTTGCTTTGCCTGGAAGTCAGCAGTAATGCAAAAATGGAAGAAATCAATTTAACAGCATCCCGCCTATGGCCACTGCATCATGCCTGATAAGAGAATAATAGGGGGGCTACACTTTTGTTGTGAAGTCAATTATTTATTTGGATATCATAACATTGAGGTGAGGAGCAAGTAGAAAGAACATGAAGATGAGAATGTGTAATTATATGTGTAAAACATGCCACATAACTAAAGCATTAAAAGTATCAACTAATACAACAAAAAACCCTAAACTACACTGTAATTAATGTGTAAATATATGTATCTATAAATATACTTATTGTGTTTATTATATATATATATATATACCCAGACAAAAAAGACAGTTTGATGTTCCTTTGGGTAATTCTACAGTTTGTATACTCAGATGTTACAGGCACAAGCTGCTTTTGGGATTTGAGGCATCCTTTAATTAAAAAAAATCCCAACTTCTATAAAGCTATTGTCAGTAACCTGTAAAGATGCCCTTGATTTTGTTAGGACCACAGTATACTATAATTGGCCTTCAAGTAAATCAGAGTCTCTAAGTTCTTTGGAAGGGGTCGGCAGCGCTCTGGTCTTAGAGTTTTCCCCACCAGATTGAATATCCTTTCCACTGTCGTAGCTGTAGCTGGTACTGTAAACACCTTCTTGGCAACTTGTGAAAGTAGAGGGAAGTCAATGGACTTGCGCTTCCAGTACTGCAGCGGATCCTCATCTGTCGGCTCCTCAAGAAGGTAAGCGGACAGCTCCTGCTCCATACTCTTGGCCTGTGTGGTTGGCCTTTGCTTAATGAAGGAGAACAGCCTACTGCGTTTGGATGGTGATGGCTGGGCCTCTAAACTTGGATCTGGTGGACTCACTGCCTGGGTATGCTTTCCCACCTCCTCTAGAAGAACCTGCTTATGCCAGTCACGGTCACTGCTCCACGAAAGCTTGAACTGCGGGTCCAAGGTGGTAGCTGTGACATAAAGAGGGTCCTCTAGGATGCCTGCTAGCCTCCGGTCCAGTGCCTGAGACAATCCTGTCACAATCCCTGTGCACTGGTGAGTCACAATCTCTGCCAGGTGCTTTCGAAGACCCAGTACGCTGGGGAGGGCAAGGCTGATGGATACATGCTTGTCTCCTTTGACCATATCCGTGGCCTCCTCGAAAGGCTCTAAGACCTCGACCAACTCTCGTAGCATGACTTTCTCCATATCGTTCAGGGCCAGGTCGTTTCTATCTACTATGTCCTCCAAGAAGTCCACTGACTCTAGCATTTGCCGCATTGTCTTAAGCTGGGCATTCCAGTGCCTGTCTGAAGGGCCATTTCCAGGACCAAACACTTGAGCAAGTTTTTCAGCGGTCACTGTTGCAATGATATAATTATAGAAGCAAGCTGCTTTGCTGAGAGTTATGGATAAGTGAGGGGAGGAACGGATTCCTTCTCGCACACACTGACCTAGTGAGCGGGCAAAACAGTCTATTCTACATCGAGCTAGGAACTGATTTACAGAGTTGTCTTCCTCTGATCCACTATCTTCTTTACCTACCACTGGGCCAGTCTCCTCATCACTGCTATCTTCCTCTTCGTCATCATCCTCATCCCCATTACCATGGAGATAGAATCCAGGTAGGCGCAAAGCAGATCGGCTTTCACAAGGCGAGGGGTCAAGAACGATCCTAAACACCTTACCTGAAATGCCGTTAGCATGAGAGATTTCATCAAAGTCATTAAGAATGCGCTGAGTGTCAATTTGACCTGGCAGTGGTAAACATGCCAACAGCGCTGATCTGATCTGCCAGTCTGTGGTTATGAAATGGCATGTCACTCCCATGTAGCCAGAAGAAGTACTGAGCGACACAGCACTGCTCCTCCACAGGTCCAGGGTCACGCTACAGGACTCAGCTCCTGACAGAGCCAATTTGGTTGCTACCTGTACCTGGTAGGCGTATGCCGGGAGGAGCTGCTGCTGTATGTAATGGCTTGGCTCTGGGATGTAGCGGGGTTCCAGGAGATGAAGCAGCTCACGGAAGCCCTCATTCTCCACAATCTGCACAGGTTGCAGGTCTCGGATGATCATCTTAGCAATGGTTTCAGAAATTAGGGACTGTCGTGGGTCGCTGCGGTCAAATTTGCCTGTCCCTGATCCGCTCTGAGTAGCTGTTCGATTGGCCTCTCTCATAGGAGCGTAGGTCTGCACCGTGCCCGAACCATAAGCCTCTCTTTTCACATCTTTCTTCCTCAGAAACTCATCGTACATTTCCTGATGTTTGCGCTGTGTGAAGGTGGGAAAGAAGATAATAGTTGTCATTACTGTCATTACCTTCTGTTCCCTGCCACTCCCTGCTATGCTCCCATATGTGAAAGAACTTTAGATAAAGGGATGTATATAATAATACATTAACATAATTAATAATAAAACCGTTTTTCAACATAATCTGAAAATGCCTTTCGTCCTATACAACATGGTGTGTCTATGATGTCTATGATGAATGGATTGAAAGAAATGAGCAAATATTAGTGGGGGGAAAGAAGTCTGGTAACACTGGTTATAATAAAAGGATGTTTTTTCCTTCTGTAAAGAAGGAGATACAAAGTTTTGCTATACATTAAGTGGTTTTGTGTCATGCCTTTGGTTCTGGTTTAATGTAAGTCTTGTATGGGTCTGAAATGTTATATTCTTATATGGGTTAAAAGCATTGCCCTTATGCACATATGCATTATTTTATTATATAAGGTAACAATAAAGATAAGATGCTGCGTCTCTGTTGTCGCTTCCCAGATAGGGATCAAGCCTAATCCTGCACTGCACAGCATTGTGAAAGGAAGATGTAAACCAGGAGTAGAGTTAATCCCGGTTTGGACTGGGACTGAAGTCTAGTCCTGGACTACAATTACTAGCAGTAGCGGAGATGCACTAAAACCGAAACACGGGCCGTACCAACTTATAAGCGTTTTCATTGAGATCTACTACAACGATAGTCTAATGCTCCTGTGCATGCATGTTACGACGCCATGAATGCAGTTTGGATCAGATATATAGCCGCCCATCGCTTTACCTTTAAATGTGTAACGAAGTTGGAGGTAACTGTCCGCTTGGCCTGTATCCGTGTGCCACAGGCTTTGCAGTTCGATTCGATTTTTCCATTTTCCCCCTCAAAGACAATATTGAAGTAATCCAGAATGGAGACTCGAGAATTTGACGCCATCGGTGATTCTCAAGTCCTCCACGACGAGATCAGCGAAACACCCAAATAAACCACTTTCCCCAAATCGATGTGCTTTCCTCTTCCAACAATTCCGAGATCTAGATAACGCTCCGATTCAATAACGCCGCGCCGATGGCTTCGCCGCTGTCATACATGATAACAGGCTGCCTGTCTGCAAGATAACGCGCTCATCTGAATCCACACCGATCGCATCGCTAGCGCAGTATGGCGGAACCGTTCCATACAGCACCCAAAGAGCTGTGTTTATACGCTCCGGGCTCAAAACTCGCGACATACAGGCCCAGATAATGTGGTAATTTATTCGTCCCCCCAACTGTAAACAGCTCTATCTAGCCGATAGCGCCTCGGACTCCAGGAAGTAGACAGTGAAGGGGAGGGCTTCCCCTTCCCTCGACCATTTTGACGGTTCCCATCCACAATTGGCTGAAATAATATGCATTCATGCGGATAATGCATTCAGCGACCGCGGCGTCGGGATGGCCCATGTTTTGGTCGGTTGCATGAACTCAGGGTTTAGCTAGCCATCGCTCTGTGTCGGGTTATCAGATCTACCTGTATCGTGTCCTGTTCATCATTGAGCCGCAGCAGTGTCTGAGTGGCTCAGTTCATTCAAACATCACATGCATGTAAACACAACCTCTCAATGTGTGGTGTGTCGTGTGAAGCTGGAGACCTGGCTACCATTGTATGCTACATAGACGCATGCAGTGCATTTTCTGTGGCGGTGATACCTGCAGAGCTAACTAAGCTAGCATGCTAGCCAATGGATGGTGGTGCAGCTAAAGATGCTGCAAAATACAACCATCTGCAGACGGTTCAATGACTTCAAAACACTGCTAGCAACAGCCTCGACCCCATAGTGTGTTCACATCAGCTGAGCATAAGAATTTTAGTCGGACGACTACAGAAGACGCAGCTGCAGCAGCGTGCTAGCCACTTAGCTAACTGTAAACAAACAATAATGCGCACATTCAAGGCAGCAACTGACCTGGCAAAACGAACATATCTACATGTACGGTAAACTACATGTTTGCAAGTGTACTCGTTTCTCTAGGCGACTCACATCCAAGTGTTTCTTCAGGTTGGAGCAGGAGGTTTTCGGTGTCGACAGTACGTTCTTTGTAGGTAGGCATAAATTGCACTGGACGTAGATATTATTCCCACGTTCTTCTTGAATTGTGAAGTGCCGTCTGAACCGCCACGCGTAGAAGCCGACCTTCCCCTTTCTGCCCATCGTAACCGAGCACACATCCATCGCGAGGCTCGGATGAAAGCGTTTAGCTAAAGTTTGAGAAACACTTAGCCCACTAACAGAAATGGCTGGTAAGTTGGCGAAACAGTTTGATACGCCCCCTGTACCCCCTGGTGGACATTGTTCAAACGAGAGAGAAAAGCCTCGCGTTAACCTAAAGTTTACTGGATTAAACTCAGCTTTCATCCAAACCCCTTCAACAGGACATGAAGCAGCTGTTCAGTTCAGTTCTGATGTGTGCAGTCTTATACCCTCATATCCTGTTTGTCTCGTATTGTGTTGTACGGCGGGCTTTATGGTGTGCCCAGGCCAAACGGACACATGTATTAACTGCAAAGTGGTTTTTGCACTGTCTTGTCGCGGTGTAAACATAGGCCGTGCATGTTGTACTGAGTCCCTGGAGGTGTCCCTGGAGGACGGCTGTTTCATTCCACAGTTTTCCTGCATTTGGGTGGGAAGCCAGTCTATCTAATGATAAACTATAGGTGTACTGAAGGTAGAATATGTGGAGCGTGGCCTGGATAATCTCCTATAGAGTTATAATTCCTTACACCAGGTGGTCCACCACACTCTGTCCTATTCCCTTTTCCGTGTAAATCTCAAACAGGATAGTACAAGGTAAGGACACTTATGAGCTCCACTTACTATACAGGAGCACTTAGTAGTTCTGCAATTTCAGACTGTAGATCATCTGTTTCTCTGTATACTTTATTCCCCATTGCTTTTTGTTTAATGGTCAGGACCTCCACAGAGCTTGTATTGTGTGGGTGGTGGATCATTCTCAGCAATGTAGTGACATTGACAGTGCTGGTGTGAGTGGATCAGACACAGCAGTGCTGTATCCACTCTATTACACTTCTACCTTGCTGGTCCACCTTACACATGTACAGTTTGTGTTGGTCACCCTCTAGTCCTTCATCAGTGGTCATAGGTTTGGTTGGTGGACTACTCTCTGTCCAACAGAGACACTGGTCAGAGGTGTTTAAAAACTCCAGCAGCATTGCTGTCTCTGATCCACCCACACCAGCACAACACACCGACATACCACTGTTACTGCAGTGCTGAGAAATTGTACCTGCTCTGTGGGGGTCCTAACCACTAAGCAACAGGGTAAAAGAGGGTAAAGTCTGGATCTGGATCAAAAGGTCCAAAACGTGGGCTGGGTCGCCTGGGGGGTAGGTGTCTGATGTTGCGAGACCCAAAACACTCAAGGATCTCAGGAAACATCACTGATGATGTGTCCCAGCCCATCCATAGATGTATCTATACACGTGCAGTGAACCAGATGGACTACAGTCTGTAATTGTAAAACTACAAGTGTACCTATATGGTAAGAGGCTTCTAGAAATAGTAAGTGGAGCTGATAAAATGGACCACGAGTGAGGGTATAAGAAGGTGTTCCTAATAAACTGCTCGATGAGAGCATCAAATTAAAAGTAGAATGAAGTTTCACAATCGCATCACATCCTAATGCTAACTTTTTATTAGGAATACACACACCACAAATATTCCACCCTATGCAACAAATATATTATTTTACTACTTTATTTCAAAAAGGTTTATACATCATTGTCTATCATTTGTTCCTGATTTAGGAAGGACAGTCTAATTTTGGTACATAAATGGGACTGGTAGAAAATCATAGAAATAAATAATTTATCCAATAAAGAATAAAAGGTATAACAGTTTGTATGGTATGTATTATTCCTTTAATTCTTTGCCAATCTTGTGTTTTTCCTTTATCTGAGCCTGCATCTCCATTCTAGTTGCCAGAACTGCACTCTGCAGGGTTGCAATCTCTGCTGACAGTGTGATGACTGCAAATACAAAGACAGAACAATGCAGTGTGGTTATATTCAAAGATGAGATAATGTTCACGCTTTTCCTTGATAAACAGAATGTCAAAACATTCAGCATAGAAGGTATTTGCCACCATATTTTCGTTTCAAACGCACTAAGAAACAAAGATAATTGCCAGCAACAGAACCTAAACCTAAAGCATGCAGAACTAAACTCAAACAGAAATATTTGGCATGTGTCTGATACCGGAGCCAGAATCTCTCCCTAGTCCCGTTGGTTCGTTTTGCTGGTCAGTTCTTTTGCATACTTTGAAGGTAACTGCACTCAGTGTTTAATGCAGAGTGTTTAGTCTGTATGCTCTGGCCTTAAGAAAGCTGGGTAAAGAGATTACCCCTAAGATTTTTTTTTTTTTTGCAGATTTTGCAGTCATGCATACCACCTTCTCACCCTGATTAAAGGTCAATTCTAGTGAAAAGTCAAAAGGTAACGTCTTTAAAAATGTATTTCTCAGCAATGTGCTATCCTGTGTTACACTCACAGAACATACCACAGTTGTACAGTAATTTGTTTTACTGTTGTTTGCTATACACCGCTGAATGTACACTTAAATCAAACTTTTGAAATCTGCCACATGTGCATTCAAATAGTTCTTAATAAACTCACCACTCAAGCCAATGTGGGTTCATTTAGTACTTCTCACCAAATATTGGAAGTGTAAAATTGACTGCAAGTGTCGGTGTTTGCTTGGGCTTTTAATCTCACCTTCTTTAAAAGCAGCTTGAGCTTGCTTAAGATTCTGTGGCACTAGAATTCCGAACCATTTCAGTGGATCTTGATGCTGACACTGGGATTTCTCATTCTTTACGCTACCCTTAGGCTTCTGTTCATGCTGCTCTTTGGAAGTGTCCTCTTCTTCAGTTTCTTTCTGTTTGACATTCATTCTCCTCCTAAGGCCTGGAAAAAAGGTATTTTGAATAAAAACATCTCCATTTACGTTCCCTAGTTTAACATCATTAATTTCATTTCAGGTTGCTGTTTAACATTGCTTTTTAACATCATGTGTCGGTGTATTTAATTGCCATTTAAAACGGAGTGTGGCAACTTTTCATTCAAAACGAGTTTATAGTGTAAAAAAATGATCATTTCTTTTAATCAGCCCTACCTCCCTCTGTTGGTCCTATGTTCTCCACGGTTCCACTCGCTTTCTGGTCTTCTATTTTCAACTCTGTTTGTTCACACTTAAACACCACATCACCCTTTTCTGAAAGGCTGCATTTCAGAATGACAAAAAAAAGTGGAGGAAAAAATAGTTACAGACAAACTTCATGCTGTAGCTACTGCGGATACCTAACTCCAAAAAAGTTGAGACCGTATGTGAAATACAAATTAAAACAGAAAGCTGTGATTTGCATGTAAACAAAACCAATACAGAACCAAGATACTTAATCTTCTACATTATCAACTTGATTGCTGTAACAAATTCAAATAGAGATACAAATTAAAGACTCGAAAGTTACATGCAAGAAACTACCATAAACCAGTGCTGATATAAAACCAGTTTGATATAACAGTAGCACCCAGAAAAGCCCTACCCTTCTATAGGCAAAGTTCGGTTAATGCTCGTCACTTTGGTGGAAGAAATGTGTGTTTCTTAACAAGAAACTGTTTTATTTATGTTTAATTATTATAATTAAGTCTCAAAAACAACTGAATGCCTGTGAACTTTAATTTCTAAGACATCAAGCACCTCGCATCTCGCCTTCATTTCAGACTTACAATGTACCGATAATCATAACCCCTGCATCACAACACACATCATATCACCAGGTCCTTTACAGTCCACGGCCCCAGTGGAAATGTTTCAGGTGGTCTGACAAGTTAGATATTTCACATGTTTATAATAAAATATTGGATGTTGTGTTGTACAGGCCAAAGAAGAAAAGGGCCATCCAGACTCATTTCAGCATCAGGTTCAAAGGCCAGAGTCTGTCATGGCATGGAGGTGCATTAGTGCCCCAGGCATGGGTAACTTCTGTGAAGGCTAAAATATACACACGCAATGGAGCAACATATCATCGCTGTCCAAAGAAAAACATGTATCTCCAAATTAGCAACTTTACAGGAGAGGCCAAAACCCAATTTAATTCTAATGCAAGTCAGTGGAAACCAGACTTGATCACCAGAAGTGATCTTTGGGCCATTTCTGTTGGTCCATTCATCATGAAATTCACACACAGTGTAAACAGCAGCTCATGTGATCAAATGATACATAAAAGTGAAAATCGTCAAAATGGAGATACATGTTTTTCATTGGAAAGCAACGATATGCTGCTATCAACATGACAACACAAAGACACATTGGACATGTGTTACAACAGGATAACTGCATAGTCAAAGAGTGTGGGTGCTAGACGACCTGTCTCCTACTGAAAAAGCATGCTGCAGCATGAAGTGCAAAATATATTCTCATACAGTTGTGAAGCAGAGGATTTGTATGTTCACAACTGGTGTCTTCAGTATTTAAACAATTACAATTTTCTGGTAAATTTACCAGAAAGTTATTGATCAAAACATCATGTGTTTTTGTACTGTTTAATTTAAAACAGCCAATATAGGATTTACTAAGCAGCGCTTTCTGGTTTTGTTAGTATTTCACATATTGCCCATATAGTTTTACACTTGTGGTTAATACAGCTTTAAACTATGCTAAAAAGGTACATTATAATAAATGCAATCAGCTCTTAGTAGGCCCGAATAATGTGAAGAATACTTACTGAAATGGGATTTGTCTGATCAATATTGCGACTGCGATTTAAATTGCAATTATTTTCTGTGAACTGAAGTCTGTTGTTTTGGCCATTAAGACCAGAACATCTCTCTTTTGTGGCTGGAGACTTTCTGATGGCCAAACTGCCAGTTAGCCGTGGTTGTGATTTTACAACATATAGTTATCTGGCTGCCTCTGATTAGTGTAACTCATCTACAGGCAGTTTAAAAGCTCTGGTATTATGTTATTGCTCCCCACTTAAGACACGATTTTGATCAAATAGGCTATAATTAAAACTGTATTGCTATTTGAATACTTTACATTTCAATTGCGATTTTAATACAAAAATTGATTTCTCTTCCAGGCCTACTTCTGAGCGATCTTAATCACAACTAAATAGAACTGTAGTGGCTTGTCATGGACATCATCAATACAGTTACATATTTCATTACACAGAGGACATAATTAGTCCGGTTAACCTGATTTAGCGCAGTAATCAGTGCTTTAAACATGGTACTGCTGGTTCCATACCGCTGGTCTTGTTTTATCAAATTTCAAAGAAACTAAAAAATGTGACGCATATCACACATCCAGAAAATATCCTTAAGTATTGTGAGCCCACCACTACTTTTAGTGATGCTTATCTATACTTTGTTAGATATCTTTGTTTAGATCTAAACTTTCTTTAGATATGTTTAAATAAGTTTTTATTGTTTGCTAAAACTACAAGTAAGTCAGCAAGAGACAGTTAATTTATTACAAGTCCATAAAAGGCTTTCAGGTGTGTATTAACCAAAAATATTACAGTGCAAATATTAATAAAGGGTGTTTAATGGTTTTCTAGATTATATGGATTAGGAGTGGTGAGGCTACAGTTCACTGTTAGGGCTGTGAAAATAGATGTTGGACCTGGAATGAACACAGACGAGCGGTTCCATCTCGCTTGCATACTGGAGAGCCGAGACCTGCTTATTCCCCATCGAGTAACGTGCTTTGGATATGTTAAACCATCCCTGTGGAAATACAATGATTAGCCCTTCGTCCATACTGGCCCTTTAAAACTGATTCATTTATTTATATACACACACACACATACTACAAAAAGATGGTCGTTGTTAGTGTTAGTTCATGTACCGTTTCTTACCTCTTCTATGAGTGAGTTTAGTTTCTGTCTTTTCTCTTCCAGAATCTCGAGCTGATCCATAAACTGCAGTAAGTGCTGATCTATATTAACAGACACAGGATCGAGACCCATTTCCACAGACTCAGTGTTGAACAGAAACTCGAATTAAATGTTGCAGTGTCTCAGAGCTCTTCCTGTAGAATAACAAAATGAGTAGGAGTTTTATTTTAATACTCAGACGGTGTCGTTAATGTTCTATGCCTATATACGTAGCCTTTAAAGGCCTATTGAGACTCGCCAGCGCCGAAACAGGTCATATGACTGCAGAAGTCAGGTGACCGTAGTAGACCAATAGGGTCTCTCTCGCTCCTGCGCTGTCAGTGCGCCGCTCTCGCGGGATTTGCGTAGCTAGATATTTGCCATGCGCACGGATCACACAGGAACAGGACTGGAAATATAACTGGCAATGAACAGTTTAGGCGATGCGTGTGGTAATAGAAAAGCGAACTCAAAGGAATAGCTCTATTTTCCAACAGTTTCTACCACTCCAGTTGTATTCCCGCTGTTCTTATTTTTAATTTTTTTTTAATGAAACCTACGTCCAAATTGCCTTTTTCATTACAAAATGTATTTAACAACCGTCATGTCCATTTTTTGTTGTTTCATTAAGTAATATGCCCCGTTGTTTTTTCATTGCCAGCTGTTGATCATTTTGCTTTGGCCCACATAAAGTCCAAGTTACTGCTCCCAGCTAAACAAAAGACCAGTTCTGGCTCTGACCAGACAGTGTATTAGTGCTAAAGGGAGGTTACATGTTTCATTTTGCTGGCCTGAAAAGTATTCATGCTTGGTTGAAGTAAAAACCCTCTCCCACATTGAATCTTTGTGGATAGTACTGTTGACCCCTGTCTCATACCCTGTGTCATCCCATGAGACTTAAATCACTACTGTCCGAATATGACCAGTTCAATATTGATAACAGTTGCGGCAGAAATCTGGCAAAGACTTTCAGTTATAGCTTTGACTATCTGGGAAAGAAAATCCGAAAGACCCCCTTGTTGCCAACCATGTAAAGAATAAACTCTGAATTAATTCTACATGTGAGCTAAAAATGAGCTAGATAGGAACAAGCAGCACATTTTTCCAATGCTGATACTTAAAATGATCTGATAATAACTAACACAGCCAGCAGCAGCTCATGACACAATGCAAGTGGAGCTATTTAGATCTAGATTTTTATGAGATTGGATCAGATTGAGTTTCTTTTCTACCGGATATCCAGTCAAGCATTTTCTACTGATATCAACCCGATACTGATACTTGGTGTCACATTGCTGCCAATTCTAGTTTTTAATATTCATGTCTTTATAGCCTCTGTAACACAGAGAATGCTTTTTTAGATAAACTGAGCTGTTTAGCTAAAATGATTCATAGTTTATCTATTCAGATTACTAAAGAAGTGTTTGCACATGTTCATACTGCATACTGTGAAGAACCTATAAATGTCACCAATGCATGCATGTGCAAAGTTACATTTGCAGATATACACATAAAACTACAAACATAGTACACACACACACACAGCCAGAAGGAGGAAGCAAATGAGGCAGTAAAAGTGCAAATAGCCTTAAACTAGCCTATGTAGTGTATGGTAGGAAAAATAAGCATAGATGAGAGGAAGTGAAGAAAGGAACAGAAATTGTTAAACTCCCAAAAAGTCACTTCTGTATCATTCACAAACATGCAACTATAAGCGGAACTTTTTAAAAGTATAATTATATATATTTCATTATTACATTAATGTAAAATGAAAAATGTTGCACATTTTAAATGATGCCTGCAAAACTGCAACAATAAAATACAGGCGTATGCACAAAACAGAAACGCTACATGGTCATTTTATCAGAAACATCTGTCATCTCAGTGTAATTTGTGGATTTACAGCTACTGAATAATCACTGTCTATTGCTGCACAATTTATGGTCTCCCTTTAACCAGTCCATCAGTGAAAAGCAACCAGAATAAGACCAAATATATTTTTGGGTGGTGGACCTTTCTCTGCACAGTAGCGATGTGATGTGATGTTTGTAGAATGTTCACATGTGTAGTGCTAGCAGTGGCATGTCAGGCACAGAGCATCTGGAGTTTTTATACATCAGGTTATCACTACAAGATAGAAAAGTCCATCAACCAAATAGCATCTGATCAGCAGTGGTCCTTTGGTAGTTCATTTCTTTTGATAAAGTGGTAGAGTATTATACAAACACATTTTGGACTTTATTCAGAATTAAATGCAAATGTTAAATAGGTAATTGGCTTGTGTACTTCATCTCCAAACTGAGTGTGCATTATTTAACGCAAAATGTGTTTTTGCGTTTGCATTTCTGTAAATATGGGCTGGTAAAAGTCAATACAGAAAAGGACTTATTATTTTTACATTCCATTTTCATTGTCTTTATGGTCTGGCATTTCTTCACTGCCACACTCCAGTTCCTTAAAAGTGGAAATGTATTTGAAATCCCATTTGCAAATGCATTTCCAGTGCCACAGGCTTCCTCTTCAAACACTATGGACAGGATGACGACTGGAGACAATTTTTAGTGATGATGATGTTGATGATGATGATTTTGTGTTGTGTTTTCTTTCATTTGGTGCACCCCCTATATAATGGAAACAGACAACACAGTTGGAAAATGCATTTGAGGCTGAAAAATTGAAAATACAGTTGGCAAATACATGTGGTCCTGTAAAAGGTAACTAGAAAATAGACATGGTCAGGGTGTAGAAATGATTTGAAGTACAACAGTAAGTAAAACTCACAGCACAGAGTATTGATATTCATAATTTGAGTAAGCAAGACTAAAGTTTACAGAGCAACACAAATCACAAGAGCTTCCGTAATGAACCAAAACAGTCATTCCCATACCGGGAGTCGAACCCGGGCCGCCTGGGTGAAAACCAGGAATCCTAACCGCTAGACCATATGGGACTTGTACGCTGCCAAAACATACGTCTTTTTCAAGCTCCACAATGAAGCCCTCGCAGCGATATAAAATTTCAGCGATTATTTAATTTCATCATTTAAAATTTAAACGCAACATGGATTATTTCAATTATTCAATAACCTCTTATAGAAACTGCGTTTTGAGAGGAAAATTGGGTTGGATAAGTTTTATAGCAGCTAATGTTATACATTTAGCATATATATTCTATTATCGATAGTTAAATTAATTAAACGTGCGAATTGTTTTAATAAATGAATGCGACGGATTATACCTATGTGGCAAATCGAGGTCATATTTATACTCAACTTAACAGAAAGTGCAACTTGACTGGAGTGCGCCTGTGCCGCGCACTACTCTTAGACTCTGGTTTTTGACTTGTACCCAGCGCCCCGATAGCTTGCCGTGATCGTATAGTGGTTAGTACTCTGCGTTGTGGCCGCAGCAACCCCGGTTCGAATCCGGGTCACGGCAGTAAGTCTGACTTCCAAGCCGAGGGGCTGAACGTTTTTGTTTTCTCCACGTGTTAAATGCGTTGTCCTTTATTTTAAACTGATAAATATAATACGCAGTGTTTATTAAAGACCTGTCTAACGCAGAGTGCGCAGATAAGTTAATGTTAACTTCAGACGCTCTGTGAGTTTCTAACCAATCACAATTCTCCATTACCCCCGACGTCACGCATGTTCCGAGACAAGCGTCCAGTTGAAAGCCGAGCTGGCCTCAGGTGGGGCTTCTCTATTGGCTGTTTCTCCAGCGAGGGCGGAGAATGACTCGCTGAAAGCTCCCAGTTGTGACTGTCTATTGGGTAGCGCTGTCGCACGGCACTACAGTTCCGTGGCGCCATCTGTGGAGTGCATGTATGCTGATATTTATGACTGGGGCGGTTTTTACAGTTCCCCAGAAGCGTCTTAGAGTTGTCCCCTAGTCTGGTCTCGAGTTCTACTTGCTGCATTTCAGAGACAACCTCGAACGAGGATTACACCTTTTCGTTTTTCACGGTTCTTATTTCGCCCTATCACTCAAGGTAAGCACAGGGTCCGACATTGTCATAGTTCAAATAGTTCAGTTGCACTGTCTCTGTTCATGGTGGGATTAAGGGACGTATTGATCAGCTCGCTAAAAAATTGCAGACAATTGCATCAGTTCATCTGAACCCGCATGCATTACTACTGAATGTCCAGTTCCATCTCGTATTAAACACTAGCTTAATTCTTATTTGTTTTAATTCCTACTCTCCTACTCTGAATCTTTATATGTAACTCTGTTTCTAGCTGCTGTTGCAATAAAACTTTGAGAAAAACTCTCCGTGTCTTCCTTAGATGCCTAAAGCAGCTTCAGAAGCCACTAGTCACCCCTTCTGGCCCAGAAGCCTGTCCATCCCAAACTACATAGAAAATGATCGGTCCATGGTGGAGATTATCACATTCCTGTTCTCTGTATCCGGACTGTTGCTGCTGTTAACCTGGGCTGTGACAGGCCAGAAGGTGGCTGGAGGAAGGCTGAGCGGATGGAGAAGGTTAGCCTTGTGCTGGTTCACTGTGTGTGGCTTCATCCACTGTGTCATTGAGGGTTGGTTCGCTCTCTACTACACCATCATTCCAGGAGACCAGAGCTTCCTCTCCCAACTCTGTGAGTAAAGATTGTGAGCTTAGAACTTTCCAGTATTTGATGCTAGCAGATTGAGATGGTTTCTTACAGGCTTGGTGAACTCTGCTGCAGGTGGACAGGAGTCTGGCACAGTTTGACGTTCCTACTCAAACACCGCAGATTCAGCTCAGCAGTTAATTTGCAGGTTTAGTCATTGCATTGAAGTGCTGTACATTGGCCCCAGTTTCTCAGGGTCCTAATTCTTAGACAGAACCTCAGATGTTCCCACCCAAGACTGTCAGTTTCTAGGGCACTGTGTCTCAAGGGGTCACCAAACTTATTCACAAAGGGCATTTTTATGAAGTTTTGCAAGTTTTGATTCCATGTAAGTAGGAGGACACCAGTTGAATGAATAAGATTAGGTCTGCTCCTGTTTGATTGAAACAAAATACATAATTTACTGACTGATTGCATGGCAAAAATTATATTACAGTTATAGTACATTTGACTAAGCAATTAATACATCAATAAATAGAGCTCAACAAAAGGATACATTCAACACCCAATGCAGTTAGACCCTGCTTTCTGAATTTAACCTTACACCCTGATAGTTTCCCCTAAATGTATAGCAGTTAGTGGACGCAGGTCTGCTCTTGTTCACTGAAATGAAAATTATCAGTATCCTTAGTGGATAAGATTAGTGACCCCTGACCACAGGTTTCAAAACTTTGTAATGGTACATCAGGTGGGACCTAAGGGTTCAGTTGACATTGTTCTATGGCATATGACCTAGTTTTGGTGAATTATGGATTTACTTTAATTACACATGGGCAACACCTCAAGAATTCAGTTTAAACAGTCGCCTAGCTTGTTTGGCCTGAGCAATAAAGTAAAGTAATAATAATAATAAAATACCTCTCCAGAAGCAGGGGTTAGTCCAAAGTGACAAGTCTGTAGATCCTTCTGATATTGTATCGGCTGGAGACTAGGGCTCACAATACTTGTTTTATTTTTCACCTACAGGGAAGGAATATTCAAAAGGAGACAGCAGATACGTCATGTAAGTTATACATGTAGGTCTAAACACTGGACGTGTCATGTACCGAAGAATGTACCTTTTACATTTTTTCTGTTTATGGATCTTGTCTTTTGTTTATGTATGTTTTCCTAGAGCGGATAATTTCACTGTGTGCATGGAGACAGTGACTGCATGTCTGTGGGGACCTTTCAGTCTGTGGATCGTTGTGGCCTTTTTGTCTAATCGTCCCTACAGATTTGTCTTGCAGCTAATTGTATCTCTAGGTAGGTGGTTTCTAACAAAGAACCAATGAAAAGTTTGTGTACACCTGCTAAAACATCAAGGCTAAATGTAACGTTAAGACACCTAAGCATGGTATCCATGCAAGATGTTTAAGTACCCTGTTGTTAGCCATTAATGTTTTTAGCACTGTGCCTGTAATAAATTTAAAAGACTTTACAGACAGTAGGATTATAGCTGGTTGAGTAATTAAGATAATGACTACACGCACACCTTGAAGTTGCACAAAACTACGGTATAAAACGATAACTCATTTGTATTATGGTTTCCTTAGAGCTAAATTGGGTAATTGCAATTTTTTTGGACCAACTATATTAGATTTTCAGTTAAACATAGCTCACACTTTGTAGGCCAATATACACTTACACATGCCTTTCCATGTACATAACACTTTGTTATAGCAGCATATCCTGGACCTTTTCCAGATTTAAATCCATTTCCCCTGTGAGTGCGCATTATTTAAGATATAATTTAAATTCAAATGCTAATCATGTATTCATTTGCATTTCTGGGTTTAATGGCTGAAAAAAATTAATATGGAAAAGCAAAGTGCTTTTGGCATTTAATTTTCATTGTCTTAATGGTATAACATATTAAAAATGGAATAACAATTAGCAATTTGCATTTCCCCATTGTCACACTCCAGCTCTGCCAAAACGTAAATGTATTTGCAATCCTGTTTGTAATTGCCTTTCATCGTCAATGCGGGAGTGGGTGTGATGTTATATGAAACAGTATGAACTAATTGAGCTAGAGGATTATTTATAATATAGAGGGAGCAAACAGCAAAGCTGCTAGGCACTATAACACTCTCCAACCAGACACCAGATAATTCTGTCAAAAGTGATTTTCAGTTATGTTGTATTGACGGGATTCTCCTTTTTATTCAGATACGATCTGAACATTAAACACATGTTAATTCATTCATTAACTAAATTCATCACCTGTCTTTGTTAATATGAGGTGCATACAGGCTGTAGGAGAGCCTTTGGTTATTAAACACACCAACGTTGGTCAAAGAAAGTCATTTCAGTTCTTTCCAAGTTGTCAACAGCTGGGCCTGGTTTTGCTTTCAAGAAATCCATTCTAAATAGTTGATGTCAGTGTTTTGCATGCATGTGCCCCACATTTTAAGCAATAGGAATAATCATCGCTGGCCTTCAAAGCCCTCCCAGGAGTACTGTGTGAGTGGAAGCCCCTCAGTCCAAAAATCCCACCCACCAAACAACAGGAAATTACTTTTGACAAAATTATCCTCTTTAGACATACTCTGCACTAAAAAGACTCTCCTGACCTCCCACCCCTACTTGACAGGAGCACCTCAATGACACTGTTTGCCAGAGCTGAAACACGGCGTCTGGAAAATGCGAGTCAGACCATTAAGACAATGAAAATGAAATGTGAAAAGCACCTGGATTTATAGTCTAAATATGCCCCAGTCCTTATATACAGACATGCAAATACAAGTACACAATTTGCATTTGAAGTTGAATTATGTAATAATTCAGGAGAAATGCAATATTCTACAATTTAATTATCAATTTCAAATTTGCATTTAAATTAAAATCTTGAATGGGCTTAAAAACCCGAATTTGGTAATGGTTTGGTAATGTCAATAATACATATATTTGTATTATATTTACTTATTTATTAATTTTGTCTGAGCTACTGATCAAGAATAATTTTGTTTGTCAACAGGCCAGCTGTATGGAGCAGTGCTCTACTTCTACACTGAACACAGGGATGAATACATCCACAGCGAGTTTGGTCACCCCATCTACTTCTGGTTCTACTTTATCTTCATGAACTTCCTGTGGATTTTGATCCCTTTCGTTCTCATTGTGGACTCATGGTTTCAGCTGTCTGCCACTCAAGCTTTGTCAGACAAAACAGTTCCTAAACACAAGTCCAAATAATTTTTAAAACAAAATGGGAATGAATGTATTGTACACCGTTCTAGGTGATATCTGAGGAATGTGAGGAACTGTGTTTAGCCATTTTATATTTTCATGAGTAAACTCAAATTCACTTTTACCTGACTGTTGTACTGTGATGCATCTAGGTCCTACTTCCAGTCGCCAAGTTCTGTTCATGTTTGTGTTCTGTTTTCTTAACACACCCACCTCCACAAAGGGCTTAATAATTACCTGATGTGGTCAACTGAGTTTATGTAAAGAAAGCACAAGCATGAGGAATGAGCTTATCTGCTAGGATCCTGCGGTCATGGAAAAGAAACACAATATTACTTTATTGTAGCAGAGCCTCTACACAGTCAAGTACATTATTCTACTAAAGAGATATACATTAGATTCAGAATCAGGATTATTGGTCAAGCATGTTGACACATATTAGAAATTTGGTTTGTCAGTTTGTGTCTTTCTAGTACTGTACCAATATACACATAACTAACTGACAGTCCACAACATACACAATAAATACAGACATTTACAATATACAAGCAATAAACAATCTATAATGAACAAATAATTGTGTTTCTGCACAATTTATGCCCTGCAGAGTGAAAATTGTTCCTTTTTAATTATGCTTCCCCATGATAATTCTAAAAAATAAACAAAAGCCTCCAATGCTTAATACACATTATATCAAATGAGTCAGGGTGTGTGTCCACTCGTGACCTTCCATCATTGTTATTTATGCTTAAAAAGTTTATTTAAATTTAATTTAGTTTTCAAAGAATTCTGCAGAAAATGTTTTTCCTGCTGCTGAGGTCCGGACTTTGCTCAGCCATGGCTTCTTGACAGTCATGCATTCTTTCACCATTTCTGAAGGGACAGGCAGATACTATGAAAACAGTCTTAGAGAAACACTTGTAAGTGCTGTAAAAAAGTGATCTTTATTAACGACCTAGTAAAATCAGCTTGGAACAAAATGCCGAAACCCGGGATCGAACCAGGGACCTTTAGATCTTCAGTCTAACGCTCTCCCAACTGAGCTATTTCGGCGGTGGGTATTTTGCTTGAAGCCACGCCTCTAATCACATACCTCTCATGTTTCAATCTGACAAACGGGTGAACGTTATGGCTAATACAGAAGTATAGACTAGTTTAAGGTTGTCTTGAGTGCTGTTTATATGTCACATCTGTTACCACCACAAGTAAAACACAGACACCTCTGTACTCATATTTTGCTGCACAAAATCCTGCTGTAGTAAAAAGAGACGACTGTAAGGAAAACAAACAGTAGCTCTAATAAACTAACAGTAAACTAAAACTGTAACTCATACAAAAATCTGTGCTGCTCCACTAGTAACAAAAATACTGTGTCTGTGGAACTAACAGTCATGTTCAATCTAAAGAGCTTAAAGCTAATATAACTGTTTAACAGTGTTCATGTTTAAAGACAAGTAGTATATGGACAGCACACTGATCCTATTTGCTTTGTCTTCAAGAAAATCTATGACTGAAGTGGTATACTGAACTTACATGTCATTTTGATATTACTGAGGTTAAACGTTACATTGAATAATCCAAAAAAATCTGCCACTAAATAGAAGGTATTTATTCTTCATAGGGTGTTTTTAAAGATCTAGAGACAATGAGACTCCAATGATCTGTCTCTATCAGATAAACAGCCATTAAAGCTTTCATCTTTTTAAAACGTGTTTATGTACAAATATACAGAAAATCACAATCCTGAAGGATAGTTTTTGAAAACCAGTTCACTGATTAAAGGAGCAGTGTGTAAGATTTAGGGGGGCTTCACGTTTTCACAGTGAAGTGGCAGTTTGTATTTGGTAGCGCGGATTGGAAGACGATTGGAATAATCCTTATTGCAATGTCCTACAGTAGCACATTTTCATGTGCATAAAACTGTATCCAGTAAGATTATTACTCTTTACACGTATTAAAGCTCTAAGGCTAAAAACCCATTCCTACTTGCGAGTCTGTATTTTCTGTTTATCACACAAGGTGCCAGAGTGCTGCACTATTTTAGGCTGAAAAGGAAAATCAACAAGAAGCTGGCTACTGTTTTAGCTTCTAGTGAACATAGCTAGCTAAATATGACTCAAAATCAAATTCACACTATATATGAAATGTCATATTACAGAAATCGCTGGCATACTATACTATTCTATGCTACTATACACTACATAACTAAAAACATAATCAAACATTTTGATTGGCTGTTTCATTTAACTGGAGCATTTCATAGGTAACAACTGCACACGTCCAGTTGCAACAGAGTTGCAAGCTGTCGAATGCAAAGCTGCATTAAAGTTTCGCCGAGCAAAGTCAACTTCAATATGCCTTTTTGGGAAAACGGTGCAAAACCAAAAATAATATTACAAGGGAAACAACAACAAAAAACTGCAACTTTGCAAAAGATGTCAGACACTTTAAGCTAGCTGGCTGGTTGTCGCTAGCTAGCGTTACAGCCCACTTACTTTCCTTACCAGTTCCAGCTTTAAGTGGTGTAGACGTCGCCTGTTCTTTTTCTACCACCGCAAAACAGTTTGATTGAGAAGGGTCCACGTGCACTTCCTGTGTGTTAGGCCCAGGTTTGTGTTTCGGTACTGGTAAAAGTGTTTCACGTCTTGTACTTTGTTTTCAGATTGAGAAAAAGAGCAATTAAGCACTTATTTAAAATTCACCCAGGACACTAACACATTCTCTTTAGGTTTGTGTCTTCATAAAACTAAAATGTAGATGTTTTATATAATACTGGAAATCCAGTATTACATCCAGATTTTACTACGTCACTAGCAGCAGCTGTGATCAGCAAAAAACTGTTGAGCTAATCTCCTCAATCTCTAACAGGTCTTTTGTGCTGATGTAAGTCTGACGAAACAAAATACTCTCGCCTGACTGGCTACATGAAATACAGCAGTCATGCTAATTTGCTAAATAAAAAATGTTAAAAATTGAAACAAACTGCGGGCTGTTAGCTACTACCGACGTCCTTCCGGTACAGAGCGAATACAATAATAAACCTTATTTTCTTCATAGCTAACGGCGCCCCTTTTAGATAATCTCCAGCCTGCTAAAGATAATTACAAAAAACAGTGAAGAAAATGAAAAGGCAACCGTCCCTGGGTGGGCTCGAACCACCAACCTTTCGGTTAACAGCCGAACGCGCTAACCGATTGCGCCACAGAGACTTGGCACTACAGACCCAAAGACATGCATTTTGGGTAAGCGCCCCCCGCGCCAACCGTCCAGGACTAAGAGCCACTATGTTATTATTGTTGAATCTGTATCTCTTGTTGTACAGATTTCGAGAGCTTATGGGTGTTATTAAACGGTCATGCTGTGTCGCTTCTGTTCCTATTTTCCCCAACACCTTTTAAAGCTCTGTACAAATCAGAACCAGCATCTGAAGTCATTTTGGAGGCAGCGGCGCCTCCTACTGGTGAAAGACCGACTAACACCGGCCTACAGATATGAACAAGCAGTGGTAGTGATGTCAAACGGGGAGAAACACACCTAGATCCAAATATTTAACCTGCTCTGGAAGGAAAACCTGGAACTACCTGTGGAGAAAACCCGACACCACTGAGCTCGGGATATGGCCAATTAATGGCAGTATTGGACAATAGAGTCTCTTTGCTGGGTTAGACAGCTGGAAGAAACACCAACCTCCTAAGGTTTCTCAGAATTTGGATCTCAATATTTTGGCCAGCTTGTCTAAAATATGTAGTAAGAGGGTTAGAGCCACTTTACTGGGAAAGATTTTATATGACATATTACTGTAGTAGGAGGCCCACAGCACATCCCCCCAAGAGCCTCTTCACTTTACCGTGGGGGGACGAAGATTTTATATGACCAGCAGTTTTTAATCCACAACATGATTACTCTGCACTGTCTGAACTCTGACTCCTGCACATATGAGCGCTACAGACTGCTACTTAAACACCAATATACTTGCACGTTTATGCATATGCACCTTATTGATAGATAGACTCTTATTCCTTTACTCAGTGTTTTATATATATATATATTTTTGTATTATCTTAATGTATATATATATATATATTATCTTATTTTTCGCTGTCCTTTTATAAGAAAAAACAGGAATGGAGGTATCTCCAAAATGACAACTTTACAGGAGAAGCCAAAAACCTAATTTCATTTGAATAGAAGTCAATGGAACCAGACGTCTTTTGGGCCATTTCTGTTGGTCAATTCTATCATCAACAGCGACGATATATATATATATATATATATATAAATAATATGGTATATATGGCTTCCCAATTCTTGTAATAAGTGAGCATAAAACATATTTTATTTATCATCATAGCTGAGATTTGTAGATTTTTTTTGGTATTATTTATAATTAATAATTTTGGCTTATATAATAATTATTTTGGATTATACACCACACAATCTCTTTATTCCATAACCATAATTCTCATAATAACTGTATGATGCAAAAACTTTGAATGCTTTGTGAGCAAAACATTGTTTTTAAATGTTTAATTGTTCACTATGTTTAATACACAAACACTACAAACACAATTAGGAGCGTGTTTGCAAATATAATTAGCAGCATACAACCAAATCCACCAACAGCAATGTACATCCACTATGTGCATCAACCATTGTTGTACATTAAAAGTAAGCGACTGGAAGAAAAGGTATTCCTATTACAGCATGGTTCTTTGGGATGTTGTAATGCATTAGTATTCATTACCTTTCTCCTCAGATACAGTGTATTAACATATTTATGTTCATGTCCCCGTTAGGCACATTTAGCGCTCTACAGTGCACACGATTCTTAGCTGAACATTTTGCTTAGCCTTTGACCAAGCTTACTATCGAGTTCTTTTGCTTTTGCGTTCACTTGTTTCAAGGCAGTACGGGCTGAGGCAGAATCCGGCTGGAGTTGCAGAACTTTGTTGAAGGCTTGACGGGCTTCCCCAAAGTCTCCCAGCTGCAGGCAGGCTTGGCCAAGACGGTACCAGGCCTTAACGCTCATTGGGTCCAGTGCAGTGGCTTTGGTGCTACTGGCCCTGGCCTTTGCTGGCTGGCCTAGCCTGAGCTGGCACAGGGAGAGATTGGAGTGGAGTTCTGCTTTCATAGTTTGATATTCCTCCTCAGTTGGGATGAGAGGGCTTTGGGTTGCTTTTGCCTCTTTCTCTCCATCTTCCTTTCCTTCACCATCTTGCGCTGTTAGATCAGCTTCTCTATCGCAGCCCTCTTTTGTTCCTCTGATATGTCCTTTTAGAGTGATGACCAGTTTTACAGCACAACAGTAGGACTGTGCTGCTCCCCAGATGTCCCCCTTCCCAAACCGCTGACTGCCCCTCTGCTTATGAGACTGCACCCAGGCCCATTTCTCTGCAGGGGTCATCTGCCAGGACTCCTGGCCAGGTGTGAAGGAGTGGAGGTGAAGAGAGAAACACTGTCCCTCTTCTTCTGACGGGGTACTATTGAGATCACTGGACAGTGGTTTAGAATCCCCTCGACAAGCCCTTACAGTGAACTGCGGTTAGAAGCAAAGGATAAGAGTTGCAGAATTACAAAACGACATCTTCAGAACACATGGATAAGGAAAAGTTGTGCTACGTTCAAAACAATACTTTGATTTTAATTAAACTGGTTATGTACTATGCTGCTCCAAATCCAATTAAACAGGATTAATTATGCGTCGCAGTCTATGTTTTTTAGGTACCGACATCATTTACAATATGCTCAGAAAAGTGTTTGTGTAATGTGTAATTGTAATGTGATAAAATGTATGCCAATAACAATAAATATCTTCACATAAGCCAGCCCTATTAGTCACTACCTACCTGCCTACTACTCTTACTGATATGTTACTTTCTGATAATATGTAAATTCACCAACACTGGAGCGGACATTGACTACAGACTATACTTCATGGTCTGTCATGGCTGTGTTAGATGTATGCTTGCACTACATAAAAGCCTTTTTACTTCCAAAGATAACAAGTTAATCCAGATTCTAGTGACAGGAAAAAAAGTGTTAGTTATTGGCCTTAGCAATAACCAGTAAACACCCAGCTGCAGGCAGTTGCCAGGCACAGCTCAAATTTACATTACACATTAATTCTTTCACATTTATTATGCCCAAATATAACCATACTCATTATTAGAATTGTGTCCTGCTACTCATTAATTACTACTCAACTAATCAACTATTAAAGCAATATACAGTATTTAGATGGTAATTAAAATGCATTCTCCACAGTCCAAGAGAACCACTTGACTATCCCTTCACTGGCAGTTCGCTAGTGTGGAAAAATAAGAGAACCCCTTCTCTTTATGTGATGATGTCAAGAAAAAGACTACTATTAACAGGCTACTAACACTTCCATGCACATACAATAAAGACAGAGTAAAAAGGTGGATGAGAATCTGTATTACAGGTGAGTTAAGGATAAGCGTCTCCTACATATTGACTGCTCTTTGCTAAGTTCTTGCATGTTACGTTTGTCCTTACCTCACAGCTCTCTCCAGCCCTCATTCCCTCCAGGCAGCTCTCCACAATGTCACACTGCCCTTCTCCCATGCGCAACAGGACCCATCTGTCCAGTGGAACCTGCAGCACTGAATCATGAGAGCGGGGATGCTGTGTGACCTCTATGTCAGATTCATCGGTGACTGCTGGCTCAGTGTCGTTCTGGGTCTCCTCTTCTGTTTGGCTCTTGAGGCACACTCTGATTTTACATATGGAGCCCATTAGAGGGGTGTCGTCTCCTTGTTTTCTCTCTGCTACCCATCTTCTTCGCACCTCCCATAGACCGGCAGGACTCACTGATATCCATGGAGCTTCGGTGATTAACTCACTTTCTTTGCCTGTTTCTGTGGCCATAGACAACTTTGTAAAGCTGGAGGAAAAAGAACAGAACAACACATTTTTCACACATTTAGATGACAATCACTGCAGATGGACTAAAAGCCTAACAAAGATATCTATCCCATTATCTATTTGTTATGGCATTTAATTTGCATATTCTTGCTGACAATTTTAACTGTCTATTGTTTAGCTAAAGATCGGTATTCCTATTCAAAGGAATCCAAAAGAAATGTAATACATAGACGGATACAGACATTCATGGATCACAGGGACTCTCAGTCTGTTATTAGCATGTTATAAGGCATCCTGTAGAATTTCTGATTTTTGCATGCATTTTGGGTTTTCTTCCATCAGTCTTCTCTCACTACAACACCCAGAACTCATATGATTCATAGAAGTCACACAACCAAGTTGAGGAGGAGAAAATGTACTGATGGAGGTGCTTATTAACCTAATGAATATAAAATAAATATCAGACTTCTTGTTTGTTAGTCAGATAGTGGGAGGAGAATAACAGCATATGTAGTAATTTTGGTTGTAGTGCCTTTTTCCGTATACAGAAAGTCACTGTTCCATCAGTTGAACTGAAGGTGCCTGTGAGTACACAGTACAGACGTTAGAAGGGATACTATTCTGAAAGTGTACGTTTTGTGGTTCCAGGTTTGGTTAAGATTAATTGAAGTGCAGTGTAAACTCCTTTCGCTGTCTGAATTCCACGATGACCAGGTAGCATAATTACTTTCAGCATTCATTCACGGTTTCAGCGCGTCTCCACATCAAAACCGCATTTCTAAACGTGAGTAATAAGAGAATAATATTTTTCTTTACCTACAGACGGGCGATGAACTGTTGTAACTACTGTCTTGCAGCCTGAATGGTCATGTTGCTGGATTGGCGTCTAGACGGAGACGGAGCGTTTCTCCTCGCGCAGCTCACCGGCGCCCTCTACAGGTCTGGGGCTAGAGGACGCTACTGCGCCTGCGCCACTTAGTTTCGCCACATGATGGCGCGCGTGTATAAAATGGGTTTGATGACTTTTACCTGGATGAGCAACATTCTTTTCATTTATAGGTTTTATGCTGGAGTGTTTTTAAAACTTAAATGACGAATTAGGAAATAAGAGAGAATAAAAGACAATAAGGAAACAGATTTACACTACTTATCAAAACTTTTTTTATACTTATTGTATAAATATTGTCATTTAACAGAGACTTCTGTCATGTAAATTGAAGTGACATAATCAGTACACCAAAACGTGAACTACTTGTTTATTTGGGAAAAGATAGATAGATAGATAGATAGATAGATAGATAGATAGATAGATAGATAGATACTTCATTGATCCCAGAGGGAAATTCAAGGCAAAAACATAGATATAATAGTGAAATGTCAGTTACCTATACAAAACTAGCGTTGTATTACCATGATGTACAAACTATGTATACAATCATTCCTATGTATACAATCATTCCAAACAACTACACGCTTTTATTTGTTCAGATTTGTTTTACTGTTGGACTGAGGAAGTTTTACTTCATTCATTACCTCAGGTATTTAAGACACGTGAACTGTAATGTCAGTGATTATGACCCGTTACATAAAGGTATTTATTCGGTTTAAGGCTCGCAAAATGTTCTTGTTAATGCATAACTAAGAAGTGAGGTTGAAGGAGAGAAGTGGCCAGCGGGGGCGCGCTTCACGGGAGCGAGTCGCGAGCTGTTTCCTGGGTGCGCGCAGCGTCACAGGCATTACAGTAGAGCAGCAGCTATGTGGCAGAGCGTGTGAGGCGAGGCAAGGCAAGGCAAGGCAAGGCGAGGCAAGGCAAGGCAGGGCAGGGCAGGACGGGGGGGTGGCAGAGTTTGGGAACATATTCTGTTGACAGCCGTCGTCGCCGCTATCCGACTCGGAGAGTAAGTGCACGCGGAGACACGGAGGAGTCGCCGGACACTCACGTTTTACCCGTTTTACCTGGAGCGAGTGGAGAAAAGCGTCGGGGAGAGCGAGTTCGAGGCGGACGAGTGCAGCAGCCCCGGGAGGAGGGCAAGTGTGTGGCTGTGGCGGGGCGCAGTTAGCGAAAGATGAACAAAAACCACCGAGTGCCGAGCAGCCGGACTCTGAGCGCCGTGGAGGTGAAGAGCAAGGTGCGCAGCAGCAAAGCTAATTTACTTCTTACCGACAGCGGCGGCGGATTAGCCACAGTCTTCTCGCTTCTTCGGCGGAGTGTAGCTGCGATTATCAGCCCTTTCCCCACACTGTGTCTGTCTGGGTTATCTTTAGGAAAACTGTTTTCACACCGTCCCACCCTCCGCCTAGTCTCCTAGCACGGTTAGCAGCCCTCGGCAGGTTGGATAGCTGCTGTGGAGCACAGAGAGAGTCTTGTAGGACGTTAAAGAGATTTAAGTTTAAAGGGTGTAAGTTTATATTTGTGTGTTTTTGTGGACAGTCCTGATAAATGTCCTATTGGCAGGTTCCCCTTAAAGCAGGCGCTGACAGCAGAGGCTGAAGTTGACTTCTTATTCGTGAGTTTCTCGGTCGTATTTTCTGGTCCACCTTAAACAGTAAACAGTCGGGCGCACCATTTAAGGTGGAACGGAAAATTACAAGTCAACTTCAACCTGGTGTAATAAACACACTCTGTGGTTTACAGCGACTTTGATCAGAAAGTGCATTACCACCACACACAGCCGGGCTGGTGTGAACTTCAGCGAGAGTGAAGGTTGTGTAGTCGGAAGAGGTGACTGTTAGCTCACCTGTAGAGCTCCCTCAGCGAGCTGACTGGATCAGGCAGTGCACAGGAACATAGTTATGTTTTAACCATAGTCTAAATTTCACAGATTAACCTTAATACACTTGGCGAGACGTCCAAAAGGTTTTGATCATTATGAGTAATAAAGGAACTGAGGAGGGCTGAATAATAATTAGGCCCCTCAATACGATATCATCGCGATACTTAAGTTACGATACGTTAATATTGTGGTTTTGCGATATGCTGAATGTTGCGATAGCGTATTTTGCGATATATTGGGATTTATTAGCTGTTCTGTACTGCACATTGTCACCAAAAGGAAAATTTTACTAACCACTAGTTAATACATTGCTTACATTTCTAAGATATTGGTTGTATTATTCTCGTACTGTAGACTTCTATTTGTGTTGCAGTTTATACAATTACGTATTGATACCTGCCATCTGTGTATCGATATTGCTATTCAGAAAATTACAATGCTCTGTATAATTTTTTTGCACTATCACGAGTAATAATGAATCACTATTCGCCTTATCTCAGCTGTTTATTTCAGCTAGTGAGTCATTTGAACACTCTGCAAGTCACCCACTGGAAACAGTTAGTTCTGAACAACAGCTATTGTTTGAGCTCGTTTCTGATCTACATTTCCCTGTTACTAATTACTTCTTTTGTATGGTTTCTGGCTTTGATGCTGTAGGTGTCAGATTTAGAAACAACACAAAAGACTTAGTCACTAATAGGGACGTGTAGATTAGAAAGTCTTGTGCTGTGGTGAAGAATCATAGAACCCTTCTAGGTACATAAGTTTGTAGGTTTCTATGAGATTTGTTGTAAGTTTTTATTCTATCGTTTCTCAGAGTAATTGTTTAAGGTTCTCTGAGGCCTCTTTTAAGGCTACAGTTTCTCTAAGATTTCCTTGAACCTCTGTAGGCCTGTAGTCTTTCTTTATAATCTATTTTTAGTGCTGATTTGTTTCTTCTGTATTCAGTTAGACTTAAAGTCAGATTACCCATCATGTAGAAGCACAAGCACAGACATTCCAATCTTGTATATGCTTCTCCTAGGTTCTTGATGTGCTGTGTACTGATGAATGCATGTGCTTTGTGTTGTCAGTTTGGAGCAGAATTCAGGCGTTTCTCTCTGGACCGCTCCAAGCCAGGTCGCTTTGATGAGTTCTATGGGCTGCTGCAGCATGTTCACCGAATCCCTAATGTAGACCTACTGGTGGGCTATGCTGATATCCATGGAGACCTGCTGCCAATCAACAACGATGATAACTACCACAAGGCTATTTCAACAGCAGCGCCGCTGCTCCGCCTCTTTCTACAGAGGAAAGGTGAGAGTTGCGTAGGGCTATCGGTGTAGTGCTTGTTTGTGAACTCATGATATATATTCTGCCCACAAATGTCTTCTTTTTAACCATCACCATCTTTTTAAAGGTTGGATAAGCTTAACTTAACATTGGCAAAATCCCCTTTCAGTATAATAAGGAACTGTGCTGTGCGGCTCAGTTTCTTCTTCAGGACTTCTTTAAGTTGTTTTTCCAGTGGGAACGGGTTGAGCTGCTAGTAAGAAATGAGAGGTGAAAGAGGAGGGGCAAGAGACATGTGTGAAAACAGTTCACAGCTCTCTTTTATGTTAAGCACAACTGTAGCATTTTTAATATCCAATATCACAATCACCGGTCACAATAAAAAATACATTTTAATATTTTATTAAAATAAATAAATTGGGTTGTCCAACTGCTGGGTCTCCAAAACAGCTAGAAATTGCATTTGCATTTGACAGTAGACATTTTGTGGCCTGAAAAAATCCAGAAGTGCACAAACATCAACCCTAATTAAGTTGTGGAAAGCTACAGAATACATGAAATAACTAGCATTGTCATATGGTGGTGGGGATACCGGTAAGAGAAAGATAGTAGTCTAGAAACAAAGTGCTGTTTGTGTTTACTGGTGTTATCAGATTGCCACCATGTCGGCAGTCATACAGGGAACTTCATTAGAGCCTGTTTTGTTTGACTGTGTAACCTAACAACAGTACACACTACAACTCTATTAGAATGGGACTTTTGCAGTATAGCTTTGACTTTTATTTTTTTGGAGGGTGCTGTCCTCCGATCCTATGGAGTTATTCTCCAAAGTCTTTCCCTCTGTGTCTTGTTATATTGCCAGCAGAATGTTGAAATCATTGGCATGCTTTGTTGAGCTATTGAGTTCTTGATGGGGCAGGCTGCAGTGTTGGGTTTAAAATCTTTCGTGCAACATTTTGATATTCAGGCCTGAGCTGTTTTGAAGCCTAATCTCAATACTGTCCCATTATATTCTTTCAGTAACATTTCTTTCTGGTTGATGGCTATTATTGGCTTTTAAGACCAATGTAATTAATGTAGTTTTCTTTTCCATACAGTCAAGTAAATTAAAGCACTTTTATAATAGATGGGATAATCATTTTAATTAAGGAATATATTTAATCTGTATGTTTTTTGGGCATGTTTTGTTTCTGGTGTAGCCCTGGTGTAGCAGCTCTTATAATGGGGCAACCCAGTCTAAGCTGTGTCTGTGTGCCATATGACCTATAGATGCTAAGCCACTTTGTCAGAAGGAGATTAGAGGGGTCACTGTGTAACGCGGCATGGGCCTATGTTTCAATTACACGCTCGACGCTAGCATCCTGCTGTGCCCTGTCGCTGGCTGCTGTGGGGGACGCACACACACCAGTACCAGCCCACTTTAAGAGTGGGGGATGTCCTGTTGGGGCTTTTAGCTGTGGGAGTCTGTCTAGGATTTCTGGTTTGTTCACAGTCTCTATGTACGTGTTAGTGAGAGCATATTTTGACACTTCTCCCCAAGTGGCAACTATTTGACAGACCACCACAAGTCAGGACAGGACCGGTCTCAGTCCACTCCACACATAAGGGAATCGGGTTCTTCTCTTGAAGGGAAGCTACTCTTTATTTCCAGCACAAAAGCTGGCTGATTTAAATGACTGCATCAGTGTTCCCTGGTTCAGCTAGGTTGAATGCTGCCCTTTACCTGTTTCTTCCTGGGTTCAGCACTCTCAGTAGGAGTGACCACTTCCAGAGCACTATGACGCCTAGTTGGTTAAATCTCTCTGTCTTTTTCTCATCTCCTCGTTCTCATGTTACCTCTCACGTTGCCATTTGTTTCTCTTTTCCTGTGCTTCCTTTTTACCCCAAACTCCTTTTCGGACTTTAATAAAAGATTATTATAATCTGATAATTACAGTTTTGATTAATAAAAAAAAATAATAACCTATCTTTCCCACTGGCAGTGGCTAACATTATCAGTCTATACCTGACTGATTTTCTAACCTTACCGGTTTTCTTTACGGTGGTGGTTATAGGATGTCTACAACACAAATACAGTTATTCTATTTACTATTCAAAACCAATGAACCTACACACATCATCTGAGTTTTCTGAGTGATGTTGATGGCTAAACAGTAGTACATCTAAAACATTTTGCCTTTCTGACCATCATAAATGGATGTTACATAGCAAAACTACCATAAAACAGTCATTTACCATCAGGCGATGTATTTACAAGCACCATGTGTCATAACTGTTTGTGAGTTCCTTTCAAAGTCCTCAGACATCTGGTTCCTATCAACACCACTATCAACAATTCTGACTTCGTGCTTCTCCGAAACAACCTCTCTGAATTACCCTGAATGGTATACGAAAGTGAGACTTTTACTGCAGTACAAAGTACAGTCACTGAACTGAACTGAAAGGAGTGGAGTTTCTTTCAAATACATGAGTGATTTGGCAATAGGACTGGGTGGAATCTTTAGTTTTGCACTGTAGCTTGGAGGCTAATTTACCATAAGTACGAGAAGCTTAACCTGTATATGAAAAAGTGAGCCGTTAACTAAGCCAAGTTATCATTTATTTATTACTAACAGATGAAGACAGTTAGCTTCTCTACTGGAGTCATCTCCTGCTTTAAAACGTTCTTGAGCTAATGTGTGTTTTTCCATTTTTCCTTAAACAGTAAGCGTTCTAACAGTTTAATCCTGCTATTAACAGGACGGTGTGATTTATAATCTTTCAGGCAGGCAGTGGCATTGCCCAAGTGATTTATTAGGCCTAAGGTGAATGCAGTCATAAACAAATTCAGTTACATCATGACTGCGTTTTAAATACATTCACTGGTGAGACTGTGGAGTGTTTCAGTCTCATCTCCAGAGGCCTAATACATTTGTGGTAGGTTCCTTACCAGTCTGTAGTTTTTATTATGCATGTATTTGCATACTTGGTGAGACTGCAAATCAGTTCCTAAGTGAGCTGGTACAGACAGTTTTCCCTACAAACAATAGCAGCCTGCGCGTCTGTCTCTGCTTGACCCATACTGCATCTCTGGAACTACAGAAATAGAAAGACAAGTGTGCCTTTGTGAAAAGCATGTAAAAATGTTTTAAACAGCACAAACACTGCCCCTGGAATTCTGATGTATATCTAAGATCACAATGGAATAAGACAGAGAAGTGTTCATTATTAAAACCAATACACTGACTTTTTAATACAAATTCTTCAACGATGGAGCATTGTTTACACTGCAAATGGGAAACGGATGACACTTAAATCTGGAATGGGCAGCCTGCAGTCAGCACCTCACAATTAAGAAGTGCAAAGATATTAATGGGAACCTATTAAGCCAATTTTCAGTCCTTGTTTTTGGCAGCTGTTAGGCTGGATTTACATGCTTCATTGTTCCAACAGTGCATTATTACTCTCATGCTGTACATCCATTTCCGTCCCATGTTTGAAACACTCTGTTAGAGCTCCTGTGTCTCACCTCCTGAGGGGCCTAGTATGCTACTGTGGCTACTTTTTACAATTGCATTAGTTCTGCTGTCTCAGTTTGAGCTAGAGTCCAATCTTGAAAGTCAGGTAGAACAAGTTGGTAAACCCAACCCAACTTTGCAAGCTGGACTGGGCCATGATGTTTCATGTTTCTTTTTAAGTCTGTGCATGTGCATACAAAATGCATGACATGGTCTTGGAAAATGTCTCTCGAAATCAGACCTAATGTCACTAATCTTTAAATAATTCTTCGGGCCATACAGAATGACTCACGGCAGTGCACACACACCATATTAGCATGTTTCGTTGCTGCTCCTTTCAATTTTAACAAATAAATATTTGTGCAGCTACAAAATGTATGACAATGTCTTGGAAATAAGACAGCAATGAAAACATATCTAATCTATCTATTCTATCTCTAATACATAATGACTATATATAGTATATATATATATATATATATACATGTTTCGTTGTGTGTGTCCTTTGTTTTAACAAATAAATAAATAAATATATATATATATAATCATAATGAGTTTTGGGTACAGTATAATTAAGCTGAACTAAACACACAGCGCTCTTAGCAGCAGTGTGACTCTTGCGTGAGAGTGAATCACGACTGTAATTCTGTGTTTCGTATTTTAATACGTAGTTTATATTTGACGTATGATGAATCAGTAACAGTCTGTAAATGTGTAACAGTCCACCTTTGGGTTAGGTTGTCATAGCTGAATGGTTTATGTACTGAGTCAGACTGAGACTCACTCATATTCATTGTTGTGTAGTAATTTGCTGTTAGTGTGTTTGTGTCATAGTGAGTTGTGGGGTCGAGGGTTGTTTGGTTAAAGGCTTAGAGACATTCTTCAGTTTCAGCCTGCCTGTGTCTTTTGTCTGTCTGTCTGTCTGTTTGAGTCTAGTCTTTATTGAGCAGAAGCTGTTTTGCATGTGGAAGTGGCTTGGAATGAAGTCAGTATCTGAATCTTTTATGCTGGTATGTTGTATTGCCCTAATGATATTCTTACGTCAAACCACTCGGAGGTTCAGTGTGCATTGTCCATGCGTGCCGCCCCCCACTGCCCTCCACACACTCATCCACACGCGCTCTCTCGCACAATGTCTGGATGGCTGCAGTGCCACCAGTCTCACACTTGTTTACCTGTTGCTATGGCAGCAGTGAAGAGGCCCGAGCCCTTTGCGCTGAATGATGAGGGATTCTTCAGCAGGCTTGGATGGGAGCAGTGCGGCACGGTCGGTTAAATACCACTAAAACACGCTCACATGTGCCTGGTACATACCACACACACACACATGCTGAAAGTTATCATCCTTCCTGGTCATGGACCGTTTGTTTAGTTACTAGGTGTGGTGGTACATACCTCATTGAGTCTATAGGCCAACATTACCTGGACAGTTTGTCCCATGGTCTCCCAGTGACTCATACCGTATACATCCACATTAAGATTCAAGTATCACCTGGAATCTTCTGATGTGCTGAGTAGGACTGGTGTTGCATAAACAACTTGTTCTAGTCAAGATCAGCATATTTCAGTTGGTGGAGTTCTAGTTTTTAAAAGGCAGTAGGCGCATTACGCCACGTAAAAGCTTTTTTCAGAAGGCGTCCCCTAAAACGAGTTAATTCATTCCAGCTCTACCAGTATATCAAGACAGTGACACACCAACCTAACACAGTTCTTTGGTGTCTTAATGACATGCTTTGATCAAAATACCACGAGGATCCAGCACCACAGCTGCATGCTCACCCTGCCCTGTTCAAAACCTTTTAATGATAATGGACCACTGCTCAACTCTCTAGGCAGCCCACACTCAGTGGGTTATCTTATTTCACAGTTTGAGGATTGGTAGGCTCCAGATACCCAAACGTTTGTACACAAGAACTAAAAAAGTAAGTTTTTCATAATAAGTCCCTTTAACTTCCGAAAAACATTAAGTAGGTGTTATTAATTTTTCACGGTCTGGAATAAAAGGGAAATTACAGAAAATCACACACAAGCTTTAAGAAATACATTTAATATAACATTAGTATTAAACACTAGAACATAAATGTGCTGCACATTCTTTCTGACCCACAGTGTTGAGTGGTCTTCTCACAGTGGAGAGATGGACAGAAACACCTGGGGATTCTCTGAGTTGATTTCCTGTGAAGGGTCAAAGCTCCATATACTGTTTGTATATACTGTTTATCTGTTGGTGCTAGTTTTGGTGGTCTGCCAGCTCTTTCAAGATGGTTGTTGAAAGCCTAATGTTCTGTATATCTATAAGCTGTTTTATTTTAACTGTTTGTTTCCCTGTTGTGCACTTTAATTGGTATCTGGGACTTAATAGCTAACTGCAAAATGTTATTTTCCTGAGACTTGGGATTTGAAGAAGAGAAAGAACAAAGTAAAACATTTTATGTCATAATATTCAAAATGATGTAAATGAGAACCTAGCTACACCAGACTGTGAAAACTCCTGCTCCTTTAGATGAAAAGCATTCCTGAAACCTTCAGAAGTCCACTATACTTCTTTCAACTCTTACTTCTATCAGTCTATAAGGCCTACTTTACCCAATGAGACACTTTGTTCTTTGATGTCTCAGTGACCCACGCTGCCTTTTGACCCACTTATGACTAGTATGTTCTTAAAATTGACAGTTTTTAAACTCTGGAATCTGACTTTTCTGACAGGGGCTTCACTCTGCTTAGGGATGTAACGATACACTGAATAATTCATCCAGGAACCAGATGCTGAAATAGATGACTACAGTAATGGCCCAGTAGTTCATAATCTGTTTATAGTAATATATTTATAATAAGTTACTCAGACTACTTCCTTCAGATGTAAACGGGAAATACTATGTTATTTACTTTGGTAAAGACAACAGAGACACAAAACGCCAGGATGTGGAAAATACTCGTGGTTTTTCATGTCCCAGTAGCTAAAGGAAAGTGCAGCGTTGTAGCTTTCAGACTCTGGCTGTTTATCTTTCTCTGCGATCTGCAGTCCTCCTCTCTGTTTTCCAATTAATTCTTGAATGGGTCCAGGAAATGAGCTCTTCTCTCCTCCTCCTCCTCCTCTTCACGCCATCCCTCACTGCTATCCTCCTGCTCTTTTGCTGATCCAGTTAAATGCTGAAGCACTATGCTGACTGTGGTTAGGCTAATTTCATTTCCGTTGAGCCTTCCCGTCTTATGTAGCATCTATTCGTCTTTTAACTCATTACGTTTAATTGCATTTAAAGTTGCAGCACACTATTTTAATAATCAACAAATCTGCATTAATCAATAAAATAAAGCCTATTTTTATGGTCTTTCTTGTAAATTTCATCACCATGCACAAAGTCTTTTAAAAACGATAAATGTAATGTATTTTATGGCAAATAAAAATCAGTTTATGGCAAAAATCAGTGTACAAAAAAAAATTCAGTTATCACTAAGCAGAGTTTTCTTACTTAGCAAAGAGAGTCTCCGTTATTGAGCCTCTGAAGACTGCCCCATTCCAAAGAAGTCAACAGTCAAATAATTAATTCTGCTTACTTTTGAAAGGCTGCAATCTTCAGAAATTATTTTTGATCAAAGGTCCTGGCTCTAAGATCCTAAAAATCATTAAAGAAATAAATGCCAATCATTTTGTCTCTTTAAAGCCAACTGCTACGGCCTTAAGTTGATACTGTACCTTTGTAGCAGTTTTTTAAATGACACCAACCTATTTATCTTTGCGGGCTAATAATATTCAGGAATGTAATCTGAGAAGGCTGCTACTTTTTCATAGTTCCATTCAAAGCATATGACCCACCCAAACAGCAGGGATCCTGCTGTACAAATTATCCATGTACAGAAACAACAGAGTTTGACTCATCGTTGCAGTTAATACAGTCCAGAATTGTTTTGTGGGACTATAATGGAGCCAGAACGGTGTCTGGATCATTTTGAGCTGATTGAAGTTCATAAAACAAAGTAGTACAAATCTTACATGCCTGGCAATGTACATCGTTTTTAAGTTCAGGACTGTCTTCTTAACTCAGTTATGCTTCATAGACTTATTTCACCTCAGTATTATTATTATTATCATTATTATTTTACAATAGTATTAATCTTCGTGTCTTCCTCATCAGATTTCTCACTGTACATACAGGTCTGTGACCTTGTTTTTAGATTGGGTGTAGGTTTTTTACAGTTTAGACTGGACAAGGTGTTTCCTCTTCCCACAGAGTTCTGTGACACAACAGCCTCTCTCTTTCTCTGCTGAAACCATGGATTTGTTTACTTTTCCATGCATCGACTAACCTGAGCACATGGGTGTGTGTGTTCTACTCTGTGTCATGATACCTGTGACGTCTTGGTTCTGTCATTCCTGTTTCGGTTTTGAGGAGGAGGAGTAGCACTCCCTGTGGACTGAAGTTGAGCAGGAAGGAGAGAGAGAGAAAGAGAGAGAGAGAGGAATGCCAGTGTTAGAGTAAAGACTCTCAGGCTGATCTGTTGGCAGGCCTGATGTGGGGGAACTGTATTACGTCATGAAGTCCTGGCAGACTAGGGAACAGTACTGAGGACTGTGTGTTACAGTGTGCCTGCATTTGTTTTAGAAATTGTTAGAAACTGCGAGCTCTAAAACCAGAAGACCTTAGGACTAACTTACGCACCAGCCTGAGAAGCCAGTGTTTCCTGGATTAACATTACTGTGATATCAAATATTGGTGAAATAAATAAGACAGACCTTTTATATCATGCTAGCCCAGCGTCTTTGTAAATATTCTCCTCATCAGAAATACAATACATGCGTCGTCAAATACTGGTTTGAAATATCAGCTCTAAATCTCAATGCCAAAAAATCAAAGCAACTGTCTAGTAATGCTGATACGGGTCCTCTTTGTTGTGTATCTCTAGCGTCTATGAAGGCTTTATAAAGACCTTTTTTTGGAAAGTTGGGAGGTACGGTTGGATTATGTTTAGGATTAGATGTGTGTAGGATTACATGGGGTTAGAGACAGCATATCTGTATTAATGCATATCAGAGAAAAGAATCGCAAACTCGATGTTGGAGTAAAAAAAAGAAGACTGTATCTGATCCAGTCCTACATCAGATCTGATACAGTGGTATGTAACTCCCATTCACACTGTGATGTGATGTTGCTGTCTGTGTATTCCTGCCTGTGGGGCACTAGCATTTGCTCGCCTATATTTAGATCTGAACTGAAGTGTACAGTAGTTTTTTAAAGTAAGAGTTCAGGGTTTCAGTGTTAGTATCGGTATCAGAGAAACGGTATCAGTAAACACAGTATCAATGCAGACCCCTGTGCCTGTGTGTTCTTAAAGCAAAAAGAAGTGAGGGGGTTGAGTAAGGGCAGCTGCAGCCTTTTAGAGAATGTTAGGAGGAGAAAAGGAAAGATCAGAAGTTTGAGAAGTTGGGAGAGAGACAGAAAGAAAGAAAGAAAGAAAGAAAAAGGAGAGCAGTGGAAGCCTGCTGTGTGGAGGCAGGGTCCGTGATCTGGAAAGGAGATGAGGGGGTGAGGGAAAAGGAATGGTGGGGGGGTTGTGGTGTGTGGAATGTGGCCAGACTCTGATCACCTCCACTGGCCAGATTAAACAGGACAGCAGGCCATGCACATGAGTGCAAGGAATGAAGCATTCACTGAACATGCAGAGATGGCTTAGAGAGCAGGATGTGTACGAGATAGCGTGGAAAGCACAGGAGTAAGGAGAGAAATGTGTGAGGGGGGGGTTGAGGGGTGGGATGTTTGGCGGGAAAACTTGGTGTTCTCCTGTTTTGTGCGAATGTAGGGCAAGGCTGTGCCTGATCACAAGGTTGGCCTATTTTTTCCTAAAAGTCATTTTTCATCCAGACAAGGTGACCAGTGAGCCTGGCGTTTGTGTCTTTCTCAGTGTACTTCTATCCTTTCATGGTGTTTTGTAAAATTCACCATAAAAGGCCAGATTAGTGCTGTGTGGTATGTTGTCTATGCCGGTATAATGATATTGGTGTCAACAATATTAGTTGTTATGGATTCTATCTTTTGGTAGCATTGTTTCCATTCCGGTGGCCACACCAATAGAAACTGACTACATGAGATTACATGAGATCTCTTTGAGATTAGTTTAAAGAAGACATTGGAACAGAACAAGTTGGTTAATGGTGATGGAAATTGTTTTTTCAAGCCGCAAGGTCACATAATTCAGTTTCATTTGATATTATATGGCATACAGTGCGTACACAGCGGTGGACTGTTGTTACTCTTACACCAAACGTTTCACCCATGACCCTCTGAACACAGTAAAACGGTTTCATCCTTTCACCATTCATGGTGGAAGTAGAACTTTAAATGAGAAGCCAGTTTCAGTATTGTAAGGGTGGATGTTGTTGAGGTGATGCAGAGGTTCCAGCACTCATTGTCGTTCTGTCCAGCATATCTCACCTGCATGTCCAAAGACGACATATGTATGTGAAGATAACTGACCTTAAGGTAAAAGCTTTGATTAAATCTTTCCATCTTGTGTGTTTCAATGCAGCCCCTGATCCTGATGGCCTACATCATTTAACTGTAGGGGATGGGAAAACGACTTAATTTTATTTCTGCTGAAATTTTTCTCACTACACTATCCATCATTCTTTTAGCAAATATATGTACAAATAAATTGTATTGTATTAGATTTTTGAAAATGTAACACTACTTGAAGTAGTGTTAAATTCTTGAAGAATTGCAATATTAAACTTTTTGCTGTATCGCCCACCTCTAGCAGAAATGATACTTGACTTGGCACTAACTCAAGCTATCTTTATTCCTTCTTCATTAGCCAGTTAGCAAAAGGGAAACATCTGTTTGAAACACCTCACCCTCATGGATTTGTCCCAACGGACTTTTAGAGAAGTTCAATCTGCCTCCAAGATGCATTGTCAATTTAGTAGTTAGTATTAAACCCGAAATGTGGCAGTAAAATGGGTTTGTTTATGACAGATTTCTAAATGATACTATTTTCAATTTTGGCTACAGAATTTCTTAGCTCTATCAAAAACTGTGAAGTTGTATATTTTGAAATATCAATAGCACCAGGCACAAGTTAATTTCTGCTGCAAATTTTCTTTGATTCTTAATACACAGGATTTGAATTTGGGTAGGTGCCTTTAGTGAATGATTTGAATGTCTGGTCACTGAAGTGGTCAGAGTTGAGTTTGAATGCTTTATGATGGGGCTGTGTATGATTAACCCACTGAGTGAGATCATCTCTCACAGCGACCGACCTCATATTCTTTTTAGGAGCCAGAGGGCCAGGAGGGCCAACGGGTCACTTCTGCATTTCTGGGCAGATTGCTTCTTAGGCGTCTTGACTGACAGGGTGGTCCATTTTGAACTCAGTCCAAGAATGCAGGAGGCAGGCTGGACCAGGGCACTGTCGCAGGACAGCTTAGGCCAACTGCAGAAACCACTGCTGGTAAAACAGAAGAGCAGGGCAACCAAGTGATATCCCAGGAGAAGGGGAAAGAGAGGGAGAGGGAGAGGTATGAGTGTAGTCAGCAAATTCTGAGCTGATGTATGCATGCAGCAGAGGTGACAGGAGGCAGAAGGCAGGAGTCAAACCTTCCCACGCTTGTTCTTATTAAACGCTCTAACACGCTACCTAACCCAAACACAGAGATTAGGACTCATTTCTTGGTTGTATTTTACTAAGATCTGCAGGAACCTTGTGGTCTTCTATGAACGGTGCTCCCTACAGTGGTTCACTAGTCTGGTGTAAATTATCCTAATGCTGCTGAAAAGCTAGATGACTCTGAATGCACACACCCTGCGCATCATTATTAGCACAGCAACTTAGGTACTGCTGTGTCTCCCAATCCACAGTGAACACTACCATTAGTGACATGATGTACATTCGACTTGTTGTCATATTACAGCCTATTTCTCATTTACATTTACATTTAAGGCATTTAGCAGACGCTCTTATCCAAAGCGACTTACAACAGTGCTTAGCTGTTTCTCCTCATTGTTATTACTTCATTTAACAAGTTTGTCCTGCAGCATAAATTAAGCATTTCTCCTCTAGAGTTTCTACATTTTGTGAGTTTGAGTTTTGAACAGGGCTGCATAGTAAAATTTATTATTATGGCTGGCTAATTAACATTTTAATTATTATTATCTGAGCAATGTTAAAATTACGGCTAATAATTTGGTGTCCTTTCATATAGTATGCTGGGAATTTTGCATAGTGGTCATAGGTAGCCCAGTGTTCATTAGTGTTACACTTATTGAATATTCTGTGATCAATAAACCAACCTAGTATAATTTTAATTAACCAGGTGCGTTTTTTTTTGGTGTGTCCTGAATTACACTTCATAAAATTAGCTATTTCTCTGTTTGAATAACATACTTTTAAACATAGAATACTGACCCTGTTTAAAATAAATAGTATTGGCAGGGCCTTCTATAAAAGCTAGATCTTAAGCACTTCTCTTTAAAACCCTCTTTCAATCTGTGTGCTGGGTGCAAAACCAGCAACGCAACACATTATTTTTCCTTTAGTGGTTAGGCGAAGCCACATCAATGATTTCTGTGTAGTTAACACCATAAGTAAACCTCATGTTACAGACCTCACAGTCTGTCCGGTTATCAGTCATGTCAAACATGCACAATCTTGGAAGTTCAGTGCAGCACAATGACTCTGAAAATGAACGTGAGGCCCGTGCTTTCTAAAAACTAGGTTATGTTCTTAGTCACTCATTGTACAGGCAGTGCCGTGTGATTCCTCTTCTGCATAACAGACATTCTGTTGTTGCAGGTAAGCTACAAGAGATGTTGAAGTGATTTTTTTCCCTATATAAAAATGTACAGTGCACTTGCTGTTATATGCAGGTTGGAAAAGTCATGTTAAAATTGATTCATGACTATTTGGATAAAAATATAGCATATGGACCTTTTAATAATTAGGCTGAGAGGTATATCCAAGGGATGGTCAGGGTGGCCATTGCCACCTTTGAAAGAAGCATGGCCACCTGTCTGACCACCACAGTTATGAAAAGTGAGGCAGTCTGCTATCATTAAGCACCAGTTATGCCTTATGATAAATGTGCCGTGGTAGATACCAATCAGTTATGCGTTCATGATGCCTAATTTAACAATTAGCTTGTCTTGCTGTGATTGGATCTTAGGGTCTTACCTGACCTGTTCCAGCTATGCCTCTGTTTAGGCTACATATTAAGATGTGCTGGTGTTTTGCTTCCTGCACTTTAAATGTGAAATATACCTACACTATATATAGATAATGTAGAGGTGGCTGATGGTAAGAGTGTAATGTGACGTGTGTGTATACCTCATCATAATAATAATAAATGTCGTTGCTCAGCCTGACTATGACTTTTTGTTAGTGGAACTGGGGAAAACAATATAGTAATAATAACTAGTATAGTGCATTTCTGGAAATGCGAAATGGTGTGGTCGAAATGTGGTTGCTATGGGAGGAACGAGAGATGAATATTGGCTATAGATTAAATTAAACAATAGTTGTTTGGGTAAAGAAAAATGGGACTCTGTGGGAGAAATGACAAATGAAACAAAAGACAAAAGAGACAAACAGACAAGTGCGGGTCAGACCAACACTGAATTTGTGCTCGGGATTCTGCCCTGAGAGAGTGTATGTGAAATGTTTTTTGAGTGTGTACTTTTACACCCTTTTAAGTTTATTTGGAAAACCCCCCAGAAATTTTCAGTTTTTCCAAAAAACGAAAGTTGGATTAAAGAGCTTTATACAAGCACACAATTCCCAATCAGACTGGACATTTCAGAGTTGGAAGAGTGTTGATATCTTTAAAAGCAATGTGTGACCAAAGTTATCAGATATCATAAGAGATTCGGTATAATCTCTTCAGGAGATTCGGTATAATCTCTGTGTCCGTTATTCTTGCTGCTCCTTTGGTGCTCCTCACTGCTCAGTTACCATGACAGGCCTTCACTGTTCACTGTTCCTGTGCTGTCTGGGTTTGGCTTTGCTCTCTTTTGAACTTGTGTGAGTCTCTGTGTCTCTTGTCTCTCTCTCTCTCTCTCTCTCTCTCTCTCTCTCTCTCTCTGTGTCTCTCTCTCTCTCTCTCTCTGTGTCTCTCTCTCTCTCTCTCTCTGTGTCTCTCTGTCTCTGTCTCTGTCTCTGTCTCTCTCTCTCTCTGTGTGTCTCTCTCTCTCTCTGTGTCTCTCTGTCTCTCTCTCTCTCTCTCTCTCTCTCTCTCTCTCTCTCTCTCTGTGTCTGTTATCAGTTGAAGGCTCACTTTATCCCAGCAGTGCCACCGAGGTATGCGCACAGCGAGCCCAGAATAGCAACACCTCAGGAATTTTTCCCTATTGAAAGGATTTTTCACCCCTCTCCCCCTCTCTTGCTCTCTGTCTCTTTCTCCCTTTCCTTAATAAGCGCTCATTATGCCTCCTCTCCCACCCTCCTCCTCCCTATCGCGCCGTAACTGGAACACGGTGGCACACACACACACACACTCTCTCTCTCTCTCTCCATGCGGGAGATATGCGGCCCCTGAACCTTAAAGAAACAGGAGCACTTCCAAAGATGCCGTCACACAGACAGCCTGTGCAAGGCCGACTGCAGGCACAGCAATAGCAGCTCTTTGGCTGGATGGACAGCAAACATGGGCTTGTAGAGCAGCTTGCTGAAAAAGATCTTGAATAGAGCCATTCACTATCGCCAGACGTGAGGCATCACGTCCGTCATATGGCCTGCCGCGGAGCTGCTGAATATTGGATGAGGTGAGTGCGTGTCTCAGGCTGTGACAGGCAGTCACACAGGGCGCTCTCACTTATGCACTCGTCCCTTATGAGCACAGTACTTGCACAACTGTGATCTGTAATGTTTGGAATGTATAATTGTCTAGATTTTAATAACTCAAAAGGTTGTCAAAATAAAATGATACAACCTGGTACCATACTGTGTTGCACAATTGTCTTAATAGTTCACAAGACATTAGTACATAATTACCTGTAGCCACAACTCGGGTTAAACTTAGAATATGAGTCCTCAGATCTACATAGGAGACGGTCATCTTACAATGGAGGATGCCAAGTTGAGCTGCTATGTTGCTACAGTAGCAACTGTTCAACAGAATGTACAAACCACATGCTGGCTATAGAGAGTACCAAAATACTGCCAGCGTTAAAACAAACTTAAAAATCAAATTTTCCCTTTTTTACGTTAAAGGGTGCATCACTCATTGTAACGTCTCAGGTGCCAGAATGTAACCGCAGCACCCTTTTAAGGTGGAATGGGAAAAATTCTAAATAGATGCTGCTGAATGTCCTTATCAGAACAATTTACCAGCTTTAAAGAGATAATTGAGACATTTTGATAGCCTCAATCAGTTTATTGAGAGGAAAGAACTTCCGCTGGCTGTCCAAACAGCAGACTGTCTCGCAGTCTTCAAACGCAAACTGAAGACCCATCTCTTTATGAAGCACTTAGTTGAGAATCAAACAATCAAAGTATACTTTGACATGCATCGTACCGCACTTATGCTGAGCTTTCCTTATCTTCTCTCTAGATATGAGCACCAGCTTGAGGTTGCTAGTTAGTGCTCTTCTGATTTTTTTCTAGCTCTTAGAACTGGCCCTTGTCCGGGCAGCATCTGACCCCAAGGGGAGTTTAGACTATAACCTATATGTACTAGCTAATATACATTCTCTGACCGAACAGTAAGCACCTTTTATAAGTTGCTCTGGATAAGAGTCTCTGCTACATGGTGTGTTGATACTCACATCATGCTAATGATATGAGCATGCTAGATAGGACTGCTTGGAAGTAGAATGAATTCCTGGAACACCAGTGCTGCAGACTGTTTTGTGTTCTCATAGGTTTGGGTGTTCAGTGCGTTGCAGTACGCCTGTTTGCATTGCTTTGAAATGCGCGTTCAGCTCCCATTCTTTATAGAGAAACTAGAATACAGAAACACCCAAAACGCCTTGAACATGTCATTTTTGTGATTTTACCCAACATTCATATACACTACAATTTGGGCAGCTGAGCTCTTCTCATGTACACTGAACGACGTTTTTAAATGAGAAGCGAAACAGGCAAGTCGATCAGTACAGAATCCATTTACATATGCCAGTGTTAAAGGCAAAGTTACAAACAGCATATTTCATTCTACGGGAAGAAGAGAGCAGTAGTGCATGAGTATCTGAGAGTTAAACGTTTTAAGCAGAAGGCTGTAAACATCTTTAGCATCGTTAAATTCTCCCAGTAGTCTGTTTTATTAATGTTCCCCAGCCTCTAAGGGCGGTTTTACATGTCTAGAGGAAGTATTGATTAGTCAGCTACTCAGGCATGAATGAATGGAGCTTAACAAACACCTGATTCTGAAAGACCCCTGTTGACCGTGTGTAAGAGGATCGCATGATCAATAGTGGTGTTGTATTTCACTCATGTAACCCCCACAAACCCCACCCCATGTATTCTCACACACACATGACCACCTGATCACAGAGGTTGCTTCCTGGACTCTCCTGACAGGAAGTCCACTGACTGCTGTGTTAAGGTCAGTGATGGGACAGGACTCTAGTATGTGCTAGCATAGTAACAGGAGAACACATGTAGGGCTGTCCTAAGATATGATCAGATAAGAGTTGATAAGATGACCTTTGTCAAAGATGGTCTTACCTGTACCACTACTAGAGGCCATGTACAGGTCATCTTTTAGTACGTGTTTTATGGGTGTGAGCTTTGTGGACTAAAATGAAAGACATAAATCTATTTTACTAGATTTTCCACATCTGCAGCACGATGTGGTACTATTGTTGGTATCAAGAGTGCTGAGTCTGGTCATATGTGTGAATGTAGAAATGGTGCAAACCACTAACTGGTCATAATTCTTCATCACAGTATCATCATGTAGTATTACTGATCAGATGACAGGCATTTGAATAAATAAATTAATATATATAACTATAAAAACACCCCACCAGCTAGCCAGAATCGTGGTCTGTGACTATGATGATCAATATGTTCAAAGAAAAACATCTATGTTTTTGAGCTCATCTGTTGCTGCACAGTTTGTGTTGGTCATCCTCTAGTCCTTTGTCACTGGTCAGGGCGCTGCCCACAGGACTCTTTTGACTGGATAGTTTTGTTTGGTGGACTATTCAAAGTCCAGCAGTTACACTGAGGTGTTTAAATACTTAGACAGCTCAGTGATATTAGTCTGGCGCACTATGTTTAGCATTTAAGCCTGTATGTGCATATATATATATATATATATATATATATATATATATATATATATATATATATGTATATGTATATGTATGTGGGTGTATATAAATAAATTTAAATCAGTATTAAACATCTTATATTTTGAAAATTCAATAAATTGTCATTGTAAGCTTTATGTTGGAATATATACTTTAAATTTTTTCAACTGTGGACACAATAACTTTTATTTTTATCATTTTTATTTGTTTGTTTGACCATCCGTCCTTCCGTATGTTCTGTGTCTATCTGTTGTTGTTTTTGTTGTTGTTGTTGTTGTTGTTGTTGTTCAGTTACTAGATAAAGATTTTAGCTCTGTATAAGTGGGGGAGCACACAACTGTTTGACAGAGAGCAGATGATCTACTCTGGCTCCACTGGGACTTTTTAGTACACAAAACTTAAAAATGATGTCTTACGTTTTAAGAAAGGGATTTATTCTAAAAGTATGCAGCTTGAGTTAGAGCAATCAAAAGCAACCAAACATTCATGAACTGTGTACATGGCAACACAACCACAAGTAATTGGCAGTCTGGCGCACTATGTTCAGCATTTAAGCCTCAAGCCAGAAAAGGTCAGAGAAATAGCAATGGGATATTTTCCCTTCAGCCCGAGCCCAAGCTCTGGGTTGGGTTGTAGAGTTTAAGTTAGGGTTTGTCTGTGTGGTCTAATGTAAACTAACATATGTAGCATCTCTGGAGGAGGTTTCTGAGTCTACTGTTCATTTTGACACTTAAAGGTAAACATTTACTCCAGCTACAGCGTGTGGTTGGTGTGGGTATGTATTATTCAGTATGTATTAATGAACCCAGGCTTTTATGTACTGAAATAAAATGGAGGGTTTCTTTAAGCGGCCCACAGAGAATTGATTCCTCTATATGTTGCGCACAGCTGAACCTGGGCCTCAGGATCAGTTTGCACATTATTAATGGTCTTCCCCTTTCTATTGATCAGGACAATCAGCGCGGTGAGCGTTTAACAGGGGTCAAGAGAAGATGACCGTGAGAGAAGCACGGTTTTGTGTGTGTAAGTGTGAGAGAGAGGGATACAGAGAGAGAGAGAGAGGGATACAGAGAGAGAGTGAGAGAGGGAGACAGAGAGAGTGTTTGTGATTGTCTTTGTAATGTTTGTAATTAGACATGGTGATGACTGGGCTGGTTTCCGTGGTGAAGGTCTCAGGTTTCACAACGAGACAGCAACGCTTCATTGTGCGGTAGCAAGTCGTAGGAGCTGACGTGTTTGTGTGTTCCTACGTGTGTGCTTGGACATTAGCGTTTGACAGATATGCAGTCGTGTGCAAACGTTGGAATATCCCTGTTCAAATGACATTGTTGATTTTCTGAGTAATAGTAAGTTAACACATCCTCTGTGGAGAACACGCTTAGACATGACACTTTAGTGCTCAATTAATATTTATCTACCAAAGTTGACATTCTGAAAAACAATATATAAAATAAACCATAATGTTTGCACTGACCACATTTTTAGTTTTCCCCTAAATCAGCAACTAAACAGTCATTTGTGTCCACATTCTTTTAGAAAATCCCCAAACAGTTCACCAGGGAGGTCCAAATTTAATTCAGAATTCAGTATTTTACAGTAGTTTGTTGAATCGAGAAATTACCATTTTTGCCTACACAGAAAAAGTGGCAGTATAAGCTATTAAACGGACCATCTCCGATAAAACAGATTACTTGGTTTTTTCTTAAATTGATAAACTTTCAAAACGTAGGATTCACTCCCCAGTTCATATTCGGAAAACTATGCATGATGTCACAAAACCAATACAATTACATACGTCCACATACGTTCAGCCTATAGTGATTTACACACGTTCCTACTGAAGCTATAGTGTTTCAGCCCACACTGCTTTTTCGCTGAGTAATAATACAGGCTAGGCTGTCAGAACAGAACACATGTGTGTGTCAGTCAAGCCCAGAAATAAACACAGTTGTTTGTTTTTGGTAAAGAAACTTATACTAACAGTGTCAAGAACATGTGAACCCTTTGAAAATGACCTAGACTGTAATAATTCGTAATAAGATTAAATGATGTGTTCTTGTCTCATGCACCGACAAACACAGTGTGCTAAAGCTAATAACACACAAACCATAATAATGTTCATGTCTTTATTGTAAACATCAATCAAACATTCAGAGTGCGGGTGGAAGGTTAAAAAGGTTAGGTTAAATAACTTCCTTTAGTACTGAAAGTGCTTCTAGTAACTCCCAGTAGTGAAGTTCAAGAGTAATACCGGACTGTTCTGCCTGACAGACTGCTTCGGCTTAGGCATTTTCTTTGGATGTCTGATGTGAATGTCTTTCATAGGGTTGTCTTCACTGGGTCAAAAGACTTTTGGTTGAACTCTGACCGGGTCACTTTAAAAGGTGTAGTTCAGTCTTCTGTTATAGATTTCCCCCTTGATGTTTATATGTCATTGTTCTGCTTCACCACCCAGCTTCTACTACAATGCAGCTGGTGGACAGCCAACCTGATGTGATCATGTAGGATGTCATAATAAACTTGGGAATTAATTTTTCCTCTCAGTGATGACAATTGTCCTGGAGACGATAGACTACTACTTCACCACTAGGATGATGTTTTATTGGAATGATGCTGGTATTGTTGGCCCTTTGTATGGTAAACCCCCTGCTTTGTGTTCTTTTTAAACAGCCTTAGTTTCATCAGTTCACAAGACGTTTTCTCCATTTGGCGGTTTAGAGTGACGGGTGCTCTCTTCAGGTGTGCAGTGTTCTTTTGTGGTAAAAGGGACTATGTTTGTTTGAGGAGTCTGACTCTGATAAAGCTGATGAATTCCATTTTGGGTTATTCGTTTAGACCTTCAGCTGTTACCTTGGGCTTCTCTTTTATTGCAGTATTCTGCATTATGAATTTGGAGTGATCTTGGTGTGTGGTTCACATCTGTAAATGTATTTTTGCAAACCTCAAATTTAAAAATATTTAAGTGTTGTTTTTCTGTGTTTGGGGAGAAGTGTTTGGTGCCTTGATATTAACTTGGATGGTGATCAGATCATAATTCAGAATGACTCCAATGCAGGTACTTGTAAAGGGTTCAGTTGTGATAGTATATACTGAGATACAGTCTTGTGCATTGTTGCAAATCTTGGTTTTACGTACTCTTCCCTTACCTGTATATCCAAGCAAGAACTTTTAAGGAACCTTAATGTTTGTAGGCTGAAGAAATGTTCGCACATGCATTTTTATCTCCGCACACCTTTTTTGTTTTATCTTCTTGCTTGTTGAGAACTTGTATAATTGGCCCTTAGGGTATTTATACACCAGCAACTGTGACCCCATTGTTAAAGCTCCATGTTTGTGCATTAAGGAGATGGGAGGATGGAGGAGATATAAAGATAAGAGATGGGCTAGCATGCTTGACTGCACAGGCCAGACATACCAGAGAACTGCATGTGCACGCATGCTCCAGAGAGGATACAGCTCTGTGTGTGCAAGAATGAGTTTTTGTGGTCTTAATGAGTGAGAGAGAGAGTGAGAAGGGGGAAAATGAGTGTACACCCTTATAGCTACGAATATGGTGAAGCATATTTTGGCAAATAAATATGATGGCCTTTAGGTCAAATGCAGGTCATTTTTCTTTTACCTCTTCAGGATTGAAACTGTTAGACTCAGAGAACAATTAATTGTCCATGTGTGCGTGCATGTGTGTGTATATCTGGGCTATATTTGGGTTCTTGCATTTAAATAAGTTTATTTAAAAAGCCATTCATGTATTGAACAAGTTCTAGATTCAACAGTGCTGATCTTAACATCAATATACAGCCACCATTTAGATCATTTGTCAGATATGGTATGCACGTTTTCTGGCGTTTGACCAGTGAGCAGGACAGGAAGCGGCATAATTACTTTCACAACAGGTGCACTAATGTTTTAAAAGTTAATGATTAGAGGCTCAAGTTAACCATTACCCTTTCCATGGGACAACGGTGACAATGCACATTCTGCCAGGGTTTTCTTATGTGCCTCTATTATATTCCACCTGATCAGTAGCTATGCTCTTTTGATTTCCCCCTCCAATGTTTCTGTCTTTCTGGTTCCTTACATACCCTTGCCTCCATTTCTCTCTCTCTCTCTCTCTCTGTCTGTCTCTCTCTCTCTCTCTGTCTCTCTCTCTTTCTTTCTTTCTTTCTTTCTCTCTCTCTCTCTCTCTCTCTCTCTCTCTCTCTCTCTCTCTCTCTCTCTCTCTCTCTCTCTCTCTCTCTCTCTCTCTCTTTCTTTCTTTCTTTCTTTCTTTCTTTCTTTCTTTCTTTCTTCTTGCTTTCTCTTCCTGGCCGCCTCCACTAGTCCTCTAATCCTGAGTTCGATATTCTCACAGGTGAAAGTCCATGCAGCACAGCCCTGTGAGTAAGCCTCTGAGGAATTTGCGAATGGCTGCTGACGAAGAGAAAGAGAGAAGGAAAGAGGGAGACCCATTGAATGGAGGGAGGGTGGCAGGCGGGCGGGCAGGAGTTTTGGCCTGTGTTTACAGTAGATTACACTTCAGATCAGAGGCGAAACTAACCAGGCGGGCATTTTTGGCCTCGGGATCCCCTTTAGGTCTCCCCTTACAGAAAAGCTGTGAGAATGGGGTTTTAAGTAGAAAGGAATGTAGTCCAAGTATAATTGGGTCGGTACACTTCAAGGAGTTTTGACACGCAACCAGGGATGGATAGAATGAACAATTCGCATACCAGTATGGTGACTGTTTGGCATGAATGTCAGATTTAATTGTGTGTGCGTGTGTGTGTGTGTGTGTGTGTGTGTGTGTCTCTGTCTGTCTTAATTAATCAAATGTAAAAAGAAACTAACCATTTATTTTGGTTACTTTCTTGCACTTTGCTCAATCTGTGCAATTTCTTGGGGTGTGATGCTACGTTTTTGCACACAGTTGCCAACCAATCAAAAATGCTGCTATGTTGTGGGCTATGTATTTTGTCCATTTTAGGGTAAAAGAATAATTGTCCACAGATAAAGGGTAATGTTATTTAGATGACTAGGTTATATAAAGTGCATCCAGTCCCATGTATTATTGCCAGTTGTGCAAGAAGGGAAAAAGATGATGTTGATAGATACTCAAGGCCCATCCTTACCTTTCAGTATCAGTATAGGACATGAAAAAGTGTTACTGGGCCACCTCTATGTGAAACAGCAGAACTATATTGTCCCTAAAACTTGCTTTTGCTTTTACATAAACAACAGCTACATGCTAACTTTAGCTGTCAACTACAAATTTTCAAAAATTCACTTTAAAGTCTAATCCACTTTGCATCCCTAGTAACCACATCTAACAGCTTGCTCCCATTTTTTTTATCTGTTCTTTTTCTACAGAGGAAGCGGACTACTCGGCATTTGGAACGGACTCTTTGACCCGCAAGAAGACTCCGGCAGCACTAGCAGCAGTACTACTGCGGCCCGATGCCAACAGGAAAAAGCCTCCCATAATCATAAGCCTGCCGAAAGACTTCCGGCCTGTGTCGTCCATTATCGATGTGGACATCCTTCCCGAGACGCACCGGCGTGTGCGTCTCTACAAGCATGGACAAGAAAAACCTCTAGGGTTCTACATCCGCGATGGCTCCAGTGTACGCGTCACACCCCAGGGCCTGGAGAAGGTCCCAGGGATCTTCATCTCTCGTTTGGTTCCTGGTGGCCTAGCAGAAAGCACAGGCCTATTAGCTGTCAATGATGAGGTGCTTGAGGTCAACGGCATTGAGGTAGCAGGCAAGTCACTGGACCAGGTTACGGATATGATGATTGCCAACAGCCACAACCTCATTATCACCGTAAAGCCGGCCAACCAACGCAACAATGTGGTGCGTAACAGCAACAGTGGTGGCGGGGCTGCCTCTGGCAGCTCAGGACGATCATCCGACAGTGGTGCCAGTTACTATAGCTATTCCACACCTGGTGCTACAGCAGTGACCCCATCACATATCATTCAGAACTTCCGGCCAGAGGAGGTGGAAAGCGACGATGAAGATGAGGACTTGGTAATCGAGGCAGGCGGAGATGCACGGCTCGCCCCACGACCGGCAGCAGGTGCTACAGCTAGTTTTAGCATGCCAAGCCTCCCCAGATATGAGCCCCACCTCAACCTTCGGCCTTCGAATGGTGCCATGGCAACCAGTGCTAGTGTGGGGTCTCTGAGTGCCCCGGACAGGGGTGTGGAACGGAGGAACCTAGAGGAGGACGGCACAGTAATCACACTGTAGAGAAGGCCGAGACATGGCGGCATGGAACATGAACAACACGTGCACACAATACAGCTCACAATACAAAGGTTCAGCAGTGTGCATTACTACATATGCTGTATGTACAGCTTATAATAACTCCTAATAAAACTCTCCACAGTAGTCATTAAGTCATAAGCACAATACATTATAGACATGCGCACCAGGCAGAAATTCCACATGCCAACACTGTCTCTCGTGCCATAGGACAAATTATGCCTGTCTCTACTCTATATGACTAGCGAATCCAAGTCTACAAAGGAGGGTCTTCGGTGGAAAAGCCCTCCAGCAACCGCATCATACAGCACTTGTTAACCACAGGGCTAGTCCCTGTTCTTTCCATTTGAGGGCAGCGTCTATACACTTTCCTCCACATTTGGGGGCACAATAATGAGTAATAACGGAGCTGACTTGATAAGTGTGAATGAATAAATGATTGCACATATCTGCAGGTCTTTCCTGCTTATGGAACGACGGAGGAGAACAGTTCGCCAGGCACATTATGAATGACGACAATCTGCTTTCACCTAGGCAAATACTCCTTTAGGAGTCATGTGACTTCGATGTCCGAACCAAGAACAAATTACAGTGACTTCCGCTCTTCATGGTTACCATAGTAACTGCTGAAGGCCAGGCTTTTGAGATTATACTGTTGAAATAGGAGAGGAGTGTGGAAACCTGTTATTTCCTGATGTTTGTCGCATTGTTTGCTTACTGAGGTTTTTTTTTTTTCTTTTTCATCAAACGTAGGCTAAATTTAGGGCGTTCCAAACTCCTTTGTGTACGAGGATGTGATCTTTTATGTAGGTTTCACTGAGAAGCAAATTCTAGCGTGCGGCAACGAATTACAACGCTGTCCCAGTGCTAATGCTTTTAATCATTGCCAAGGACCTAAAAGATCAAAGTTATTTTAAGCATTTATCCATATGACAAGGGCTGTCATCAGTGGCATCTGATTTATGTGATTTTTTTTTTTGTATTTTATTATGTGTATGACACCACAACATCTTTCTTCACATTGAACACATTTGCCATTTTACTCTGCACTCTGAGGTGAAAAGACCCTTGACAGTTTCATGTATGAAGAGTGCAACTACTTGTGTGAACTGGGGAAATGATATGACAGGAATTTAAACCTTTATACTTTGTGTGTGTGCATATATACACACACACACACACGCAATACTGTGCAGAAGTCAGAGACTGACCTTCATGTAATTCATTTTGATTTAATTTGTTAATTTGAGATTTTCAAAGAAGAAATCTGCATTCTTTTTGGTCTGTTTTCTTTTCTCAGTAAAAGATTGTTGACAGATACACATTCTTTCTGACCCACACCGTAGCCTTGTCCTCCCAGCGTGGAATGTAGACATATTAACCAAGAGTGAAGCTCGATTCTTATTGCTCCTGTCTCCGATTAAAAGTTGAAGGCTTTCAGTACAGTTTATCTGATGGTGATGGGTTTGGTCATCTTGGCTTGAACACCTATTAGGAACCCTGTGCCCATCAAACATTTTATGACCTCCAATTTCATTTGACTTCCTTCTACAAGTGCGTTGTCTTATGTGCAATCTAATCTGAAATGAGATACGAGATATCTTGTGCTTGTATGACTTGTACTTGAAGTGTAGTCTCTGACTTTCTGTCTGATATAAAATATATAAAATATATAATACTCACACCCCCACACATGCACATGTGCACACGCACACTTGTAATAACCTTGTTAGAGGTGAGTTGCAGTGACTGAACTCTGAACCCCCAGTTGCATAACTGAAGCAGTGTAGATGTGATCACAGGCAGCGCTCTATGGTCCCATGTGCAGTGGGCACGTTGCAGACCAGCTGCATTAGCCTTACCTAATAAAGACACACTCAACAAATGCACCTTCTCTCACCCATATACCAAAACACTCACACCTGCACTTCCTGTCCTCCATCTCTGATTCGCACAGCTTCCCAAATATTGTGCGTCTTGGCGTAAGGTGGAGTCTGCCTACCTCTGGGTGGATAAAGATGACTGAGTACATTTCCTCTAAAGCCTCTGAGATGCTCTATGACTTTTTATCGATATATAAATGGGCTTACACCGTACTAATGGTCAACCTCGGCATAAACAAGGGAAAGGCCTTACTACTCCAATGCATTCCTTCATGTTATTGTTACCATTCACACTACATTTCAGCTGCTTTTGTTTGAAAACTTGCATTGACACTGTGCAGACTACAGTCTTGTAATCGCAAAGCCAATGCAGAGAACACTAAATATTACATTCATGGATATAAAGAAATAGTACAGCTCGAAAATGACAGTTTCTTGGAAAAGCAAGCTGCTGTACTGTTGTCTAGTGCATCTCCATCCGTATTGTAACAAAGGTAGCTTGACCCTTCTCTATACTTCGTACTCTCTCGTTCTCGTCCATCTGCAAGCTTGCCTGCAGAAATACCTGATGAGAATCGAAAACACTGGATGTCTGACCAGAACTTTCTTCCCTTTTACACAGACACTTTAATGAACTTGCATTACAGTGACTTGCATTTACTGGTACATGCTGTAGTATAAGGAGGTTGTGATCTAATGCTCTTATTCCAAACGGCTCTTTGTTTAAAGCACGAGTGACCTTATGAATGGAGTTTTAGCATTGTTAATTTATTTTAATGCTAACCACTACACACAACCTGGGGATTGTAACCACAGTAAACGTATTTATTTTCTAATCGACGCAATATGTATTCGACTGTTTTCTCTTTTCGTTAAGCTTCCATACATCTCATGATTGTTTTTGTTTTTCGTAGTGGATCATCTCTACAAACCGAGGTCTCAAAGCGATCTGTAGCCACTTCATTGTAGCGGTTGTTATTGCTCAGTAGCTGAGTTATTGCTCAGATTTGTTGGGGAGTATAAAATGAAGAATATAACGTGCTGTTTTCCATACTGTGAATTTTATGTCATTTCTGGAAGAGAGACCACCATACTAATGGGCTTTTAAATCTTTTTTTGTGTCCTTTTATTTTTCTTTTTTTGTTTTGTCTGTTTTGTTTTTCCTTTTTAATAATGAGCAATGATTCCTTTTTGCTTGCTAGATAAATCCTAAGGTATAGATTTGTACTGAAATGATCAGTATTTTCTTATCAATACTATATGATGTAAATTTCTATCACATTTAATGAAACTGTTTTAAAAGGATAAATACTATATTAAGACATAGGTGCACATGTATACATAGTCTTTAAGCTGGATGAAATAAACTAATATGTAGAAAAATCATCAGTTTATGTCCTTTTTCTTCTTTTTATATGAATGAATGTTTGATTAATCAATGATAATCCCAAGTTTCACTCTCTTCCTTCTGTCCCTGCTGAATAAATGGGCTTAGACCAGCATGGAATTTATGCTTGTCCATGCTGGAAAGTGCAGTTTGACCAGCAAAACCTTTTCATACACAACCAGTGTCCAACATCGTGCTCGATTTGGTGTTTTGATCAGGTTTTCTCAGCAGAAAAAAAGACTTCATCCCAGAAGTGACAACAGTGTTTTATGACTGTAGTTTCAAAGTCTCAGGATTTATTGCTGATTGTGGTGCATAGACCAAGACTGGGGTTAGTTAGGGTTAACTGTGGACAGGTACACAACTCTGATTTAATACTGACCCCCAGTGTTTAGATGAAGTAACAGCAGTTCCGTGATCACATCCATTCAGAGGGTTTGTAACCTCCTTCAGTTTGCTCACAGTTGGTTCTGGATGATTATATTAGGAGAGAATGGCCTGGCTATGCCAAAGCTGAACATTGCACAACATGCCGAACCGAAAGAGATTTCAAAACAAACCATGGTGAGTCTGCCTGCGTGCGGACACCATGCAAGACATCCCAGCCAGCAGTTTTGAAAGTGAGCTTAGAATGACATCTCAGACACCTGCTCATCCAACTCTATTTCTAAAATAAAGGGTGTTAATTAAGGGTGTAAATAAATATCAGTATACCTGAGCATAGCAATATCGATTTGCAATACTGTATTGACTCACACTCTTACGATACTGAGTTTTAATTTATAGTTGACCTGCAGAGTGGCACAGTGGTTCTTGTTTTTGTAATTTTAAACTCCTGACCACTAGGGAGCAGTGTTGTAACCTATCTTTAGCCATGCATATGGTCGTGAGTATGACAGTTTTTCTAAAATTAGGTTTCAAAAATCAGAATATATCACCTTGCTTACAGAATTGCAATATATTGCATTGAATTATTGCATAACCCCTGTATCATAATACGTATTGTATCGCCAGGTTCTTGCCAATACATATTGACATTTTGAGAAGGCTTTACACTAGATGTTGGAACAATGCGGTGAGGGTTACATTCAGCCTGTGGAGCATTAGTAAGAGCAGGTTGCATGGATGAAATGGCACACAACATCACATAACAGCATCACAAAGCATGCTGTCTTGATATTAGCATGAAATGATAACTGAGTCTAGTTTTGTTGAATTCCTATTTTTTTCACAATCAAATAACTAAAGCCTGCAGAGCTCTCTGGTTTGTATACTCTATATAGACAAGGCATAATAGACTGAGATTTATGCATCTCCATATTAGTCATAAGGCCTATGTAAAATGGCACTGTTTATTATTTGGTTTAAAAAGCCATTTTTTTTATTAATCTTGTAAAATATGCAGTGTATATAGAGGGCCATTTGGGATTCAGCCTTAGAGGTCACTGATAGATGGTCACTTACAAAGATAATTTTTAGAATTGTATTTTACTATCCTGCACTAATTATTTAGGTCCACTATGCCTATGTATTTGTACTATCTATAAATATATACACACATCAACAAAAGGGTTATTCCTTTTTTGCCATTTGCCCTTATTTAGCAAACAGCTAGCAAATACACAAAATGTAGTTATGCAGTCCAATAGCCCATTAAAACATTCTACCATTTAACGTTACCATTTTATGCACTAAATTTTAAAGCAAATAAATTACTTCCGATCTGTTCTTTGGGTTGTATTTTCAAAAAAAGAACTTGTCAGTTAATAGTGCAATATCACAGACAATTAAAAAAAACTTGGTTTTTACTGAGCTAAATTTGGACGATGCAGATTTTTCATTTATGTCATGTATACAACTAAAATAAACATTATCACTTGACTGGATTATCATGCATTATCAGCATGATATGTTAAATAGTTGTATACAACAATGCAAAAATGATAAGCCTAGTGAAGTAATGATTGATTATACAGTATTTAAAGTGCGGTTATGGTGAAATTCTTCATGGAAAAATACTGGTTTTTAAGAGGTTTAAGCTGCTTATCTGAAACATTCACATAGGTTGTTGTGAGGGACACTGTAGCTATGCTTAAAAGGGGTTTCTCCTTTTAAACCTATTTGCAGGACTACTAACAGTGTGACACAAACATGTCCCATTTGTTGAATCACTCAAATGCCCTGATACTGCTATCATGCTCTTTACCAGTAAGTGGCACTGGATATATTTTCCAGCACTAGTTAAAGTCTAGTTACAGCATAGCTAAAATGTAGCTCATACCAAGCAAATGCATAAACTAAGTACGGTTGTAAATCGCTCTGAATAAGAGCATCTGCTAAATACCTTAAATGTAAATGTAATGCATAGCTACTCTCTAACTAATAACTCATTTATATCTCATTTATATGTAATTGCTCATTTATAGCTACTGTCTGGCTAGTGCCTAGCTATTATTTTGCTAATGCTAATGTTAAGCTACTGCCCAGCTAATATCTAATACCTAGCTAATGTATAGCTACTGTCTAACTATTTAGCTAATGTTTAACTATTGCTTAGCTAATGTCTAGCTAATACCTAGCTAATGTCAAGATGGGATGCAATTATAAAGTTGAAATACTGTGCAAACTGTAAATTAAACAGAATTCAATAATGTGCAATAAAAAAATAATTCAAAGTGCTAAACTGACCTGCCTGCAGTCCAGACCCGTCACACGCTGAACACATTAGGTGCATGAAAAAATAAAAAGGAGAACCTGAACTGTTAAGCTGCTGAAATCCTATACAAAGCAAGAGTAGAAAACTTCCATTTAAAAACATTTTTGTTTTTAGAAAACAAGACAACTCGTTTTATCGTTTAATATGTTGAAATATCTTTGTTCTAATGCATTAGTGTTTAAATGCCCTGCATATTATTGCATTCGGTTTTACATATATTTTGCACAGCTTCCCAGCTTTTTTGTAACCGAGGTTATGCATATTTTCCTATCCTGTAGTGTGAAACTGCTGGTTGTAGCCTCTATATTTTATCACTGGAACAAAGTTCTTCACACGTCAGTTCAACACACAAGACAGACACGTGACGCCACGCGTCACCAACATGGGCGACCGAGCGCTGAACTGAGCGGCGTCCATCGGGCCCGACTGTACGGACAGCATTCGGAGTTTTAACACACCTGCGAGCGAAAAGCAGGGCCTGGGCCGGGCCGACGATGACGGCCTGAGCGGATAAGGCTTGGAGGAACGAGACATGAAAGAACAGCAACTCCCCGAGCCACACCGACAGCATACGAAGACAGAGAGCAGCAAAACCAAGAGCATGTTTCTGTCTCGGGCGCTGGAGAGGATCCTGTCGGACAAGGAGCTGAAGCGCAGCCAGCACGGCCAGCTGCGCAAGGCTTGTCAGGTGGCACTGGGTGAGCTTCTGTGTGTTATTTACCCGGACCTGACAGACTACTCCCTCTCGTTCCCCTTCCAAAGCCACAGTGTGTCTGCAACACTCAGCAGCTGCTAAGTCGCTTTGCTTTGAACGTTGCTGTGTAATTAGCTTCATGCTAGCGAGCGCTGGCCCTGACGCGGTGAAACAGCTTGCTGCTCTGCTAGCCTCATTAGCCTGCAGGCTAACGTCAAACTAAAGCTGTTTTTAGATTTTTACTTCGGCGTGTTCACAGTCTTGGTTTCCCGACACAGTAAACATTTGGTTAGTGAGTGTTACGGATTATCGCCGAGTTTCACTTCAATATTATCATTGAAGTGGCTCAGCTTTTGGACCAATCATGTAAGGATACGTAGTTTCAGTAGCTAATGTTCTCAGCTAACGTTAGGTTCAGTATTTGAGGCAGTTTTCTCGATTTGGTAACTGTTAGCGAGTTTTCCGGCTATGGTTAATGCTAAACCTGTTCTAGTTTTGGTTGTTTAGGTTTAGCTTGCTTCCTGCTTCGGGTTGTCACTCATTGATTGATTAAAGTCCCTGTTATCGATCCCTGATCGAATTGATTTAGGTAGCCTTGAGATGTTTTCACCAGAGACCTTTATAGATATCTGAAATAACGACATATGTAAATGACTAAGTGGTGCTAAACAGTTCGGAGGGCTACTGTAGGTCAGTAAGTTCTGGGTGCTGACTTTAAATTCTGCTTGTATGAGCTTCTTCTGAGTTTGTTTTGTTTGCCTCGGTGTATATAAAGAGTTTGAAAAGTCCTTTGAGACACTTTCACCTCACATTGCTGCTTTACTTATTTATGAACTTAATGAGTACCTGTGGAGGTGAGAGGATCTTATTTCCTGGTGTGTTTTCCAAGCGCTCTCATTGTTGTTCTGGAATTTCCTCTCCTTCAATACAAAGCACCCCAAAGTTCAGAATTCCCCCACAGGGTCAGACCACTTATAAGGTTTGTCTGTTTTGCTAGATTCATGTGCATGCAAAAGCTTGATAAAGTAAATGGCTTGACTCGTGGCTGACAGGCTTCCCCTCCTACTTCCTATGTTGGTTCAGTGTGTCAGTGAGTGATGTTAATTGCCACGGCAGGTCTGTTTGCACAGCCGATTCCCGGATTCACAGCATTAGACTTGCACACAGACCACCTTTTCGTTGATGACTTTGCTTTGGTACAAAATTGGGCCACAGATTTGACACGTAAAAAAAAGCAACATATAATACAGAAACACCAATTCTGAAATGATTTGTCCTTTCTAGGAATGTGGGACAAAGTGATATTAAACAGTTCGCTGCTTTTTAATCCGAGTGCTTCTCTCTCCCTGTTTAAATGAACAGTAACAGAAATGGTCCACAATTGCCAGAGAAATATGTTTTCATACATGAGAGTCTCATCAGAAAGCCAAGTACCACCATACACCCCAAGATGGAGATGGTGGTCTACTTGGGAGAAGTCTAAAACAGCAATCTAGCTTTAAAGCATCTTGTTGTTTTAATAAAACTGGATGTTAGTGTATGTGAACATCACCACAATGATGTACTTGTGGGGTAAACTCAGATTTTCTATGAGCCCCGAGTTTCCTTCTTGGAGTGTTTCAACAGAAAAGCAGCTATATGTGCTGATGCATGTAGACTGCCTGTATTTCATGTATTCAGCAGCCGCACATGAAGACTGCAGGCATGTCATCCACACAAATATACAAATATAGATAAGCTTATAGATGTTTATGACTGCATAACAAGCATTGCTAATTTCATAAGTGTCTTCTGCTTATCATTCTATTACAGCAATGCAGCAAACACACCCACTTTAACAAAAGAAAAACAAACTTAAATAAAGAAGCAACGTGTCTTATTTCCAACCAAAAGTGCTTGAGCACAAAGTTGTACTTCTAACCTCCAAAGTCATATGTAGAAACTTTCAAGAAGGACTTAAAGCAGCAGGAAGTACATGACACCTTTTCATGCTAAGCTATTTCCAAAAAAACAAAAACATCATTTTTTGTTATTTAGCATGTTAAATTTACCTGTGCTGTCAGAATTCTGAAGCTGCGTTAGCATGGAAGCTCAGTTAATTCATTTTGTTTTGCTTGTTCTCCCTAGAAATTGACAATTAAAGCCTAAAGCCTTTTATTATACTGCGTTTATTACATTCTGCTGCACTGCGTGATGCAACTGTGAAAACCTACCTAATATTAAACTAGGGTTTAATCAGTTATAGATATCAGCCTTGAGTCTGAGTGCCACTTGAACAGTGGGAGACAGTTTTTATGGTCAAGGATCAAGTCTGGTCCTGGACTGCACACAAAATCCTCAGTGGAAATTTTAATGAAGGGAAAGTGTTCATGGAGCTTCTCATCATTGCTGCTCTGAGAAACGTCATGAATATTACCATGACTAGATAAATGTATCCTATGTTATAGAATGACCATGACATTGAAATGATTTTGTGAACCTGCAAGTCTGTGCAAACATGACATGCATCTTTTTCATGCTTATCAGTAGAGTTACGTCTCAGAAATTTGGCTGGTACGAAGTACAGTAGCTTTGTCCTGAAATTGTACATTCTTGTGAAATGTGATGTTGCTTAAGCATCCTGTTGCATGTAGATGACTCTCTGAAAATGAGTGTGAAATAAACATGGGGTGCACTGCTTCTCACCCCCTTACCCCCACCCCACACATTTGACACTCCTCTAAAGTGCCACTAGAATCATTAAGATAAAAATTAGCTTACAGTTAGCTGGGGTCGTTTATTTCTATAAGCAGAGTTTAAGATATTAGCAGCTGCTTAGGCCCCATGAATGTGTAGTGTATTCTTTATTAATTTTATTAATTCTCCTGTGTTTAGTGTTTTCATCTTCTGAGTGAAAATGTAGTGCTAGTGCTGGTGATGTGCTTGTGGGGTTCTTTGAATAATTTGGTCTTGAAGCTTTTATAAGGGTGGTTAGCATGTAGATCTCCCAACCTCTGCATTGTTCCTGTGTGCTGGTTTTCCAGGTGCTTATGTTAGTGTCTGTTTCCCAGCCTAGCCTCATTGGAAGATGACACGTTTGCCTTTGCTATGGACACTGTTACTGCAGTGATAGCCCATATCAGCTGATATTAGCTTAAAACTGAATTGACATTAGCATGTTTAAATTTGACTTGGTGTACCTGTTCCAGTTTATTCTGTGCTCTACTCCTAATCTTACCATTCACTTGAATGTTTGCTGGTGGGGTAGGGTCTACTCAAGAGCAAACCGAGACGATTACAGTGGAGGATAAGTAAGCAGTGTCATGTATTTCTAATTTGTCTTTTTTCTTCCACTCTCTTTTTCAGAGGAGATAAAACTTGAGCTTGAAAAGCAAAAGTAAGTTCTTTTTTCCCCCATTCCTTTTCTATTTTTCCCCTTTCTTTTTTTTTATCTGAACAAATTCACTGGTAACTGTTTATGAAAGTGGTTGTGTCAGAAAATGTTTACTAGAGCATATGATGCTGTCTTAATGCACAGATACAGTGTTTGTGTAACAGCTAAATAGGCATTAGCTTAGGGTGCCTGCCTGGGGATAGTTTATACAGCTGCAGCTCACTCTGATTGAAAAATAATAAGCAAGCTCTTCACTCAGCAATGTTTAATTATCTACAAGACAGTGCTAAGCAGTTTGTATTTTTTTTATGTATTTTATATTACATGAATTGTGCTTTGAATGTGAGCATTAAATTAAATCCCTACCCACATGTGATATTTGTTAAGTATTTTTTTTTTATGTCTGATTTCACCAGGGATGGCACTGTAGTCCCACCAAAAGCCAATTACATTGAAGCAGACAAGTATGTCCTGCCCTTTGAGCTTGCATGCCAGTCAAAGTCTCCACGTATCGTCAGCACCTCTCTGGACTGTCTTCAGGTATCGTATGGTCACACAGCTAATTCAGTAACATCTATCACAGTAATATAATCACAGACAGGAATATTGTGCAGAGTTTAGAACCATGCAAGTCATAAACCTTTCTGTGTGCACTACAGAAACTCATTGCATATGGCCACATTACGGGAAATGCACCAGACAGCGGAGCGCCAGGGAAACGTCTGATTGACCGATTGGTGGAGACAATTTGCAACTGCTTTCAGGGACCACAGACAGATGAGGGTGTGCAGCTACAGATCATCAAGGTTAGAATGATATTTTGCTCATTACTTGCCAGATGGATGTTCGTGTGGAGGCAGACAGTGACCTGCTTACATAGTAAACACAAAAGCAGTGTTTTGTTTTTCTCAGTAAGCACAGAGACTGCGTGTCCCTATAGTCCTTATAGTTTTTCCCATAACTTGTGTGTTAGTTGTGCAGTTCTTTTTTCTCACATGATTTCTAGATTTCTGTATATTTGCACATATTTTACAATGTATTAAAAGGGTGTATATCATGGGGAATTTATATTTCTGTTTGATGTGGTAAGAAAAAATTGTTGAAGTTTCAAGAACGTATCTTTAAGTGTCTAGCCCATGCTGTCTATATATCAAAGCTGGGCTCCAGCGAAGCTTGAATTCAAATTTTTGTGATGTCACTAAAAACAATTGCATTTACAAACATCTGCCTTTGCAACTTATGACCAATTAGCTCCTCCCATTTATGCTAAATTTCGTATACAGGCTCACTGAAGTTTAAGTACACCTCCTTAACCTTATACTTCTTAGCCCCCTTTCACCCTGTTCTTCAAAGGTCAGGAGTCTCATAAGACCACCACTGAGCAAGTATTATTCGGGTGGTGGATCATTCTGAGCACTGCACTGCTCTGACAATCAAAACAGAGGCAATTTGCATACATAAATGTTTAAGCCATAATAAGGAGACTGGCATGTTATATTTGAAAGGATAAAGAACGCGGGAATAATGGGCATGTAAAATTGTTTCATGTCTATTTTGTGATATATAAAACCTGTCTAACATCATAAATAGACAAAAATTAATGCAAGAGAAGCATAAAATACAGGCTTTTTAATTCTGCTCCAATTTAATCAGCCTACTGAAACCAACATCTGTATGATCTAAAGGTGTTTCAGTTTCATAATGACTGTTACTTACTTTCTCAGGTTCTCCTGACTGCAGTGACGTCTCCCCACATAGAGATCCATGAGGGGACGATTCTGCTTGCCGTGCGTACTTGCTACAACATCTACCTGGCCAGCCGTAACCTGATCAACCAGACCACGGCCAAAGCCACTCTGACTCAGATGTTAAATGTCATCTTTACACGGATGGAGAACCAGGCGGTCAGTATGAACTCCTGCAATTTCCTGAGCTGGGAGATGGTTGCTCTGTGTTTGGCTTTTTTTGACTTCCCAGATTAAACGTGTCCAGTTAAGAAATGTTTTTGCTCATGATGGTGCGTCTAGGCTCTGGAGGCTCAGGAGGCAGAGAAAGAGAGGCAGCGTCTGCAGCTACCAAATCCAGTCCAAGCACCCAGAAACCCATCACCTGTCCCACAGAACTCTTCCCCTACCCCAGGCCAAGTATCAGGATCTCCGCAACCTGAACATGCGCAGTCAGAGCAGAACGGTCAACGCTTGCCATCTCCTAGCCCCACAGAACCCTCCTCCACTCCCCCTATTCCTCAAGACAGTTCCTCAATGCACAGAGAGCCAGAGGGGCAAAACACAGAGGAGGGGGTGACAACACAAGAACCAAATGCAGTGGAAACATCACAATCGGGTAAGGAGCTCTTTATCTCTCCAATATTTGCAACCCGCAAAATATTTGGTGGTACAGCAGAGGACATGGTTATTGAAAAGCATGGTAAATATCTTGGCTCTTCGATGCACAAATACACAGACAGGTAGATAAATGGATCTGCTTTGTTTTTATGCAACATTAGCATTACGTAATAAATCATTGCTCTACATGATAAACCAACATAATTGCACATGCTTCTTGTATTTACACATGTATGCAGTGCAAATATATATGTGCACAAACATGAGAAAGGACATGAGACGAAACACATGCTTTTGGTGGTTTTGGGCTCCTTTAAAAACTTGAAAAACCATGAAAGTCATTTCTAGTCTCTTCAAGATAAGTCTGTCCTAATGTTAGTAATGTGCTCTGTGTTTAAATTTCCAGAGTTGGATCCCACGGTTCTCAAACCTCTTGAAGACAGGGAGCGTGATGGAGAGGAGGAGAGCCATCTGGAAGCAGAGCAGGCCTCCGAGGCTCAGGAGGATGTAGAACCAGACAGTGGCCTGGGTGAGAGCTCTGTAGAGGGAGGTGAGGGTTGCTCCAGTCTTAAGTCAAACAGAAGAGAAGTTTCTACAGTGCAAAATTGTGAAATGCACTGGGTGGATGACATTGCTTTTGCATAGTAACATGCTGAGTATTTGGCAAAATGATAAAATAAAACATCCATTATGTATTCACTGGGCTATTTTGGCTGAAATATATACATGATGACTTGCATTTAAAAATCAAAATACAGAATTTGTGTCAGAATTGAAAACAGTCCACAGTGAAAAGAAATCGAGGTGCAGCTATATCGCTTTCCACCGTGCAGCGCTACAAACATGTATGCCTTATTAGCACACAGTCATTGCAGTGAAAAAAAAGATGTGCACAAAATAATTTGTTGTTAAAGAGAGATGTTTGTGGGAAACGTGTCAAAATGACAAGAAAAGAGTCCAGTGCGTTGGTTTAAAATGACTTGACCTTTTTACATCTCTTTTATTGTACTACACCTTATAGTGTGGTGCTGTAAACACGCCAAAGCAAAATGCATTACTGTCACTGTGTTTCAGTCTCAGTAGTGTGTCATTTGTTCCATAATGATGTCCAATCACAGCCCTCTTAAAAAATTAGGGGTGTGGCTAAGGTCAGTCAGAAGTAATTGCACATAGCTGTAACCTAATTCAGAAAAGGTTTCTTGACAGAAGAGGAAATAAACTCTTTAAAGTTGTAAAGGGTTTCAGTCACACGACTGTGTGCTGTTTCAAGTTGAGTGGCTCTTCGAATGTGACAGGTGGTAAAGATGTTCTCACCATTAAAAAGAAAAAAAAGTTTAGTCACCTCCAGTCTCCACATCTACATTATATAAGCAGTGTGCTTGAAAATACCTGTCCCACTCAGCAGTATAATTAGCTACCCCAACTTTGGATCAACAGTACCAACCCGACAGAAGTAGCTACTATTTACAGCCTCTGCTTCATTTGGCTTCTTATTCACATATGATTTGTTCTGGCTCCTTATTCACAGCGTCTTATTCTCAGACTATAGCTGCTCTGCATTCACAGCCTTTTACTCTCAGATTGAAGCTGCTCCGCATTCACAGCCCTTACTTTCAGACTGAAGCTGCTCTGCATTCACAGCCCCTTATTCCCCGGCTGAAGCTGCTCCGAATTCACAGCGCCTTATTCTCCGACTGAAGCTGCTCTGCATTCAGAGGGTCTTATTCTCACAGTGAAGCTGCTCTGCATTCAGAGGGTCTTATTCTCACACTGAAGCTGCTCTGCATTCAGAGGGTCTTATTCTCAGACTGAAGCTGCTCTGCATTCACACCGTCTTATTCTCCGACTGAAGCTGCTCCGCATTCACAGCGTCTTATTCTCCGACTGAAGCTGCTCCGCATTCACAGCGTCTTATTCCCCGGCTGAAGCTGCTCCGAATTCACAGGGTCTTATTCTCAGACTGAAGCTGCTCCGCATTCACAGCCCCTTATTCTCCAACTGAAGCTGCTCCGCATTCACACTGTCTTATTCCCCGGCTGAAGCTGCTCCGAATTCACAGGGTCTTATTCTCAGACTGAAGCTGCTCCGAATTCACAGGGTCTTATTCCCCGGCTGAAGCTGCTCCCCATTCACAGCCTCTTATTCTCAGACTGAAGCTGCTCTGCATTCACAGGATCTTCTTCTCCGACTGAAGCTGCTCTGCATTCACAGCCCCTTATTCCCCGGCTGAAGCTGCTCCGAATTCACAGCGTCTTATTCTCCGACTGAAGCTGCTCTGCATTCAGAGGGTCTTATTCTCAGACTGAAGCTGCTCTGCATTGAGAGGGTCTTATTCTCAGACTGAAGCTGCTCTGCATTCAGAGGGTCTTATTCTCAGACTGAAGCTGCTCTGCATTCAGAGGGTCTTATTCTCCAACTGAAGCTGCTCCGCATTCACAGCGTCTTATTCTCCAACTGAAGCTGCTCCGCATTCACACTGTCTTATTCCCCGGCTGAAGCTGCTCCGCATTCACACCGTCTTATTCCCCGGCTGAAGCTGCTCCGCATTCACAGCCCCTTATTCTCCAACTGAAGCTGCTCCGCATTCACACTGTCTTATTCCCCGGCTGAAGCTGCTCCGCATTCACAGCGTCTTATTCTCAGACTGAAGCTGCTCCGAATTCACAGCGTCTTATTCTCAGACTGAAGCTGCTCCGAATTCACAGGGTCTTATTCTCAGACTGAAGCTGCTCTGCATTCACAGGATCTTCTTCTCCGACTGAAGCTGCTCCGCATTCACAGCGTCTTATTCTGTAATTTTAGCAGTTATACTGTAGTTATGTATTTGTAGTTATTCATATGTGACTTACCCTTGGAGGAAAACATCTGCTTGCTAATCCTTTTAAATCTATGCGCAGTTCTGCAGGTCACCAAGTTACCAGATAATTTAAACATTTTCTTAGGCCAGACAAACTGCGATAAAAGGAGACGGTTTAAGCTGTACAGAGATGGTTTTACGCTTTGTTGCATGCTCTCTCAACCGTCAAAACAGATAAACAGTCTCAGACAGTCATTATTCACTTGCATAAACGTATGATAATTTATCACCATTTGACATAATCAGAACAGGATAAGCAGATCGCTGTCCTCTGCTGCCCATATTTAGCCATTGGTGCTGTTGGAATAACAGTAGATTGCGACACAGTACAGCGTGGAACAGAGGGCTGCCTGTTTGTGATGTGTTAGCCGGGCGTTGTCGTTTGCCTTCACATACATTCAGTCTTTTTCTGGTAAATGCAGCAACTTTAGTCGGAAAATGAGAAGTTGCAAATAACTAGCCACATAAACCAGAAGCTCCAAATAAGTAGCTACTTCAGCCTGGTTGGTACTGTTAATCCAAGGCTAACATTTCTTATTCTAAAGCTGATGGGCACAAATATTTTTAAGCACCCTGTTCATGTTTGGACAGAAACCGTTCCAGATTGAGCTTTAGTTTTTTTTTTGTCCTCCCCACTGAAGAGGTCTTCACCGCTGACTGCATGGATCCGCATAGATCGGTTAACGTTAAACCGTGCATACTCATTTGTAACTACATCATCTTCAACTAGAATTAGTGTGTGTTATGTCCACACTATAATACGGTGGTCAAACTGCACCTTGTGATGGCATGTTTAAAGCACCACAAAGTGAACTGTAGTATCATTGGAAGCTGAATGCTTTATGAGGTGATTTGAATTTGATTCACAATTTCAACGCTTTTTGCTCTTTTAAATGCAAACCTTCATGTACTAAGGTCAAACCACATTAAATCAGTGCAGTGGATATTTTACTTTTTGGTTTTGGCACGTTTCCCTTATGTGTCAACTGTTTAAACACTGTCTTGTGTGCACTGCATTTAACTGTTTCACTGTATTGTACTGATTGTATTCGAATAAGGCATGCATGTTTGAAGCACTGCATGGTGGAAAGCAATACAGCTGTGGCTTGATTTAATTGCACTGTGGATCAAAGGCATTTTTTAAAAATGTATTTATTTATTTTTTTAATGCAAGTCTTTGTGTATTGCGCAGTGTGTTGCCATGAAAAACCAATGATTGCATTTCCCATTTTTTCACTGGCGGGATTGCACAATTTCTTTCCATATATCTTGCACCCACACATAAAGTATAATAATGTCGTTGTGGTCTTTGTGTGTTTGTCTGAAAACTCACCAACCAGTTTGATTTAACTGTCTCTGATGCAATAGGACTGGACCAGCATTCTGACTCTGAGTCCAAAGTAGCACCCCCTGCTGTCAGAGCAGACACCCAGCACATGAATGGTATTGTTGATGACCGAGCCTCTGTGTCATCCACAGATATTATGGTAGGTTCAAATGATCACAATGTTAATTCCTTTAATGGCTTCTTTCTGAATGTCACAGGTTTTCTGCAGATCCTTAAAAGTCATTTTAAAATAGATTGTGAAAATGAAAGGCCACAAAACAGCTATTTTTATTTATTATAACAAAGTTGCAAAGAATAATCAAGGTTGGGATGTTCAGGTGTATTTTAACAGGTCAACAATTTGGTCGTTATCAGAAATTGTGTCTACCTAACCACGTTATTTATTTATTTGTTTGTTTGTTTTTCAATGATTATATACAGTTAACGTTATATACAGAGTTACTGCGTCAGAGTAAATATTGAACTGGGCATGCAACTGCTGTAAATACACGTGTGTATATATGTTTATTTATTTATTTTCTTATTTATTTATTTTAATTTAATTGTGTTTTTTTAACTATAATCAGGTTGCAATTATTTGTTACAATATGAAACTCAAGACTTTTTTTTGTTGTATTCCAAGGATGACCTGTGCTGGTTGCGTAAAGTTAATACTGAGTTGCAAAACAAAACAAATGGAAACACTCTGTGTCCCCTTATGGCATGATATAGAGGTTATAACCTGTTGCTGACCGACGCAAATCGCACTGTGGTTATCATGCCCTCCAGCAGCATACAGTGCTACAAAGCAAACAAAACAATGACAGGATTGCGCACACATGAACAAGACATGAAGGTCACTCATTATGAGAGAGAGAGAGCAAGGGAGAAATGCCTGTATAAAAGATTGTGTTGCATAAAACAAACACAACCTGAATGTTCACCTGATAGCAGACCTCTAACAGTGTTGATCAGGACACCACAACATTACCCAGATGGAAAGCTGTGTTAATGCAGCCTTCTCTGTTTAAGCTGTATAATAATGTGATCTGGGTTTTTCTTTTAAACTATATAAAAAGTTCAGATAAAGTGTTTTTAGTTTAGCAAGACATTAGAGAGGAGAGTTAAGGAGCTAGTCCATGTGGGGGAAGAGGAAATGTGCCGATGACTTTATAATAATTGCACTATTGAGCAATATGACACTTTTCTGCTTCTTCTTGTTGTTTTTGTTTTTTGTGATGTAATGTATGACATGACAGTCTACATTGTCGGATCGATGCACATTTCGCCACAGCTCTTTACATGGGCAGCTAACACTCCTGGCTTCAGAGTCATTAGGATTATGATTGGCTGTAACACAATAAACAGGCTTTTGTTTTAAGGATGCTTTTGTTAGGACTATCTTTTTGGTTAGTGAGAAGAACTAAGCGGTTAGATGTGCTTTGTAAGACGTACATGGCTTTGAAGTAGATCAGGCTTCCATGAATATTTAAGGGACTACTAGGAAGATGCCTACTTATGATGCTAAATGTAAAAGATATTTTTTTCTCCTTAAAATTTCAAGAGATTTTGGATAACTTGTGCAGTGTGGAGCTTGTGAAGAAGTCCTCTGTGAAGACATGTTTGTTGTTTCCAACTGTGTTCAGGATGCAGAGGCGATGCAGAACCTACAGACAGCTGCCCGCTTTTCCCACATCCTGCAGAAAGATGCCTTCCTGGTGTTCCGTTCCCTCTGCAAACTCTCCATGAAGCCCCTGGCTGATGGTCCACCAGACCCCAAGTGAGACTGTGCCCATGCTGCTTTCTCAGTTATATATGCTTATAACAGTACAGTGCTTCAGGAAGATCAGAGTAGCTTAGGTGCATTATATCATTTTAGAGGTATAAAGAAAAGGTAAGGTGTATTTGGTCTTCATGTTGGGGATAAGTTGCAGCCAGCCAGTCATCAGAAAATGTTTGGAGATTAACTTTTTTAAAAAGTTGTGACGTGGCTTCATCAAAGTTATCGTCTCATGCTCATGAATGTTATGAGCAGAATACTTGAGCAGACTAATAAATGGTGGCCTGCCTCAGTTTATGTTATCGTTAAATCCCAAGCCTGCCTGTGTTTATTACCTCAGGAAATTCAAGTCTCTTTTTATGCCCAAATGAAGACTTCTCTTGAGACAACAATGAACTCGGTGAACGGAAAGCCTTTGAATTGTTGTTTTGAATAGTGCTGGTTTTGTTCTTTCCTCCAGGTCTCATGAGCTTCGCTCTAAGGTGGTTTCCCTGCAGCTGCTACTGTCTGTCCTTCAGGGAGCCGGCCCTGTGTTCCGAACACATGAGATGTTTGTGAATGCTATCAAGCAGTATCTGTGTGTGGCTCTGTCTAAAAATGGTGTCTCCTCTGTGCCTGAAGTGTTTGAGCTCTCTCTGGCCATCTTCCTCACCCTGCTGTCTCATTTTAAAGTGCACCTAAAGATGCAGATTGAGGTACAGTGAAACAGACTTTCTCTATAGGTCATCAGGCACTGATAGAATTACATGAAACTGAGATGATTGACTTAAATGTATAGAATATAGACTATGGCTTGCCCATTGTTTCCTACAGCATGTTTTGGTATATTGTGACATCACTCTTTCTTCCAGATTGACGTTTATCGCTTCCTTTCAGGTGTTCTTCAGAGAGATTTTTCTCACCATTCTAGAAACATCCTCTAGCTCTTTCGAGCACAAGTGGATGGTTATCCAGACACTGACGCGGATCTGTGCAGGTGCTAGCTCCTCAATTATATGTCTGTGCTCTTCAAAAATACACATTCATGCATCACAAACCTTAATCAGTATGATATAAAGATGAATTTCTTGCTTATCTCTTTCTTCTCAGATGCCCAGTGTGTGGTGGACATCTATGTGAACTATGATTGTGACCTGAATGCAGCAAATATTTTTGAGCGGCTTGTAAATGACCTTTCGAAAATTGCGCAGGGTCGGAGCGGACAGGAGCTGGGCATGACTCCACTGCAGGTATCATCTCTGTAATGTGCACTCTCAGCAACATACTCAACACCATGTAGTTTTTCATACTCAGTGTTCAGAACAAATGAGCTTAATTTTGCTTCCATAAAGTTTCAGAGCATTTTCAGCTTTCCATGTTCTTAACAGTAAACTGTAGTACTGCTATACATAACTGTAGTACTGCTATACATAACCTGGCATCTCTTTTCACCTCATGTACAGGTTACAGTAACTTGAAAACAGGGCTGTTCGTACTTAATCTGTAGAGTAAAGACACTTTGTGTTTTGTGTTTTGTTTTTTTCTAGGAGCTGAGTTTGCGTAAGAAAGGCCTGGAGTGCCTAGTGTCCATTCTAAAATGCATGGTTGAATGGAGCAGAGATCTATATGTCAACCCAAACCTACAGACCAACCTAGGTAGGAGGCCTGAAAATGAATGCAGTGCATGTTACAATGCAATGTCAGTGCATGTCTTACCCTATAGCAGTTATAGTGGTTTTAAGTGCTGTGGTGTATTTGTAGGTCAGGAGCATCAAGCTGAAGGCGATGGAGCAGAGCCAAAGCTTCCCGAACACCTGTCCTCCCGCAGGGATAGTGTTGGCTCTCAGGACTCTGCTGTTTCCTCCAATGTCCAGCCCAATCAGCCTGATCACCCTGAACAATACGAGGTCATCAAACAGCAGAAAGAAATTATTGAGCATGGCATTGAGCTGTGAGTGTATCTCCATCTGTTATTTTCTTTTTCTTTACACTTTTATACTTTGCTGTTCTGATGTTGTTGTTGTTGTTGTTGTTGTCATCGTCTTCTTTTTCTCCTGTTATCAAAAGATTTAATAAAAAACCTAAGCGGGGAGTGCAATATCTGCAGGAACAAGGCATGCTGGGAACCTCTGCGGAGGATATCGCTCAGTTTCTGCACCAGGAGGAGAGACTAGACACAGTAGGTGGAATCACTTTCCCTATTTCTGATGTCCCATATCTCTGCCTCCACTGTTTCTCATCCCCCACTCTCCTGCCTCTTTTATGCAGACTCAGGTTGGGGAGTTTCTTGGTGAGAATGCCAAGTTCAACAAGGAGGTGATGTACTGCTACGTGGACCAGCTGGACTTCTGTGGCAAAGACTTTGTGTCGGCACTGCGCACTTTTTTGGAAGGGTTCAGGTTGCCTGGAGAGGCACAGAAAATTGACAGACTCATGGAGAAGTTTGCGGCTCGCTATCTGGAATGCAATCAGGGGTGAGTCCTATGAAAGGCTCATAAAGTGAACTCTTCTACCCTTAGAAATATTAAAATGACTTGGCACATAATTATTTTATTTGGTAATTAAAAAATAGTCAATAGAATTAATGTTATAACATGATAATTAAAATACTGTATTTGTCTGTTTATAGCATTTTTATGCCAGGATTAAAATGATGCTTTATATTATGAAGTAGCGGAATAGTTCATATCAAATTAGAACAGTTAATATAAGTACTAGTATAGTGTAGTAGAGTAGAATAGAGTGTAGTATGGTTCAATAGTACCTTCTTGCAGACTTCTGTAGTTAACTGACCTTTACTGTTCGTTTCCAGTCAGACATTGTTTGCCAGTGCAGACACTGCCTACGTTCTGGCCTACTCCATCATCATGTTAACCACCGACCTGCACAGCCCCCAGGTCAGTCTAATGTGCCTTGTATCCTGAGATCACTGTTAAGTTTATTGGTCCCTTCATGTGGAGTAATCTGATCATGATGCATCTTAAAATCTTCTTCCAGAAACTGACTTTGTGCATTTTGTTTAAGTGACGTTATATTCAGAGTTCAGAGTTTTTATTTTTTCCTACCAGGTGAAGAACAAAATGACAAAGGAGCAATACATTAAGATGAACCGTGGCATTAATGACAGTAAGGACTTGCCTGAAGAGTACCTCTCTTCCATTTATGATGAGATTGCAGGGAAGAAAATTGCCATGAAGGAGAGTAAAGAGTACTCAATCACTCCCAAGTCCAGCAAGCAAAGTAAGTTTTTTTTGAGTCTGCCTGATTGATGGGTCTGTCTGATCTTTTGATTCTGGCTTAAAGGTACAGTGTGTAAGATTTTAGGTAAGTGAGCTCTTTATATCCAAATAGGAAGTGCATCTTTTTCCAACAGATTCCTTCATATTATGACACATGTTTTTACAGTAACCCAGAATGTTTTTACAATAACGTATGAAGTTTGATATCCCAATTTGTTTTGTACAAATGGAGGGGTCACCATTTTACCCCAAGAAAAAGCAAGTTGTTGTATAGTGCCTTAAGCTAGAACATGGCCATGGGCATAGCTACAAACTATTTAATTAATTTAAGGTAGAATTTCTTGTCACCTAATGGTCGCCATAGCTTCTAGTACAAGCTTGAAAAGAGAATTGGTGAAGAATACTTATTGCAGTCTGCAACCTCACCACTAGATGCCACTAAATCTTACATACTGCACCTTGTATTAAACTATTTATTACAGTATTGTACTTTTTTCTTTTTACTAATTTAAGTGCCAAGTTCATTGCTTTGTTAGACACTAACATTAAAGCACTGGTCTGGTGGCAGGTGTAGCCAATGAGAAGCAGAGGCGGTTGCTGTATAATATGGAGATGGAGCAGATGGCCAAGACAGCTAAAGCTTTGATGGAGGCAGTGAGCCACGCTCAGGCCCCTTTCTTTAGCGCCACCCACCTGGAGCATGTCCGACCCATGTTCAAGGTACCAACTTTAATGTTGTTGTTAATAGCATAGTCTTGTATGGTCTTTCCATTAGCACCTCCTACACTACTTTACAGTCCTACAGCACCTGGGATAGATAAATGTCTCACATCACTCAGTTACAATAGATATATGCAAATGCACAAGTTCTCTCACATTCAAACTGTGAGGCTGACCTATGACTCAACCATAAGCAGGTGCACTGAAAGGAGGTAGACGTATGTCTCGTGCTTGCCGGGTTTTTGGTGAAATGGGAGGTACAATGTATGTCCTATTGTAGAACTGTACCAGCTAGAATAAGGACATTACTGTTCTTAGACAAAATGACAAAACAAAAGTTTCATTTTAACAAGAGTTGTAAATTTAGTTGTAGTTGTTTTGGGGTAGGCAAAGTCTGCAACAAAATATATATTGGTTTCAATGTTACCATCTCGTATCTTTATGAACTTTAGTTGGCCTGGACACCCCTTCTGGCAGCATTCAGTGTAGGCCTACAGGACTGTGATGACCAGGAGGTGGCGTCTCTGTGTCTAGAGGGAATTCGTTGTGCCATCAGGATTGCCTGCATCTTTGGCATGCAGGTATGTCTAGCCCAGTAAATTCACCAGTACAATTCAACTTGAGTGTACCTGTTAAATTTGATTGGCCTGAATCTGTAGTTGGTTATGACTAGTTCTGCTTTTCTTATCACTCTGTTTTCTGACCTGTCCGTGTAGTTGGAGCGCGATGCATATATCCAGGCCTTGGCCAGGTTCACTCTGCTTACAGCTAGCTCCAGTATCACAGAGATGAAGCAGAAGAACATTGACACCATCAAGACACTTATCACTGTGGCACACACTGATGGAAACTACCTGGGCAACTCCTGGCATGAGGTGGGCTTTGGCAGCTTCTTTATATTTATGCAAGACCCTACCTTTGTTAGCTAGCTCATACTCTTCTTATGTGTCTTGCTTTTCTTTTGCCCACTGTAGATTCTCCGATGTATCAGCCAGTTGGAGTTGGCTCAGCTGATAGGCACTGGGGTAAAGACACGTTATATCTCCGGTGTAGTCAGAGAACAAGGAGGTAGCATGAAGGGCTTTCAAACAGGAGGAGAGGAGTTTATGCCACTTGGCTTGGGTAAGGTCCAATATCAATATATTTACCTCTGTCTTGGGACAGCAGCACAGCACGGAGGCACTTTGTGACAAATTTTGCTTTGTTCTTGTAGTAGGACATAAATACTCAGTTTGTCCTTGTAGCTTATTGGATTTGCTGTTTCTAACAGTGTTCTTGACCTATCACAGGCACACTAGTTGGAGGTCCAGACAGGCGTCAGATGGCTCATATCCAGGAATCAGTGGGTGAGACTAGCTCTCAGAGTGTGGTGGTAGCTGTGGACAGGTGAGAGAACAAAGGCCACTGCAAAGCACATTACATGTTTTATAATTATTAAATAGATAGATGACTGTTTCTTTTTGTCTGCCAGAATTTTCACTGGGTCCACCAGGCTGGATGGAAATGCAATTGGTATGGGCATAAAAATTGTTATGCAAGTCTGTGAATAGATGTATAAGCTATGCAGTCTCTACTGCTCTTTTTTCATATACAGAGAACTACACTACACTTTGTTAGATGTTATCCTAGATTTATCTCTGTTATAGCTTTGTGCAAAAGTCATATGTACCTAAGTAGTTGTAATTTGCATTTTTACTAATATTTGAGCAAATAAATACTTACTAAATTGCTTCATTTTTTTAATGTAACATTTTCAGGTGCTTATAACTTGCACAGTACTGGATATTCCCATGTACTGTATCTCCTCACATAGTCAATTATAATCACCTCAAAAAATATGAAGTGCTATAACTACATTTTAAAACGTGTGTCTGGTTATTAATGCATGCTCTTCTTTTCCAGTGGACTTTGTGCGCTGGCTATGTGCAGTATCGATGGATGAACTGGCCTCTGCCCACCAGCCGCGCATGTTCAGCTTGCAGAAGATTGTAGAAATCTCCTACTACAACATGAACCGTATCCGTCTTCAGTGGTCCCGCATTTGGCAGGTCATAGGAGACCACTTTAACAAGGTAAACAGTGGATCCTTTTTTTTTTAATGTAATGTAAGTCTTCAGAGAGTTTCTCCTGTAGTCCTTTAAATTTATAATCTTACTGACCTGTTCTGTTACTCTGCCTTTGTTGTTATTATAGGTTGGCTGCAACCCTAATGAAGATGTGGCCATCTTTGCTGTGGACTCCCTGAGACAGCTTTCCATGAAGTTTTTGGAGAAGGGAGAGCTGGCCAACTTCCGTTTTCAGAAGGATTTCCTCAGGCCATTTGAACACATCATGAAGAAGAACAGGCACGGGAGCATGCATGAAATAGAAACAATAGGATGAACAGAGTAGGAGTAGAATGCCTTGCATTCAGTATAACAAAAAGGGCCTAAGTGACTTTTGTCCATCTTTTTCCCCTGAAAGGTCTCCCACCATCCGTGACATGGTGATCCGCTGTGTGGCTCAGATGGTAAACTCTCAAGCTGCTAACATTCGCTCTGGCTGGAAGAACATCTTCTCTGTGTTTCACCAGGCAGCATCAGATCATGATGAGACCATAGTGGAGTTGGCTTTCCAGACCACTGGTCACATAGTCAGTGAGTACATGCAGCTTTCTGTCTGATGGACGATGACACAAGCACCTAGCAACTTAGTTCATTCTAGTATGAGTGGGCACTACAATATGGGACTAAAATATGTTAATTTATAATAATGCGCACCAGCTCTGCCACATAAAGTTCCATCAGTAACCATGAATTAATTTTAGTTTTTATATAATATAATGCACTAAATCTAAATAAACAGGACTGATTATTGTTTTGTGAGGAAATATGCAGTTGGTCGGTACTGATATGTTCAGAAAGAGATACTATAGCTTATTGTGCCAGAATTCATTAAAATGCCATAATATTTTATCATATTACCTTAAATGTAAGTCTTATAGCCTAAATATTGTAAAGTTTATTAAATCTATAATTTAATTAATTTATTCTATCTCGATGTACCAATCTTTCTTTTAGTGCACACGTTTCAGCAGCACTTTGCAGCAGCCATCGACTCATTCCAGGATGCAGTGAAATGTCTGTCTGAGTTTGTGTGCAATGCTGCGTTCCCTGACACTAGTATGGAAGCCATTCGCCTCATTCGCCACTGTGCGAAATACGTGTCTGACAGGCCACAGGTCAGTATGTGCCCATGTGTACAATTTTGCCAGAGGCCCCTGAAGCTTTGTCCTAGAAAGACCTGATAAATATTTATAGTGCACGTCTCTCCTGTGCGTCCTCTTCAGGCATTAAGAGAGTACACTAGTGATGACATGAACGTTGCCCCCGGTGACCGAGTGTGGGTGCGAGGCTGGTTCCCCATTCTGTTTGAGCTTTCCTGCATCATCAACCGCTGTAAGCTCGATATCAGGACCAGGTAAACTGATGTGGCAGATCTACGAACCTATGAAGTCCATATTAGAAGTGCATCCAGAACCTGGTTACATGTGTATGGACATGTGTATGTGCGTGTGCATTATAGAGGCCTGACGGTGATGTTTGAGATAATGAAGAGTTACGGACACACCTTTGAGAAGCATTGGTGGCACGACCTCTTTCGCATCATCTTCCGCATCTTTGACAACATGAAGCTTCCGGAACAGCAGACTGAGGTGAATTAGTGTGGTGCATTTGTGATACTCATCAGAAAGTTAACTGACTTTTTACATTGCCTGCTTAATTGCAGTTTCATTAACTATGTCTTTGTGTCAGTGTCTTTAAGCCATTGATAAAACAAACAGCAGTTGTCTGACATTCTCACTGTTTTCCCTGTCCTTCACAGAAAACAGAATGGATGACCACTACATGTAACCACGCACTGTACGCTATCTGTGACGTCTTCACACAGTTCTACGAGCCACTCAGTGAGGTGTTGCTGGCTGATGTCTTTGCTCAATTGCAGTGGTGTGTCAAACAAGGTGAGATTCCCAGCCCGGCACACCCACCACTCCACCAACATGTGTATTACAATGCCTACAGTGTGTTGTTCTTAGATGTTCTGATAAACAATAGCAATAGAACATAATACAGGTGGTAATAGTAGGCGGGCCACCACTCCAGAAAGCATCTAATTGCGACGACTAGGTGTGTACAAGAATGTTGTAGGTATTGTCATGTTAGTTATGCCAGTGCTGTGGTGAGCATTACCACATGTAAGAATTAAATGTGACTCCTGCAAATACCGTGAGCCATGTCTGCCCAGCAGGATATTTTTAAGCAGCAGGTTAATAAAGTGGGTGAGTCTGACCCACACGTGTGCCTCTCTTGCTATTCTCAGATAATGAGCAGCTGGCGCGTTCAGGCACAAACTGTTTGGAGAACCTGGTGATTCAGAATGGAGAGAAATTCACCGCAGAGGTGTGGGACATCACCTGTGCCTGCATGCTGGAGATATTCCAGTCTACCAGCCCTCACGTGTAAGCCTCTCACAAGCTACTGACTAGTTAAAAAAGATCCTCCCAGAGATGGTCATTCTCGCTCTGTGCACATATATATTCAGTTGCTTTTATTACAATGAAAGAATTTAGTTATTAAAATCTATCCATCTGTTTATCTATCACTACAGTGCAACTTGTTATATATTTTTTAGTCAAACAGGAACAAAATCATTAAATATATCATTGAAGGATATATATCATGATGTTTTGCTCTGGAAAATTAGTGGGGGAAAAACTGCTGTTCAGGAAATAACATGAATAAAGAGAACTCTGATTGTTAACATGGTGTAAATGTCCAATGCCATTCAAAAATGTTGTCATTCTATATACTTTTACTAGCAGGCTTCTATTTATGTTGACACATGAAGTGCTCTTTCTGTCTTGTCCACTGAGCATTTACAGCTTTAGCTAGAGCACTAAAATTACTCAAGCAAAAAAATGTTATTCATTGTCTGTTTTCCATATGATTTGACTCAGCTGTAACTATGTGACATCATAATTTGACAATGGCAGCCAACTAGTAGAGGAGTTTTGCTTTTTTATGGGTTATCCTACTAAATATAACATTCCCGTTTGGTTTATATGTTATAGTATGTAGTTTTGGACATGCATGTTCTTTTGAGGTATAGAAGTCTTAATAATCAGGGTTTCCTTTTAGAGACGAGAGGAAATCAGGCTCCCCCATTACTCCAGGTTTGAAAAAAAAATTCACAGGTGTTTTTGTCAAGTCTTCTCATAGTGGAAGGATGAACACATGTCAACATGTGTAACTTTCAAGAAGCCCTTACTGAAAAAAGTTATTTATTAAAGATGAACATAAGCAAAGCGAATATTGCAAAGCTGAAAAAATGGCCAACCTTTATGTGGATGAAGAAATTCAGTAGAAAGTATTAAAGAAGTTTCCTTTAGGTATTACAGAAGGGTGGACATGCCTAAAAAATGATCTTGATATTATGCTGTAGTAATTAAAGCCTCAGTTAATCATGTTTTAAACTTTTCCTGGTTCCTGAAAAATGAATAATTCATAATGGCCGTTTGGACTGGAAATGAAATAAATGAAGAGCAATCTTTAACTTTGGCACATCTAAATAGATCGAAGTAGGGTAGGCTAATGTTTGGCAGTGACAGTATCACGAAGCTTGGTTTTAAAGCAGTTGAGGTTGTCCTTATGAAACGCTGTTAATTAAATGCTCCTGGCTTGACATGATTATTCTCCTCTTAACAGCTTGTTGACATGGCGACCGGCTGGGCAGGAAGAGGAGGTGGGAGATGGGAAACACATGGTGAGATGACTAACATGAGTAAATAGCACACACGCATAGCCACACGGACAGGCATACATGGATGATCGCCAGCTAAATAGCACTTTGATGCCCGTATATCAATTTAAAAAAATTAAAAAAACACTGACACACCCTGAGTGTTGACTATACCAATCTCACTTGATGGTACTGTCCGTGTCTACAGTGTGGCACACATTGTTCTGTATTTTACAGGATGTGGAGGTAGACTCTCAGTCTCAGAGCAGCTTTGAAAGGACACTGTCAGAGAGAGGGCAGAGCCAGATGTCTACTGCCAGTGATGAGGCCTGGAGGGGAAAGCCCCACGCACGTAAGCTGCACGCTCACCTACTCTCACCTGCTCTGCTTACATTGACCTTTTCCTCCACTTACCAGTGTCATAGAATCTCCCACTTCCTGTTGAGTTTCCATGAAGTGCATATGTTGCCTATTTTGACCTTTTATGGCCTCACCCTATTAGCTGTCGCTGCTCCCTTTGGTGAATTCTATTTCAAGCGTCGTTGTCATGCTCAGTCTCCAAGGCAACATTTAATAATGGAAAAATTATATGCACTGACATTATTCTGTTAAGAATTTGCTGCCTTGTAAATGTTATTGGTTACCCTTAATACACTCCCTGTGCTGTGGTTTCATTACATGATGTGAATAAGACCCATGCGCTTTGTATCACAGGGGTGTCGGACCAGAGGTTATTTGCAGGGCTGCTCATAAAGTGTGTGGTGCAGCTGGAACTCATCCAAACCATAGACAACATCGTCTTTTACCCTGCTACCAGCAAGAAGGAGGATGCTGAGAACATGGCTGCTGCTCTGGTTCGTTTGTCCGTGTATTTGTCTTTGATAATGCTTCCGTTAAAGTGCCTTGGTGGGTTTCATGTAAGTCTGTGTATGGATAGAATACTCTACAAAAGTCAGAGAATAATCATCATTTATTTAATTTCCAGACAGAATCGCCATTGGATACATGTTATTCATTTATTTACAGGACTAAGGATGTCCATCCATTGCCTTTATTGCAGCTTCCTTTTTTTCCTTTTGAGAGTCAGATCTGCAGGGATATTTTCCACACCTCCGCACTTCAGTCTTGAGTTGTTTGAATTTTTGTGCTTGACAAAAACAGTGATGTTGAGGTTGGGACTCTGGAGTAGTTAGTCAGGTTTTCTCAGAAGACCTGTAGCTTTTTTAATTTGATTTGCAAACATTCCTCTTATCTATTTCCTTTTCTTAGTTAGGGCTTCTTGACAGCTACACATGCTTTCAGACTTATTGTGTTCTTAAGGGGGAAGGATGAGCAGGAACACCTATAGGAGGGGGTTTTATTAGTTAGTTATTGTTTTTATCTGAAGCAAAAGTAAAGCTTAATTTCAAGTAGTGTTGGGTGGTGACTGTTTTAGTGGGCTACCAGGCTTTGTACAATTTGAATCCCTGTTTTTTTAATCATTCAGCTTATTTACTTCTCTACGGTCGCTACTCTTTCTTATGAAAGGAGATTCTTCAGACATATATTTTGGGAAATTAATAATTTGTGTATTGTAACTGGGCCAGAAGAAAGGTCTGATTTTGGCACAAATCAGACAGTGTGTATAAAACAAGCCTGGCAGATTTGAATAGACTGTATTTTTTGCATGCACATGTTTTATGACGTGCAGTCAGGCAGAAAACAAGGCTGATATTGTAATAAGCTCTGTGATCTTTGTCCACTAATAGAGAGATGCCCTAGAAGATACTGAGGAAAGCGAAGCACAGGCAGAGTCAGAGCAGGGCATGTACAAGCACCTCTCTCCTCAGCACCTCTTCAAATTGCTTGACTGCTTGCTTGAGTCCCACACCTTTGCCAAGGACTTCAACTCTAATAATGAGCAGAGGACCGCACTCTGGAGGGCAGGTTAGTTATTTTGAGTGCTTTATATTTTGTCAAATCAGCCATTAATGGCAAAGTTCTTGATCTTTGGGTATTGATGTTTTGCATATATGGTCCTGCAGGTTTCAAAGGCAAATCTAAGCCTAACTTGCTGAAGCAAGAGACTAGTAGCCTGGCCTGCAGTCTGAGGATCCTCTTCCGGATGTATTCAGACAAAAGGCTGCAAGAGGCATGGCCAGACATCCAGACGCGCCTGCTACTGTAAGTGTGGGTGCAGGGGATGTGGGTCTCATTACAGTAAAGTGCAGCCATGTGATTTTCACTTGCACAGCCAGTTTAGACTCAGTGATGAAACGTGGATGTGCTATACATCTGAATGTAATAAAAAGCAAGACATTGTGACTTTTACGTCTTCTTTAATTTTATACCGTTTTATAATGGATAATCCATATCAGTGAATTGTTGTTTGTGCATATACATATAGAATACTGTTTCACTCTTTATTATATTCAGTAGAAGAGGAGTTCAGCAGTAATAATGTGTCGTACTAGTAAAGTGTACATTGTGTCTTTGTTCCCCTTAGTGTGTGTAGTGAAGCCTTGGCCTACTTTATCAGCCTAACCTCAGAGAGTCACCGAGAGGCCTGGACTAGCTTACTGCTGCTTCTTCTCACTAGAACACTCCGATTGTCCGATGATAAGGTAATTGCGCAAAGTGAAAATAACTTAACACGTCCTCTACAGGGAATTAGATCTTCAGTCATCATGAATTTATTTTAGGTCTGGCAGAGATGATGTACATATTTCAATTTTCCTGGAACGCGTTTTTTTCCCCTCATACTGTACCACTTCATTTATTTAAATGCTCCGTTTGAGTTCCTGTTTCATCTCCAGATGAGGTCATTGTGTTCTGTTTAGTCACTGTGTTCTGATTGGTCAGCTGCCAGTTTCACCCCCATGCTGCTGGGGCTGTTCCTGTATGACATTGATTCTGCCATATTAATTTGAGTCCAATCCTGAAAGTCAGGTAGAACAACTTGGTAGAGCCAGTCCACCTTCACAAGCTAGACGGGAGCAGTATGTTTTTGAGTGATACGTTTTTACTCACTGTGTGTTGTGTGAGGGCGTGCCAAACTTGCCTGTAAGTGGGCATTGAGAATTGTGTTACAAGATGATGTAACCTTGTACCAGTTCCATTCAGGCAGAGGAGAAAAAATGTTACTTTGGAAAAGAGCTTCTCCTTCTGTCACGTGCTTTGACCTTTGTAACTTTGCAGACCACTTATGTACAAAAAGCTAAAGGATATGGATAAACCTTTAAAATATGTATTGCACATTTTTTACTGTACTAAAATACAGTGTGCTGGAACATGCCCCTCTTATGTTTTTTAGTTTCCAATATTAAATTCAGCAATTGAACCATAATTTTGTAATAAAAACATACAGAAGAGTGTTTTGTGTGGAAAATCAGCAAAACATGTAAGTGATAAGGGGTGCTCAAGTTTTTGCATATGCATATATCTGTCTGTATGTATACGCCCACACGGACAGCCTCAGTTTAGTTGTGTTACATGAATGGGTTCAGACATTCCCTCTGGCTCCTCATGCTGCATTTGATTCTATGTTAAGGGACCTCCAGCTGCTTTGTGTCGCTGTGTAGGTGAGTGTAATGGTTTTCCGAATGATATTTTTCCTGTTTGAGGGCCTCATATTTGAGTATCCTTCAGCAGTGTATGGTAAGCCTTTCAGGAAGCATCCGGCTGATAAGTCAGTCTGTCAGCACTGTGACTGTATGTAAAAGAGGAGTCACGTGGCAGCCCTCCCAGGCTTTCCCTGTCTCTCATTCAGACAGCCTTTGCCATTCAGCACTGTGCTGAGATAACATCAAAGACTTCTCCCACTCCTGTTCCGGGTAAACTCCACCTGTAATGTTTTTTTGAACAACCCCTCAATTTAAAAAGAAATCCCTGTTATGTTTTATGTTGACCTTGGGGTTGATTTTCGGTTTACGTGCGTCTATAGGTTCGAGATGTTGGCCACATTTGCATGTGAACTTATTTTTTTGTCTACAGCCCGTCACATGATCTTTTAAATCTGATGCTAGGGCTGCAAGTTAGGCCCCTGGCTTTAATATTCTGTCACCATAATCTGTTCCTGATGACTGGATCATTATCCAGTCAAGACACTACATGTTTACGCTCTCCTTTTTAAAACATAGCGTCTGTGTACAAATGGCTCATTCCCCTACTCGATATTTACATTTGTAAATCAAGCTTTCATGATACCAGGGCAAAGATGATGTAGTCTCAACAGGCTATTCTCTGTTTTTGAGTTATACATTTGATAAGAACTGAAGCAAAATAAAAGCTGGGGACAGCTGGGACAGGTGTATTGTCCAGATGCAGGACTTTTCTAGGTTTACTATATTTTGGTTTTAAATAAAGGCACTCTAATATTCATGACACATGATGGATTTATGACAACTTGCAGTACAGAGAGAACAGAGCTCAACACATTTCAACTTGAAAACTATTTCGACAAGATTAGATTTTTAAACATCTGCCACAAAAAAAGGCATTAACTTTTCATAAAGGCCTATCCACGTATCATTTGTCAACACTCTGAAAACAAAGTAAGTACAAATGCTGCAGCTATATCCTTAGGTAAGAATAACTATCAGATACAGACAGTTGGTTAAAAAAAAAAGTCCATCAAGAGTCCCTCAATTATCATGTGACTTGTGAACTGTGAACTCTGAGGTTATAATTGGTAGTAAAATTTGAAATTTTGCTTTTGGCATGCTCAATGTAAGCTAACAAAATTATTTGACAACATGAGCAAAAATACAGTATGCAAGCAGCAAGCTTTGTCAGGTGTGTTGTTTATTTTTGCGGGTTACTAAGTACAGATTGTCTAACAGCCTCCTTTATTACAGAACTTTGAATGATGATAAAGTGAAGGGAAAACAGAATAACTTGAGTAGTTGATGGGTGAGACAGGTGCATTTAGAAATGATTGATGCTTGCAGACTTAATGAACACTGTCTCTATCTCTCTCATCTCCCTCTCTCAACCCCCAGTTCAAGCCGCATGCCTCCTGTTATTACCCCTATCTGTGCGAGATGATGCAGTTTGACCTCATCCCTGAACTGCGCGCCGCCCTACGCCGCTTCTTCCTTCGCATTGGTTCAGTCTTCCATATCGCCGCACCTGAAATGGCGGCCACAAGAGTACCTGCCTAGTAGAGCAGTAAGGCCCGCATCTATAAAGAACTGGGAAAGAAGGGGGCCAGGAGCGCTGGAGCGTGCATGGCCCTCCTTTGATGTGAAGGACCGTGCAGGAGTGCTTGAAGCTGATGCTGACACTGCTCACCCTCAGTGTCTGGATCTCCTGGTCTTTCACCCCTCAGCTCCCCTTCAGGAGAAAACAGCTGTGTGTGACCCAGCATGGCTCTTCTCAGTTCAACAATGTGGCTCAAGTTAAATTATATTAGTCCACCATTCTAAAAGGGAGGAGGTGTATGACAAAAATGAAATTTACTGACAGTACTGTTGTGTATGCTGTTCCTGATTGTTGGTCAGTTGATTTATGTTTTGTTTTTGTTTTTTTTGTCTTCTGTTCGTTTTCATTGTCCTCATTTTAATAAGTGAACAAACAGCGATATCCAAATGCACAGAGTTGAAAAAGAAAATCATATATGATAATTTATAAGTGTGTAATTTATAGCAGGTTTGCATATCTGTGCCTATAAGAAGACAAGAGAGACATATCCATTAAAGCCCCAGTCAGGAATCATGAGCAGCGCCACGACGTATTCACCCAACTATAGTAATTAGAGTTCCTGGGCTGTGCTATCTTACTATTTTCTGGTTGGAGGTTTAGTTACTGGTAAACATACATTATTATGAATGTCCCAGTCTAGGCATACCCTATACATTATTTATTACAAACATTTTCTTTGTAACATAGCATTTATATTCCACAAAACTGAAGGACTAAGAGCCCTGAGTAAATACCAGACATTCAACAGCAAGAGTCCTGAATGAGGAGCTGCTTGCCTTTCATATTCTGGTAAATATGTTTATGTAGATGGAGAGGGAGCCGACTGCAGTTTGGCGCTCTTACAGTGAAACGTAGCCGGCCTTGTGTTGGCCTGGGAACATGGGTGATGTAACATGGCTGCTCTCAAAAACACTTTTGTTGATTTCGTTTAGCATTCCCTCCAGGAGTTCCCGCTCACTCGGCAGTACACTATTCTTCCCTGCATGAAGCGCATACAATTTGCTTGGCCTCTGAAAGATGAATGAAATGAGTTCCGCTGGGTCTGTAGTTAGGGAAAGGCTGGGGTCTTAAAGCATTCCTGATTTATTTTTTCTTCCCCTTACATAGAGATAAGCCTGCAGATGTGTGGTAAACAGCTGTTGGTTTAAGACATGTTAAAGACGTTTGCTTAGCAGGCAGATTTTATTCTCTCCAGCTCGGGTGAGCTGGTTTCTGAGTTTGAGTATGAATGAGTCGGCCACCATGCTTCATTACCATCTAGCCAGTGTTGTCATACCAACACCAAGCTAAACCAAGAAAACAAAGATAAATACACATACTGTACAATGCAGACGTTTGTACCTAAATCTAGCAGTATCGAGCCTCTGTATTACCAGAGCGTATGAAGCTCTGAATGCATTTTTATGCGGATGTATTTAATTCTATGAAGTGCTTTTAAATATTTTCTGAAAGCATTCCTTCCCTTGCAACTATATATGTCCACTTTGCCTCCCTCAAATATGGGGAAATATAAATATATATACAGTAAAAAGAGATACAAAGTGTAAAGTTTTCATGTAAAATAAAGGAAAAGAAGGTCTACACGTTGTGATGTAATCTTCCAGGCATTTGGTGAATTCATCAATAAAATTTCAGTTCTGCACAGTTCAACATTTTTATTGTTCAAGTTCATTTCCATACTGGGAAGTATTTTACATCATTTTCCCAGATAGGCCCTTAGATAAAGACTCCCTCAGCTCTTTTGCTATTGGACAAGCCTGATTTTGGGCTTAAAGGGAAACTTTCTAATACCTGAGATGTAAACCGAGTCAGTCAGAGAAGTATGATGTAAAATGCTACCTTCTAGAGAAACTTGCCATGTGAGAGTTGTTCAGGGTGAAACTGATAAGACCCAGATGGTAAAGAGTTTAATATCTCGAAAACATCATTCACAGAAAGTTATTTCATGAAGTAAGTGGTTATGAATATGTTGCCTGGTTTCTGAAGCATTGTTTAATGATAACATTTTGGATTATAATGTATTTTAATCCATTTATGGCAAAGGTGTACATGTAGGCACTGTAAGGGAAAACAGGCCTCAGAGAAAAAGTATTTATTCTCATTTATGACTGTTTTAGCAGAAGTACTGTAAATGTTTAGCGTACAGTAAATGTTGTATAGTAAAATTGTTAGAATTGTGTTGTAACAGACTCCTGGTTCTCTTATCACCAACACTGTAATGGTGTACAGTGGTTCCTATCACCACCACACTGCAATGACTCTGTTTACATCTCCAGGACTAAATTATCCAGAAACTAAAGTTATCGGGCTTAACTGAGAGGTCCTGCTTTGTGAATACCCCCTGGTTTGAGACTAGGAGTGCTGTTGCCAGGACCTGCCGTAAGGGGGCGCTCTGCTTCAGCGCTGAACTGAAAGCAATGAGAAGTGTAGAAGGCGACAGCACTCCAGAGCGTTTTCAGGGGTAACAAAGGTTACCGTAGTGATTCTGTCATTCATTGTTTAGGCTGTGGTTCTGCTGGACACTAACTCTTAGTTAAGGCAGAGCTCTGTGAAGTAAACTTCCCAGTCAAGTCACAAGACGTCCACACAAAGCACGACTGTAAGCAGTTGGTCAAAGTTCCTCAAAGTCATCCATCCACGAGCTGCGGAGCGGTGAGTGCTCAGAAACGTAGAGCGCTGTTCGTGACCAGACCAACTGTTCCCTGGAAATCTCCGGGCCTCACATTCATACATTTCTAAAGAAACCCGCACACATACAGGACAGGCTAATCCACTTCGAATGAGGCGTGTCACTAGAACCAGCAGAAATGAACACGTAGGTCCATTTTCTGTGCTTCAGCTGAGGTTGTACGCCAAGAAAGACCAGCGGCCGCTGCAGTAACCTGAAAAAATGCAGGGAGGGGGCGGACCGTTCGCGCATGCGCACGTCGCGCTCCCTCTCTCTCTCTCTCTGAGCAAGCGCGCTAGGTGAGCTAGCGGGAGCTAGCACAGCTTTCTGAGCCTTCAGCTGTGGTTCCCCGAGCTGCGACAGAAATGTCGGACTTACAGTCGCTCTCTGACTGGAGCCGTTCTGCATTTTTCGATAATGTGGGGACCCGGGACGTAACCCTCGTAAATATCTGAGTGAGTAGCAGGCGCTGCAGTGAAATGATCCTTAATGGTGCCTTATTTTTAGCCTTTATTCTAAAATACGTTGCTCGGGTGAAAGCCCAGCCCGTTTCCATTTAATGCCCCGATGCTAGCCAGTTAGCTCTGTTAGCCCTGACTGCACAGGAAAAGCATTCATGGCTGGACTTCAGTTTACGACGAGCCTGTCTTTTTCTCCCGTTAGCTCTTTGCTAAAGTAGGCTCTGTAATAGTATAACAGCGTTACCTTTTAGATTGTGAACTGAAAAGGGAGAGAATAATGGCCAGTTGAGTTAATGCCTAACCAGGTAGTTGCAGTAAGGAAGCATACCTAGCTATCAGGCTTCGTGTTCTGGTGTATAAACGTTAGTCAGCTATGGATTATTCAGACCTCAATTTTAACGCTTATGTTTACATTCGTTACGCTGGCCAACTAACCAGCTAGGTAACCCAACTACTTCTCTCTGTATTTCATGACATCAGCGAGACTACTTCTTCTACTTCTCCTTCTGGGCTGTATGTACGATCAAAGTAAAAAGATCCCTTTGCGCAAAATCAACAAATGTTGAAGTTCATTAGCTCGCTAACCCCTCATATGTTTAGGACACAACACAGTGCTTGTGAATGAGGTCTGGTGACAGTGGTTTCCAGATCGGGCCTCGGTATGTGGGTTTATTAACTAAAATATCTACAGCTGATCTACCAAAGAAGGTTCCTTTTGTTACGTAATGGTTTGTGGGCGGGGTCAGGTGGCGATCTAGAGTCCAATACGGCTACAGGGGGCGTGGCCGGAAATTTCTCCTTTATTCGTCTGCTTTTCTCACACTTCTACTGTAAATCTACCCATCAGCTGAAGCACGAGGACATTGCCATTGAGTTCTGTTACAGCTGTTGGGTTTATAGTTGTGTCTAAAGTCTGGGCAGATATCTGTATGGTAAGCGGGACTGTTCTTCAAACTTTGCGCTTCAGAAAGTGCCATGTAGCTGACGTTGGAAAACAACGTGAGCGGGTTGTTTGCAGTGTCCAAAGTAGATATGTTTTTGCGCATAGGCTGGGCTCTTGGTTTATTTCTGAGTTGTCAGTGTCAGATTTTTAAATGGCAGCAAGTCAGCGTGACTGCTTCCGCTCAGATAGCTTCCTCACTGATTTTTTAGGCTGCGTTTTTAGTAGTTCAGATGCTTCCCAGCTCATGTGTTGGCCTTGCGGACACGAATTCCAACTGACTTTCGTGTCGAATGTATTTATACACAGACCAAAACACCACGGATGTTACTGACATTTTAATAGCTCTGATGTGATCATTAAGTGACTTAGTGGGAGATAACGAGTTGCTGTTTGCATGAAGCGTGACGTACAGCTTATGTCGTAATTGGTGATATACTTAATGTTTATATAACTTCAGATTTGACATAATCGACCTATTCTTGTTTAGATATAATAAGTTCCAGTAGCTGTTCGTGTGTTGGCTTCTCTATTGAAGATGAGGAGCCGAGGCGCCTCGAGACTCTGCTCTGTTGTTAGTGCGACCACGTGTTTGGTGCCTCGTGTACCCAGATTTTTACGCAGAACTGCGGGATCTTTGTTTTGCGTGAATCTGTATGTGTCTGAATCGCGGATCACATAATCTCTTTACCAAAAAATATGTTTCCGTTATTTCTGCTATCTATTATGTACAGCCCAGGATTGTCGTCCGAGTTTCCTAAAGAGAAATATGAAATAAAAGTATTGATGTTAGCGTTACGCACATTACTTAGCTTGGCAGGCAGTATTCGTCTACTGGGTTTGGGGGGCAATTATATTACTTTCTTTTGTTTGAGTTTCTTTCGCTCCAGCTACCCATTTGCTCCTGTCCAGCTCGGATCAAATGAGTAAATCATAATTCTAGCCACGCTGGCTGTTCGTACCCCCTGCTGCTTAAATTCACCCGTGTCAAGGTCAGTGTAGATTTGCTTTGCTCTCCTGAGCCATATGAAAAGGGGAGAGGGGGATGTCCTCCCTATTCTTCATCGGGGCAGGTGATGAGAGGCTGCCATCTGCTGCATTTGTGTAAGACACCCAATTAAGTAAGATGGGTTTAGCAGCAGAAAAAGCTGGTTATTTACAATAACCTCCTTAAGTTTCATGCCCACCCCCTCCTCCTCTGCTATTGGAAACTGTGTCCCTGTGTGTTGTGTGTGTTTGTGTGTCTGAGAGAGTTCTCACTAATCGTTTCTTCATCTCTGTTCTGTAACCACAGCTCGTGAACCATTGCACCATCCTTGATTGTGTTTGTTTATGCTGGATAACAAGCAGAAGAAATCAATGAAGATCAGAGATCAGCCTGGTTTAAGATCCGTGATGAGAGAGCCAGCGCCGGCACAAGCTTGAGAAGGGACGGGAAGGACGGCACACCTTCTGTGGACAGTGACGAGTAAGCAGAGAGCGGTTACCCAGCGCAAGAAAAACGTTGAGCAGGGCTCAATTATGTCGTACTACAACAGAGAACTGGTTGTGTACTTTATCAAGTACAAACTCTCCCAGAGGAACTATCCCTGTAACCACATTGAGCTTGTGGAAGACACAAATCGGACTGAAGGGGTACAGGCAGCAGAGGGGAACGCAGAGGGGGCATCAGTGACACCCACGGCAGTCGTTAATGGATCCGTAAATGGAACAAGCCACGGTCCAGCGGGGTCTCCCACCTCATCCCCCCAAAGAAGGTCCAACGGGGCCGGAGGGCTGGACGACGTGAAAGAAGCACTGCGGGACTCAGCCAACGAGTTTGAGCTGCGCTACTCGCGCGCCTTTAGCGACCTCTCCTCCCAGCTCCATATCACGCCAGCCACAGCGTATCAGAGCTTTGAGAGCGTGATGGACGAGGTGTTCCGTGATGGCGTCAACTGGGGCCGCATCGTGGGCCTGTTCGCTTTTGGTGGAGCCCTGTGTGTGGAGTGTGTGGAAAAGGAGATGAGCCCACTAGTGGGACGCATCGCAGAATGGATGACCGTGTACTTGGACAACCATATTCAGCCCTGGATCCAGGAACAAGGAGGATGGGTAAGTCTTGCTTTAATCATTGTTTAGTATTTTAAACGGGTTGTATCGTCCTGTCACATCCCCTCTGGAAATATTGTAGTTATGAAGTTTATCTATTGTTGTTTTATATATTTTTCTTTACATCACTGTGAAAGACATGGTGTGATATTTTGTGCTGACGGTCAGGTGCCATCATTATCTTGTATTTGACTTGACTCTATGTGTATTCAGCCCTCTTGATTAGGCCTTCTGATTGTCTTCTTAAGAGTTGCTTAAAAGAACGAAAGCGAAGCGCTCTAAGTGTGTGTTATTGATCATGTTCTGCAGTTATCTCCAGTGCCTGTGCTTTGCATCGGCTGATTTGGTGGCTCCCTTGGGCCGAGATGAGAGTTGTTTTTAGTGTCTGTCCTCTCCTGGGTCTGGGTGGGGATCTTTAAACTCTCTGGAGGGGAAAGGACAGGCAGATAACGGTACAGGCTGTGGTCAGCTGAGCATTGATCATCTCCGTAGCTGTTTTGCTGAATCGAAACATAACTGGACTGAACTGAGCAGCAAGCATCGTGGTGATGATTGTATATGGCGGGGGGGTAGGGGGTGGGAGACAGCACTCATGGTCCATTGTTTTCCATTGTTGGTATTCTTTTGTTCTCACTTTTGCTTTCTACATAGTTTTTCCCCCTCTCTGGTCAGCTGGCCAGTAGATCAAAAGGCATGTTGTCAGTAAGGTCATGCGAGGGAGGCTTTGTGCCGTGCTCTAGTGAGGCAGGGTTGGCGAGGGAAATGGAGGTGTGCTATGAAAAACAACTCTTTCTCTTTGTGGCGAGGACCACCAGACGATTGGGTGGTCCGTAGGGAATATGGTATGGAAGTCATTGTCTAATTGGAAAGGTCATTGGAAGACTATTTGATTGGGCAATGTCGCATGCAGTCTGTTTCTGATTGGTTGGCTTGCGTTGCTGATGCTGTGTGTTTTTTTTTTTTTAATATTCTTTTCCTTTTTTTTTCCTCTGGAGGCATCAGATGACGTGAAACCTTTTCATACAAACACACTTGTGTTGTGCTTGATTCCCTCCCCGTCCAGAACACTTTGATTTGATGCCTCACAGCACATGGTGTTCAGAACATTCTCAGTTACAAATGTCAACACACCGATCATAATCTGAACTGGGGAGTGATTCACAAAGCAGGATTTCTCAGTTAGCCTGGTAACGTAACCTCAGTCATGCTTGTTCAGTAGAACAAGATGTCAGAAAGAATCTCATTAAACAGCCCTCACCTTTGCTTATGTTTTGACTGATAAACTTTTAAACAGAATTGAATGGTTATTTTATTGCAGTGTATGTCAGACATTAAAAAGACAATAGACATAAAAACATAAAACATGAATAAAGAAGGGAAAAGGGAAGGAATCCTACTTTGTGAAATCTAACCGTGGTGTCCAAGCCTATAAATATTTCTTGGCATGTGTAACATTGCTTAATGCCGTCTCAAGTCTGGCCAAAAATATCTTACAGAGTAAACTTTCTGATGCTCTCATATAGTCCTGTTTCTTTCAGCCTCTTCTACAAAAAGTTTTTCGAAAGTCCCATGCAAGTTGACAGCCAAAATCCAGAGGCCCTAACCTGGCAGACTGAGTGGGTGGTTGTGTGTTTTTTTTTTTTTTTTTGTATTTTGGGCTTAAACACGAATATACTATTCAGTTCTTCTAGTTCTGAAGGAAGCAAGAGTGTGGTTCTGATGTCACTTCCTTTGTGGGGGAAATAAAAGTGGGTCTGCATGTCTAACGTGTGGGAGACGACCGCAGATATGGTGCATGAACATGCTGAATGTAGGCCAGTGATCCTCAGAGACTTCCTTACAACCTCCATTACTGTGCACACATCCACACTTGATAATGGTTCCCTATTAACACCGGGCCTCCAGCTAACTGCTGGTTACATCTGGATAATGTGTGGTATTGATCACCCACTCTGATACTATGGTATTGTTTAGTGTGATGTGCTTACTACTGACTGTCCAGGATGACAGTGAGCTTTTTCCATGCAGAAGCATGATGCTGTTGCTTTTGGAGTAGAACCTTGTATCTGCAATGTGCTGGCTTTCTAGGAGAAAAAAAACATCCTCGTCTTCATCAATTTAACACATGATTCACACTGACAGTATTTACAACTGTGTCCCTAGTCCAGACCAAAGTATTAACAGCACAGTATTGTTTTTTTTTGTTTGTTTTTTTTTGTTTTTTTTATATAGAACCAAACGGTGAAAAAGTCAAACAGATGAAACAACGTAACTGATTGGGCTGATGGATTTTTTTCCATATTTTTGGGCAACCAGAATAATATCTGCCAGACCTTTGGGGCTATGCTGTGCTCTGGCCTACCCGAGCTGCACAAGGCCGGACACAACATTTTACTACAGCTTTAAACGTGCCTTAGCCGCGCGTTGAAACCAGATCCATTTTAGAATTACCAATTCTGAGCTCATGACGAGAAAAACACGTGCATGTGTCAAAACAGTGTCAGAAACTCATCTGTTCCCGGGAGCAGAAAATCATTTTGTGTCTTTGGTCCATATTGCATTCTCACAAAGCTCACCAGTAATTGTTTGGAAGTGGACCAAGACCCCCTGAGGTCGCATTCTCACATGTCCTAATGAACAGCACTAACAGTGATTGCAGCAGGGTTTGTTTTAATGTAACCATTAAGGGCACATTAATACAGTTCATGAACCCACATAGCTTTTAGAGACTGATACTCAAAGCAAGAAATAACCCGGTGTAGCCTTTATTGCTCAGGCTGTTTTGTTCTTCTAAAATGAATGTTGGCCAGAGAGGTATACAGTTTTAGCTTTTTCATCTGGGTGATCTATGAGCATACAGATACAGACGATACGTCATACAGCACCAGCATAACATTCTATATGCAAATCAATGAAAAAGTCCCTCAGCAAAGAAAACACCCTAACAAACACTTCAGCATGCAGTCATGGTGAAAATGGGGATGGCCCCACTGTGGGTTCTCCTACACTCGACTGCCCGTTCTCTCTGACGCATTTTGCCCTCCTCTTCTTATCTTCTTTTCATTTCTTTATCATGCGCTATCTGGCTGACTGGCGAGTAAATAAGAAAAAAGACCTTTTTAAGGATCGTCTACACACACACACACACACACACACACACATATATATATATATATATATATATATATACACACACACACACACAACTACTCCAACACACACACACACATATATACACACACGCGCACACACATATATATACACACACACACACACACGCACACACACACACACACACACACACATATATATACACACACACACACACGCAGTGAAGGGAAGCCGTTGGCAGCTGTTTTTTGCAGGTGTGTCGTTTTACCTGAATGAATGTTTTCCTTAATGAGTCTTTTTTCCTCTTTCTATCTAGCTTGTTTCTATCCTTCTTTATTTTTCTCTGTTTTTTTCTCCTTTTCATTTTCTTTATAGTATCTTTCTTTCTCTAGTTTTTCACGCTTTCTTGCGTGTTGTAATTTATTCTTGTTCGTCTCTTTCTCAATCTCTTTCTCTTGTATTGTCTCTGTTGTTTTAGAACTCTCTTTTTCTCTTATTTTCTTTTCTTTCGTTTTTTCTTTCTTTCTTTTTCTTTCTTTCTTTCTTTCTTTGTCCTTTCCTTTTTTCTTTCTATTATTCTCTCTTGCTTTTTTATCTTTTATTTCTCTCTCTCTCGCTCTCTCTCTCTCTCTCTCTCTCTCTCTCTCTCTCTCTCTCTCTCATATTTTGTTTTATTCAGTGAAATGAGTTTTCAGTCTGTTCGTCACACTTTAAAAACTTTATTGCAGGAAAATGAAATTGATACTGTTTTTTGAGACTAAAGTGTGCTGTATCTTTTTTCCCCATCTATTTATTGCCATTTAATATTAAACATGAATAAAATAATAATGCAAACAAATATTTACAGGATTATTAGTGATTAAAAATAAGACATAAGGGGAAATCCTTTTAAAAAAATCTCTCTCTCTCTCACTCTCCCTCTAACTGTAATGATAAGGATGATGATGTATATGTTTATGCACGTATGTGTGTTCATACTCCTTTGGCTCTGACTTTAGCTCTGTGGGTGGGTGTGGGAGGGCGGGGGGCCTGGCAGAGTACTGGATGGATAATAAGTAAATGTGCTCTGGGTAAATGTCTTTCTTTATACAGGCCAATAATGTCTGTGAGTTTTAGAATAATAAGTAGGGCAGTCGGAGGATGCTGGTACGCAGAGAGAGAAATAAAAAAACAGTTGGATGGAAAGAAAAAGAGCAAATGAAATGAAAAAAGCAAGTGTGTTAAAAAGGAGAGATAGATAAGGCAAAGAGGGAATAAAATGGAGAAAAGGAGAGAGAAAGGGAAAAAAGAGTATGATAAATGAAAAAAGTGAAGGAAAAAGAGAAGAGAAAGAGTAAGACAGAGAAAAGGGAGAGCGCAAAAGAAGAGAAAGATGGTAAGGAAAGAGACAGAAAGAGTAAAATAAGACAGAAAGAGAGCAAGACAGAAGAGAGTTAGATGAATAGGGAGGAGAGAAAGAGACATGCCACCCTTGGCACACTAACTATTGCCTATTTTCTCTTTGTCCTTTATTTCTCCTTTATTGTGTGTGTGTGTCTCTCTGTGTGTGTGTCTGCGTTCTCTCTCATGGTGCTGCCTCCAAAGCACTCATTAGCACTCTGTCCAGAGAGGTTTCTTCACCCCGGCGTCCCCCCTGCCCCTTTCTGCTCATCTCGGCTCGTCTCTGCCAGGGCAGCGGCGTCTAAACACACAGCCGATGTCATTAATTAAACACACACAGAGCCGAGCGCTCGCTCCGTAACACACAAGCAGGAACGCACTCAACCATACATTTAAACAAAGAGCTGCTTTATGGCCTTTTAATTACTGTCACCACTGCAGCATCTCTCTGCCTTTTATTCGCTTTAAGCTCTTCTATAGTCTCCCACACAAAGACCATCACGCACTAATACGCCGTCTCACTCGCTCCCCGCATCTGTTCTGTCAGGGTCTGTTACGTTTATGGATGGAGATCCTATGGGACTTTCTGCATCACCTACTGTAATTCCCCATCCTCCATCACTTTCACTTCATCTCTCTTTCTATCCATATCTCTCTCTCTTTCTTTCTCTCCCCCCCCTCTTTCTCTCTATATCTCTCTCTCTCTCTGTGTCAGTCCGCCTGTCTCTCTGTCCCACGTGGGTGAGCGTGTTGCAGATCAGACGTGCAACAACATCAGCGCGTCACCGCTGCGGAGTCCCTCCTCTAATGTTCCTCCTTCATTCTTCCATCAGATCTGTTTCTTCATCGATCTCTCGAACATAATTGTATACATGTTTGTCAGTTTGTTTACTGCCTGCATGCTTTTGTACTTCTGCTAAAGTTTGTGTGATAGACAGAGTAAAGAGAAGGGAGAGAGAGAGAAGAGTTGGAAAGAAAAAAACGTGGGAGAACAGTAGGAGGGAAGAATAGGGAGAGTAAAGGCAGCGTGAGAGAAAAGGTAAGTGAGAGATGGAAAGAGACAGGAAGTGAAAGAGAAGCAAGCAGAAATAAAAATAGAAAAGATGGAGAAAAGAAAGTTAAGGAGAGAGAGGAGAGTAAGAGAAAAAGAATGAACCTATAAAAGAGGCAAAAACAAAGGTAGAGGAGAGAGAAGACAGGAAGAGAGGAAAGGAAGGAAAAGATAAAGAAAGGAAAGTGCAAGAGCGAAAGGGATGGAGATAGAGAGGCAGCAAAAAATGAGATAATGGCTTGAGGGAAGGAGAGAAAGAAAAGAAATTGTAAGTGGGAGACAGAGTTAAAAAAATAGAGAACTGGACAAATGAGGAAAAGGGTTAGAGAAAGAGTATGAAAGGAGGAGTGTGAGGGAAGGGGAGCAATTAGATATAGTGAGAAGAGAGGGAGAGAGAGAATGTAAATGGAGGGAGAGAAAGCGAGAGAGTGCATTCCTCTTCGCATATTTGATTTATAGCCTGGGTCTGCATTATTGGAGAGTACAGCCCAGACGGCGCACGTGATCGCCCTAAACAAAGACGCAGAGGACACACGTGCACACATGCACACACACAGCCTGCGGTGGTCCAGGTGAAGCACTGCGCTATAAACAGACTGTGGCGGAGGCTCTGAGAACTGAACAGAGGGAGGAATGTTCCCCTGACGGATCTCACTGCATCTCCATAAGCTTTACACAAAACAGCCATTTGCCCCACCCCTTTATTTATATCTGTATTTCTTTTCCAGCAGGGCACCTGCTCTCTCTCTCTCTCTTGCTCTCACACCCTCTCTCTCTGTCTCTCTTGCTCTCTTGCTTGCTCACTCGCTCGCTCTCTTCCTCTCTCCCTCTCTCCCTCCTTCCCTCTCTCTCCTTTTTCTTTTATTTCCCTATTGTCATGGTCATGCTTTGCCCTGACCCTGTGCTTTGAGGGTTTATGGTAAAGCTGGGCTAAGCAATATTGTAGCTGTGTTTCTACATAGAGTGGTTGATATTGCTGAGATACGGTATTTGTCTGTCATTTGGTTAGGCTATTTTGTGTGTGTGTGTGTGTGTGTGTGTGTGTGTGTGTGTGTGTGTGTGTGTGTGTGTGTGTGTGTTTTTGTGGACTCTAACTGACTGAGTGAAAATGGCAGTAAACAGATGGCATGGTTCAGTCTTCTGCAGCCTTGTCGCCAATGTGTGAAATAGATGGAAAGTGAGAGTGTGTGTGTGTGTGTGTGTGTGTGTGTGTGTGTGTGTGTGTGTGTGTGTGTGTGTGTGTGTGTGTGTGTGTGTGTGTGTGTGTGTGTGTGTGTGTGTGTGTGTGTGTGTGTGTGTGTGTGAGAGAGAGAGAGAGAGAGCGCGCTATGATGTAGAGACAGAAAGAAAAATAATGGAGGGGAGCAGGTTGGGGTAGACCACTCCTCTGAGGTACATGAAAGAATAGGTGTAGGGAGGGGCTTTACCTTCCAGAAGGGTTGGACTGGTCCATTCTAGGACGAGAGAGGAGGTGGAGGAGGATGGGCAAGTCTCTAAACAGGCATAAATGAGGTTGAGAGAGAATGAACTGAACAAATAGAGAGAGAGAGAAAGACAGATTTGCAATTTACAGCTGATCTGCCCATGTGACACAGATCCTGTTTGTTTTGCTCTGTGTAATATGGAGCTGATGCTGGCCATGCGGGTCTGTGCTTGTGTGTCTCCACTTGAATGGTCACACAATGCTGCTTGTTACTTCAAATGAGTCACAGCCTCATCCCGCTGTGGCACGTGTGGTATGTGTCCAGTGCTTGTAGATTTTAGTGCATGTGTGTTTGCATTTCCTTTGTTCTTAATGTTGCATTTTAGAATGTATGTGTGTGTCTGTGTGTATATGTGTATGTACACATGCAGGCACTACAGCTTTGATTGGGTCTGAAATGTTAGACTGAACCCAAACAGCCTGATGACGTTTTGTCCATTCCCAGTGTGAGAGAGATATTTAAATTCTACAGTGGACAGCTGGTATCTTGGGTCAGTGGTTTTTCACAGCTTTTAAAGCCTTCTCGGTCCATTGTTTCAACAGGGTCCAGATATTTAGCAGTATGGTAGGCCGCTGCTATACCTCACCACTTGACGCTTTTTTAAAAAAAAACTGGCTATGTATTAACACAGCGTTAAACTATATCAGCCTATAGACCGTTTTTTAATTATATGTCACATTTGAAAAATCCCAGCCCATTTCATGGAAAGCCTGTACACTCCCCAACATGCAGTTCAAGGAAACTTCAATCAGTTAAAGTGGAAATGCATCAGTATTTGGGTCTGTACCTGAGCCAAGGTGAGCAGTTGGGTCCTGTCAGATTATGGCAAATATTTCAAGCTGTAGTGTGTGTGATTGGGGGTCTTCTTCAGTGGATCAGCCCTCTGAGCTTCAGCACCACACTGCTATTAATAGATTCTCTCTCTCTCTCTCTCTCTCTCTCGCTCTCTCTCTCTCTCTCTCTCACACACACACACACACACACACAGTCTGGGTTTTAGTGTGTGCGTGTGCTTGTGTGTGTGTGTTTGTCAGTCATGTGGAAGAGTGATCTGCAGCTTTGAGCCTGGCTCTCCTAATGCACTTATGCTGAGATTAGCCAGCATCATCGAACCGCATTTCAATTACCCCTCAGCACAGAGGAAGAGGCAGCCACTGCCCAGCGCTGCTGACCTCTCACTGCACCCAGATACAAGATAACCATTTTGTAAGGTATAAAACGAGGAAATTTGGCATATAGGAATAAAACATTTAGATGCCTAACACTCCCTTAAACACTTCAGTGTCTCCCGATCCCTGTTTACCTTACATACCAGTATCATAGCAGTTACTGAATTATATAATACATAAGATACATAAGTCCAGAGTTTAAAGGGTTAAAAAAGCCAATCAGCTGTAACATCCCTCTTTTGTCTTTTGTAAGTAATGTACTTCACAGTAGTATGTGTATTTATGACTAACATTATTGTTGTTAAGTCTTAAGATTGAAATTTGAAAAAAACAAAGACAGGTTTCTGGTTTAATTCCCTGTTCAGGCAGGAATGCTGCTGCTAACACAAACAGAGTCCTGTATAATTGTACTGTTTTATTATAAGGCACTAAATAGTCTGTCTGTTTACTGTTAGTGTTGCACTTATAGTGATGTTGTATCAGTACTGGCACATGCATTAGCTTACACACGTGCGAGCAGAATCTCAACAACGCGTCGGCGGTCACTGTCCAAAGAAAAGCAAGTGTCTCCAAAATGGCAGCTTTATAGGAGAGTGAGTCAATGGACCCGACTTTTCCCCCAAGCGGTTTTGGGCCGTTTCTGTTGGTCCATTCGTCATGAAATTTTTGCACAATGTAAACGGCAGCTACTGAGTGCTGAGCTTTATGAAAGATGCATAAAAGTAAAAATCGATAAAAATGGAGCTCCGTGTTTTTCACTGGACAGCGATGTTGTACTAATTCTTTCTATGGTATCTGTTTCAGCAGTTAGTTATAACCATATAAACACACTTCTTTCTTGCTGTGTAGTCCCTTACAGCCGCCAGTAATGATGGTCCAAGGTTGTTATTGAGCGGGAGAAGCTTAGAGAGATGTGTGGAAATATATGTCTCTTGGGGTAATGATGGTCTTTAAGGTTTGATTTAGCCTTTTTGCGTAGCAGCCTGATAGCTGGGCTAGGGCAGTCCATCTACCAGTTAGCTGTTTCACTAAGCAGTGGAGTAACATTTACTGAATTTCAGGGGGATCAGACATTCATACATTTACACAAGAGCATATGGGACACAATTATGAGACAAATGTCTTATGTATTTTGTATGTGATGCAATTGACGATGAGCCAGAGCAGCTGCTGCATGCTTTATCTATAGTTTTCACCATTTTGCCTCATAGAAATATATATCTACTAATATTACTGCTAATGAGGAAGTGGGGATATTGGAAGGGGAAATAAGTGGTAGTGGAACATTCCTGTTTGGTAATGTTATTGTTGTTATAATTAAGTCTTAAGGTTAAGACACGAGTAAGAGGCCTGGTTAAATAAAGGATGAGTAAGGTAAAAACATAAAAGAAGCTTTGTTCACGTATTGCCTCATATTGTAAAGGTTTTGCTCTGTGTAAAGCAGCACATGTACAGTAGCTCGCTACTGTATTTGGTAATTCCTTGTGACTCCAGTCCGCCTCTGGCTTTGCATCACAGTGACCGTCATGACTGCTGAGCCTGTGTGTGTGTGCACAAGCCTTGAGGTTGTAGGGCAAAGGTGAAAGCAGGGATGATAGGGAATTATTGCCACTGCACTGTTGAAATAAATGCTGGCATCCCACCTGAGAAAACCAAGACTGAGTCAGAGCCAAATCAGTGTTTTACAGTGAGCTGGACGTCTGCTGAAAGCACTGCACCTCTCTTCAGCTCTGCTTGAACTGGCTTAGTCTTGAAATCAGGTCATGTGCAACTCCCCTCCCTCTTTCTGTCATTTATTCACTCTCTTCTTTCTCTCTTCCTCTCTGCATGCCTTTAAATCTCTATGGCCTGCCTCTACTTCTCTTTCTTTCCTCTGTACTCCTCCATCTACCTCAGTTTCGTCTTACCTCTTAACAATTGAATCCTTCTCCCTCATGTCCTAGCTGTCATCTCTCCTCTTCAAATTACTGTTTCTTCTTTACAAACTACAAAGGTACTGCTTTATAGCTCATGGATGACATCAGATTCTTACTCTGCATCAACGGGATCGGCGAGAGAGGGGTATATGTGCATTCCGGTGAATTTGGAGAGAAATGAACTGCAGTAGCTAATACACTGTGACTGATGAACTGTGTTGACGAGCACTTTTATAATCAGTTGTGATAGTCTTTCTCTATTAGTCCTCTGTCCTGGTTCCTCCCAGCCAGTCTCCTGATATATTAAATATCAATTATCTTTCTCTCATTCTCTCAGACAGATGGCATGTCTGTGCCCTTTGTGTGGAGGTGTAAAAGCCTAGCGGGGGGCAGGGGTACAGGATGCTGGTGGCAGAGAGGTTAACATACCATGACTACAGCCCTGGAACATACAGACTCGTGTGCACGCACGCCGTCTCGGACTGCACACACACCATTCAATATGCATAAGTTCTGCAGTCTGAGTTTTCTGCTAGACTTCCCTTGGGGTCTGGGTATATGTCCATGTCTGGGTTATATCTGATATGTCTAGCTGTCTGTATTTCTGTATCTTTATACTTGAACCAGTCATTTGGCACAACGCATGTGTTCGTGTCTAGCTTTCTGGAATTTGCCTGACAGAATGGGATCTGATGGTGACATCTCCCCAGTGAGATGGCGAACAGATTGGAGTCTGAGCCCCACTATCCTGACTCATTAATCTCCTCTTTAATACCAGAGGAGTACAACCAAACACCCGCACCACGACCCGCATGCACACATCCCCATAGTAACGCAAAGGAGCTTTCCCAAAGTCATAAAATGGACTTTTATGTATTTGTGGGAATTTTGTACCAAGTGATTGGATCTGAGGCTTTCAGCAGCTTTGTGGCCCTAAAGGGACTGTATCATCAGTTTGAAGTAATGTGTAATTTCTGATCATAATAAGGAAAACAGGACTTTCCTTGTAGTTTTCATATTGGCGTATTAGAGTGGTCCATGACCAGGTAAAGTGGTGCTTAAATGTGATTAATTTTTGCATGCTTATGACATAAAACATTTTTTTCACCTAAAAGTAAATACAGAGAACCTAGTTAAACAAATGAGCCAACAATATTATTCTTGATCATCTGCCAAAAGAACGTTGCTTCTTGTCTGTGGTTTAATAAAGATCATTTGGACAAGCCAGAAAGCTATTGCGACAATATGGGTAGACAGATCAGACCAGAATTTCTTGGTCTAAGTGAAAAGGATTATATCTGGTGAACAGGAAAATGCTGTATTCCACCATGAGGACCTTGTATGTGAAACATGGTGGTGGTAGTAACATGGTTTGGGCCTGTTTTCTACATCTGGGCCAGGACGAATTCTAAAGGATACGCTGGGACAGCTTTGTGTGAACTGAATCTCAAGAGAATGAGGATAATGAATGCAGTAAAACAATGACCCTAAGCATATCAGTTGTATTACGGAAAAATAGTTAAAGCATAAAAAATAATAAAGCCAATGAAGTACTGACCTTAATCTGTTAGAAATGTTGTAGTAGGGCATGAAGTGAGCAGTTAATGTGAGGAAAGCTAATAACATCCCAGAGCTAAAGCTGTTCAGTATAAGGAAAGCTACAATTCCTCCTAGCCAATGTACAGGATGGAAATGTTCAGCTGCAGCTATGGCTGCACAAGGGACTCGCCAGCTGCTGAAAGATACTGAAAGACACCAGATACTGAAGGCAAATATTCACATTCCTGTGCCACTCACATATATAATATAAAATGTCCATGTGTAATATTTTTGTATATTAAGTTTTCTTTAGCTGCTTTTAGGACTTAAATATCAGAGCAGATGATTTAGGTCATATTCATGCAGAAATATAGGAATTCTAAAGAGAAACTTTCAAGCATAACTATATGTAAACAATATGTTAACCATCCCTAGTCCATAGAGATCCCTAGTGATGTCACAAATCCCAATGTGTATACTTCTGTTCAGCTTACAGCAATTTAGGAGTGCTAGGAAAATGTAGGATTTCGACTCTTTACGATCAGCCTGCCAGCTGGACAACGGCTGCTTCGGTTGTAGTCTGTGAGGGCAAAGTTGACCCGTGACGGTTGTTTCGACCCCCCCGGAAAGCTATCTAGCTCCAACTAAACGCACACATATTTTTATACTAAATGTAACTTATTAGTTTTAATCTTAAATTGAGTTGGTACTTTTAATTGAATAATTTCGGTAATAAAATGTAGTGTAGTGTTATAAAATACGATTTGGAAAATACTTCCTTTAATTCTACCGTTTTTGTCTTTTTGTCCCTCAGCCCACCATGAGCTTTGCACCCTCCAAGACAAAATGTGGGTGCTCGTGTCATTCTCCATCATCTGAAAAAGAAGGCTTTAAAGGCCCAGGTCAAAACATTCAAAATGCATTGTTCACTCCCCATTCCATATGTGGAAAAGCAGCTGCGTGGAGCAGCTTGTTATAGCTTCATTGTTTTTGTGATGTCATGAATACCAACGTGTTTACATAAATCTGCCTATTAAACCTGGAGCAGTTTAGCTCCACCTGTTCATGCTTAAGTTATAATGAGTGTTTCAGCCAGAACTGCCATCTGAAGCAGGCACAGCACTGGACAGCCAGTCAGAACAGAGCTCATTTACATATCAGTCTCAAGTTTAGAAGCTCATTTTTGTTCTTGATCATGTTTGAACTGTGTCTGACTTGTTTGGTGGGGCCTATGCTGTGTAGCTGCAGCAGCAGTAGAAAATGCTCTGCCTTTTGGGAGTTGCCTCAGAATGTGCTGTGTAATACTGAAGTGTTTAGTCACACACACACACACACACACACACACACACACACACACACACTCTGGCCCCTCTGTTCCTTTGTAAAGCAGAGGTGTGTCGGTAATACAGGTTTGGCCAGCTGACAGCAAAGTTTAGATATGAGTCTGTCTTGTGAAATAGGATGTGATGTCAGAAATTAGTTTATCTCTGATGTCATTGTCTTGCACATCCTACCTTTGGCCTCTGTCAATACTCCTGAAGCCTCTGGGTCATTACTCATAATTTGATGTCATTGAACTGTTGCAGTAAAAACGATGGCCAGCATTATTTGAGATGAGGCAGCTCTGGTAAACAGACCGCGTTATTGACTCTTCTTTGATCGGGAACATGCTCCAAGCTCGTGCTCACTTTTGCCCTAGGAAGGAGCAACTATAGGACGTCCTGTTTCATTTTGCAACAGCTTTGCAATTTGTGGACATTTCTGTCTTGTCACACATCCTGTCCTGTGACCGTTTAGGCCTGATAAAGTCTTGTTCAAAGTGTGCTTCGCTTTTCCGGCTTCATCATTCTTCCATTCATGCAGTGCAGTGTCCTAAATGTTTCAGTGATTCAGCAAAGGTTATGTCATTTACTGAGTGTCGACCGGGGCCGACTGTGGAGGGGGGTGTCCAACACATCCTGAAATGGTCTTCCTGAAAGCCGGCCTAGGTCATGTTTTCTCTCGAAGTAGTCCTCAGATCAGCTGATTTCCTCAGCAACTTTGAACAGCAGCATTCCATGGTGATTGTCAGGAAGTCCTGCCCTTCCTGGCAGCACGGATTGTTCTGTTCAGGGGCCTGTTCAAGGGGATGAACGTGGAATAGAGCTCCTCTTGTTTCTTCTTGGTTATCCAATCAAATCTTGATGCATCTCCGTGAGGACCAAGGAGCATTCGGGGGGATGACACTTGTGTGGTTCAAGCCTCCTTAACATTCCAGGAAAAAAATAAATGCTGTTTTGCTGGCAGGTTGGTGACTAGGGATTTCATAGTTAAGGCTAATTCCTGAAGGAATTTTCAGTAAGTTCATCCTGAAGCTGCAAAAGCAAAACCTGTGTCTGAGCATTAAGTGGATCTCCTCTCTCAGAGTCTTCAGTGTAACAGTCTTGTTGGCTTCTGTTTTGGCATGGAGGACTGGCTAGCTAAGCCAGACCAACATACAAGAGAAGCCATGCTGTCTCCACTGCAAAACACTGTGTGTGAACTGTGTAATGAGTCATTTCTCTGAAGCCATGGTCAGAAGTTTTTTTGGGAAAGGAGGGCATTTAAATTGTCTGTCACCAAGGAAGAGGTCAGAGGTCATGCTAGTGCAAGACTGGTGAAACCCAGACTGACTGACTCACACTACTACTCATGCTAATACTCACTGTTATTATCACAGCACAGGACCTTTTACACAGTAATGTCTTTATACCCTGTTTTAAGACTCATCCGTATCCTCATCTTGTTGCAAATCTGTCTCTACCACACGCCCTTTTCCAACCACTTTAAAGCCCTTGGAACATTAAAGTGACTCAAACATGCACTGTGATGCACTGCACACACCTCTTAATGCAGTCATAACCATGGTGATGTAGTAGGTTAATCTTTTCATTATCATACCCCCATCTTTCTTTCCCAGCTCCAGCTTTTCAAGATCCAACCCAACAATTAAATAATACAATGAAATGGCTATGGATTTAATATGGCATGCACCAGAGTCATGGTAAATATAAAAATGTTCTATTTTTATTTATTTATTTTTTTTGCCTATTTTTAAAATGCAGGGCTAGAAGGCCCTGGGGCTCCTCCCCACTGTTTATTCCCAAGGTTGTCTACCTCTGACCTCTCAGTAATATATTCAGTTGTTTTGGGAAGTGGCATAGTGCATGTCTAAATTCATCTATTTGATTAAGAATTATTTTTAGGGCTGCATCCATGGTAAGTTCGCCGAGATTAGGAGTTGGTCATCCTGCTTTTGTATCTGAAAATTCAGCCTTACTGTACACTGTTAAAGTGTGTTTATATCTGATGTAACACCCAGGCCATAGTGGATCTAAAATGAAGACATCCCTGACTTTTAAGCAGTTCTCTGTTAATGAGCTTTGTTTTTATTTTGTCCACTGCAAAAGCCAATTTAGCAAGGCCAACTTTGTTTTACCCACAGATTATACTAAAATGCTTGCAATTATTTAAAGTCTTTACAGACATTTATTACATCAAAATATTACAGTGAAAAATAAATCTCAAGTTGGCATTTTGTTGGGTGTCGTACTGCTCGTGTTTAGCAACGGACCCCTTTCTCATAGTGATCACTGTGTTATAGAAAGTGAAGCCCTTCCAGGTTCAGCCTTCCTGCTCTAAGCCTCTTCCTGACTGAAGCCCCAGGTCTGTTTGATTTGTGCTTTGGAGGGAGGCCTGTGCAAAACACCTGGCGGCAGGCATCGCTGCCTAGCAGCCAGCATCCCAGGGGCTCCCCTCTTCTAAACCCCCCGTTGGGTGTTTGGAGAGGTAAAGAGCGAGCCTAGCGTACGTGATGTGCACATTCATGTGTGCTTTTTCGCCCACACGCACCATTCATACAAAGCATATCTCTGCTTTTGGTGTTCAGGGACAGGCTTCTAACGATATGGAGAAGGCAATAAACAGAAACTGTGGAGTCATCTCCTAAGGACAGGGCTGTAAATGCTACACTAGACGCCCCAGTGTTTGTATGACTGATTGATGATGGTCTGCATGTTTCATGGTATTGATGGAGGCATGTTTAGGCTTGTCGCGTTACCTGGCTGTGGTGGATGGGGATCAATAAGCAGCTGCCGAAGGGGGTTAATGTAGAAGGTATGAGAAGTCTGAACAGCGGATTGAAAAACCTGAGTTGTTCCAACTAGAATCCAGTTATCAGTGATTAAGCTTTAAAAACAAGCTCACAGGAGCATGAATACAAATATTGCCACGCGGGATTTGTGTGTGTTTTTGTTGATTGCCTTTATTTATCCCAAATCTGAAAAGTTCTGCTTTAAAAGCTAGATGATCTTTTTAAATTTCACTTATTCAGAGTGGTTTGTTGTGAAACACTGTAGTTCATTTGTAGAGAAAGTTGCCAGCTATGGTTTCTTTACAGTGCCATTGTGTACTTCTTTTCCCCCCTAGAACAATGTTTAAGCCTCAGACAGCACATTGCCACCTCTTGTATACAGTAACTCTGTGACGCAGCTTTTTGAGGCATTACATTTTTCAGATGTCTGGTTGCTGTCACCACTGTGAGAAACATCTGTGGAATTCACCTTTAAGATGAGAATCACAAAGAGGAAGGCTGTCATGCTCAAACTACTCGAACGCAGTACTACTCTAACAACTATGCTGATGTGAATATGAGCTTTTTCAGACTTTTATTATTTCAGATTATTATTTTTTTATTTCCTTCCTGTATCCAGTACAGCATTTAATATCTGCTGATGTTGACCAGGTATGGCTATCTGATACAGGTTTGGTGCTATTTCATGTGAACAATTTTCTTCACATCAAAGCTGTCCTAGTCATGAAGTAAAACAAGGTTTTAATTGTTCGCTAATGCATTAAATTTGCAAGCTGTCTTTTCTTACTATATCAGGTATACTTTGAACTACACAAAGACATAAGGCGAAGTGCATCCTGGGCAACCCTTCTCGTCTGCTGTGTAGTTTCTAAGAGCACTCTGTGACGTTTCAGCAAACTGCACCAAAGAGCTTTCATTTGATCATCCTTCTCAGCAAAGCCTAACAGCTCAAGCAGGCTGAGCTTCGCTAATCCTCTCTTCTTGCTTTTCCCATGCCTGTCACACATACTGTAAGCTTTATACAGTACAGTCTTATCGGTTTTGACTTTTATGATATAATATAAACTACAACAACAACAACTATAATACTAGATCATTCTACCACCCTAGTGTCTAGAGACAAGCCTTGACATGCCTTTGGTTATTACCTCACCTTTTTTCTCGCATTCTGTTCATTCCAGTGCACTTAGTTACATTTTCCCCTGCCTTGTACACTCAGTTTCAGAGAAATGTATGTGATGTGCAACTTTGGGTGTGTGTGAGATTGGACATTACAGCCTCGCTCCTAATGTGTCAATATTTGTGTTCTTTCTGAAAGAGTTGATTTTGCAGAGGGAAGCTGGTGTGATGTATAGTCACGCGCTGTCTTGCCTCTAAAAACTGGTCTATGTCTGCACGGCTTAGCAAAGGAGTTGCTAGGAGGAGGTGCTAGAGGAACACAGGTTACAGTATTTGCTTTCAGTCCAGTGTTTCCGCATTCAGGAATTTCAGGCTTGTTATGAACTAAGTGCTGTGATGTGCATGACTTGCTCTGTGTGTGGGCGCGGGGCTGTATGGCTACAGTATCGCTCCAACTATATGGCCATACTAGTAATGCACTTTGATCGTAATTAACAGTCTTACTGACATACAGTATAAATGCCCCGTTGAATCAGTGTGACATGGTTAAATATTGACCTGCATTTTTGATTTGATTTTGTTAGATTATGTGAATCTAACTTAAACAAGCATCTGAAAGCGTGATGGATGCTTTAAACACACAGTAAAACAATAGAATTTGAAGGGGCTTTTTTTAATAGTGATACAGTGTCAGTATTGCAAAGGGCACCAATGTGTTATAGATGAACAGACGATGTATTGTGAAGCCCTGTTCCTCAGCATGTTTTAAGGTGTTTGATGTGTATTTCGGTTCTGTAAGCAGTCCTAGACTCGTGAGGTCACTCGCTGCGTATTTACTTCTGATAAACCGGTGCCCTCGCACCCGTCTAAAGCTCTCGCTATCCGTTATCAGCCTCTGCCACCCCTATCTCTTCAGTAACCACTCCCTCTCGTAGTCATTTCCTATGAATTTCTTTCTTTTTGTGTATGTGTCTCTCTGTCTGTTTCTCTCTATATCTCACTTTTTGTTTACAGACCCATCACCTAAATCTCTACCTTGCATCAGCCTCCTTCACACCAATTCACCTTTCCTTCCACCTCCATCACCTCCTCCTCTTCGCTGCCTAATTGTATCTCTGCTTTCGCTCCACCCTTCTGCCTCTCACTCTGGCACTCTCCCCATTTTATGTACAGACCTGTTCCTTTGCGAGACGTTATAACAAATATTTTCTTTATAGAGTAACAGCTCTGCTGTAAATATGATGGTTGTTGCCCATATTACAGGGCTCCACCCTGGTCAGCCTTTCCCAGAAGCTCTGGAGAAAGCTTTCTCTGTTTCTCTTTCTGAATGTCTGAGCAAAGCCTTGTGCCTTGTTGACGTCTGGGTCTGACATTCAGCACATCTGTTCCGTAAACTGTGTGGCAAAAGATAGCTTCACCATTCAGGTTGAATTCTACTGAATTTTAGCAGAATGAAACGGTTAGGAGAACATTTGAGTCACTGAGAAAGTTTCGATGTGAAACATCACAATCATAAACTAATAATTCAGTAGACGTGTATGTTCACTGGTGGGTTTGGCCTGTATATAAGATGGCTTTATTTTCCCTGTAGACACTGTGACTGCTGGTTTCTATCATAACTGCTGAAAATAAGTATTCTGTAAGAATCTTTATAATGAACCATTTTGCATCAGATCACTGAAAGACTGTAACACCCGAACCACTGAATTAAGCAGAAATGCTTAACAGATATAGACAATAATAATAAACTGGAAATCCACTTTAGGATGAAATGCTCAATAACAGTTCAGAACAACCAAGAGGGCCAGGACATACTTGTTCAGCATCAAATATTTAGAACCTTTGTTTAAGGCCAGACCACAAGATGATGTAATTAAATGATGAAGGATGACAGCATTCATTGTGAAGCATAATTATGGTAAGGTTTCATTATTGGCCCTGCTAATTTCAGCACAGAGGGTGGTGCAGGCTTCTGTTTTCATTCCTGCCTAGTCATCTGGTGCTAGAATCCTTTTTCTTTTTGATTTAAAGTCAGAGCAGATAGGCGGAGTATCTGGGGTAGAAGGCAAGGCTGAGGGATGACATCAGTGTGTTTTGTCTCAGTGTTATCATGGCTGCGTTCTCCAAACATTTTTTGACCTGATTGGCAAATGTCTTCGATCCAGTTGGAAAGCCATAGCCCACAGGTTAAGACACACAGAACACACAAAGCCTGTACAGCACAAGAGCTCTTTGGTTAGGATGGAACAGCTAGGATAACAAAGGGCTGACACAGAAAAGGACCATCATTACAGTATGTGTACAGATGGGGCTGAATCACATCCGTGCTGTAAATACACGTGCTGTTTTACTGCCATGCTCAGCTGATGTATCCCGGGCCAGATCCTGCCAGAACACCCTCCACTTTGTTTGTTTCCCTTAGAAAACAGGTTACAGCATTAAGCCTGAAATCCCCTTCCAGTACCCCAGATAAAAAATAAAAAGGATTGCTGGAAAATCCTGCTGTGAAATGAGGTTAGTTAGGCCCATGACCCAATGTAAGGGATGTGCGCCCTCATGTGGCTCTGTGAAGTCACTGTCTGGTGTGCACACAAGCTTTGTTAGAAGAAGGGGCGGGGCCAGATAGAGGCCTGTGTTGGGCAGGACTGTCATGGTGTCATGCGATTGGCTTTCATGGCCTTATTGCAGAATGGCTGCTTGAGCATGATTGGAGGGAGCTGTGTGCGGATTTGTGTCTGCGGGTTTGTGCTTCACCACAGTGGGAATTTTCCTCTTCCGTTTGAAACAGAATATTTGTGTTGCTGGAATTTTCCATCAGCCCCCTATATGATTTGCTGCATTAAAAGGAATACAGCTGACGGTCTGGATGCATTTCTCTGACCGCTCTCCAACACTGATAAAGCACCCGCCCTTTGGGTTCTACTGCGTTCTAAATCAGCGTCTCTTCTACTCTTTTCTCTGCAGAGACATTAGAGCCTTTATACATTTATTTATAGCCTGTACTGTACAGATGCAGGAGAGAAGGGGGTTTCATAGGAATGTCAGAATGTCCCTTTCACTGTTCTTTATTCTCATAACTTCCATATTTTTGACATGTGTCGCTAACAACATATTCCTCTTTTACAGGAGCGCTTTGCAGAAATCTTTGGGAAGGACGCCGCAGCAGAGAGCAGAAGGTCAGAGGAGAGCTTTAAGAAGTGGCTGCTGGCAGGAATGACCCTGTTCACAGGAGTCGTGGTGGGCTCTCTCATTGCTCAGAAGCGCCTGTAGGGAAGAAGAGGATATACTGAAGACTCAGCCTCACCCTCCTCTCAGAACAGACCTCGGGCAAACAATGAAGGAACTTAAACCCTCTTTAAAGTTTAAAGTTTGGTTTTTGTTTTGTTTTCCTTGCCAAGAATTGTTATGTTTACACCCCTCCCCATCACGCTGCACTGTGGACTGCGTGAGTGGCCGAAGCCCATATTTGCGCATTTGGCGAAGGGGGAGTTTGTTTCCGCTTTGCCTGAAACTAGTATAACAAGACTTGTGATATGTAAGTCACTGTCCATCGTAAAGAGTTGATTGTTTTTCTCAAAGAATTCATCTAACCAGAAGGTTGATTTGCTTCTTGTTCTCTGTAGTCATTATTATTTCCTCCTTCATGTTTAGTCTTTTAAGTATGCACATTATTCTCTTGTTTTCAAAAAAAATGGCAGTTAGCAAGGATACAGATCTCAGAAATCTAGATCCCTGAGAAAATAACACATAGAATGACTAAGCAAAGTTCCCTATCTTACAGGGTGTAGATGGAGCCTCAGTTCCTGTTCCTGAGCCTTCATAGGCTTGTTAACTGTTCTGAGAGGACATTGTCAAAGCCCTGCACTACAGTTTGAAGCGTTCTGTTTTCCACTCATGATGTGCTGCACCTGAACATTATTTACCAGCATGGGACAGAAGGATCCTTTAGCTATTTTTATTTCCAGCAGAATCTGGGCTCTGTTGTAGACTTTAAGAATAATAGTTGCTTAGTCTAATTTGCATTCATCCAAAGGTCCATTTAGGCCCATACCCTGAAAGTGTGCAGAGTGTGAAGCTAAGTACATTATTAAGCATGGGGGTCGTTTAAAAGCTTTGTTGCAGAAGCTCAGTTTTCAGATGGACCAAGTGCTCCCTCACCCCTTCTGAGAGACGCTGTTCTGATATGGGCGCTTGAAAGTTAAGTGTCTGTATGTTCATTTTGTTTGTTTGTTGTTGTTGATTTTTTTTTTTTTTTTTTTTTTTTAAATGTTGCGTTATCAAAACTTAATTTGGTGGAAGTGTGGTTATCACCTATAACTTTCTCTACACCATTGGGAGTATTGTAAGGAGAGGTAGAATAGGTGCATTACTCTGTGTTTATTGCCACCAACTGAATCACACACACACACACACATAACATGTAATAACATCATTTTAACAGGCAAAAATTAGATTAAATCGCATTGTCACAAGAGTCCCTGGTGTCTTGTTTGGTCTTGGAGATGGTGTATGTGATATATGTCTTCAAAAAGGCTCAGAACACCATCAGAGCAGGTTGTAGATTGTTAAATACAGCTTAGATAGTAAAACTATACTTGCTTTAGTCATAATTAACTTGCCACTGATGTATGGTTAATGTTGAAATTCTATGTGTGCGTGTGTGTATGTGTGTGTGTGCATGTGTGGGTGCGTGTGGGCGTGTGTACGTGTGTGTGTGGGGTGTTTCTATTTTAAGTCTTATGTCCTCAGCCAAAATATTTAATACTGCAGCACCAGGTCGGATTAGGCTAACAGTCTCTGCGGTCAATCTCATAAAAAGTTCATTTTACTTAATTTTGACTGACTTTAAAATCCATAACTCGCTTTTTTCTATAAAGCTGCTATTGGCTGCCAGTCCATGCTGAGACCGAGGTTTAGCGTCTCAAAGGTTTCCTGTGCAAGCATTCAGTCTTCACATCTTCAGCTGGGGGTTTCTCTATTTAGAATGCTCTGTAGTCCAAGACTAGGCTTTATTCCTGATCAGGAAACCAGACCAAAGTCATGAGATGGACATACATTTTGGGTTTTTAGAGGGCACATTTTAAGGCCTCGTCTTTGGTCTGTGACTGGTAGAAGGCCACAGTAAGGACTTCCAAAAAAAAAAAATTCTGAAAAAAAGTGGACCAGTGTGACATCTACAGTGGATTAAGCTGGTATAGTGCGAGCCTGGTGCTCAGCTGGTCACTGAGCATAGTAATGCTGGTTGACCAGTTATCTAAAACACATCACATGTACTGGTTTGGTGGTAAATAGCAATGCTGGTCCATGCTAGTTTGTCTGCAGTTATCTTTAGTCAAGGAAAAAGACTGACCAGCTAAATAAGCCAATGTGAACTGGGAGAGACTCTCCTATCAAGCGTACACGTTTATGGCACACCAACCGAACATAGCTGTTTGTGTTTGTTTGGTGTGGTATGGTCGTGTATGCGTTTTAACCCCCTTAGGCTGTTTGCCCACCTCATATCTCGCATTCACAGACAGGTGCGACATTATGCCGCACTAAAATCTGTCGTCTCTCTCCATCTTCCCATCACCTTGCCGTCTCTTCTTTTACCGGTGCGTTAAACTGCCGGTTTTGGCTGTCATGGCGGCTCTACTCGCTCGTCACTCAGCGCTGCTCTCCTGCTGTTCGGCTCACTCACTTGTGTCAAACCGTGAAAAAATGAGGAGAAGATGAGAAAACGATTGCTAAGCTTCAAAATACATTTGACTCAAGAGACGCCAAGTCAAACACGTGTTTCATCAGCTTCGTTGTTGAGCATTTTATAGAGAGTAAAGTCAGGCGGAGGGAAATGGTGGTAGAGGTGACTTTCCCACCTTTTACCCACATAGTGAGCTCCAGTGTGAGGAACCGGCTTCTAATCCTGTAGTCTTTTCTGACATGACTATTATGGGCTGTAATATTGAATTCCTTAATGTCTGCATAATTCAGTTCAGATGTAAACAAAGTCATTCAGAGTTATGAAACTTAATCCTCTATACAGATTTCTGTGCAGTGGTGGTGATGGGGAACCAGAGGTTATGATGTCAATGACACATACTTTATTTCATTTTTCCTTTCTATGAACAATGAAGCTGTATGTGAGGGTTTTATATGTAATGTTGATGATGAGGCTTGTTTTGCCTCTTCACCAACAACAGGCTTAAAAGCATACGCATTTTAACACAGTCGTTTCTCACGTGTTCATAACAGTTGAAAACTTCTAGGTCAACTCCGATTGTTAAGACATATAGTATACATGTCCAATAACATTCCAATAACATTCCAATATGTTACATAAACCAAAACAGCTTTATCTGATATTGAAAATAACCAAAATCCTTTAACTCGTAGGCTGCTTTTTTTTGTCACCTTTCTTGTCCACTGAGTAAGCTAAATGTATCTTATATCATTTAACCTTTCCAGCTTCAGCTATATTATGACATCACTCATGAGAAAAATGAATAAAAAATCTTCAATTTGGTTTTTATTTCATATTTTAATGTTATTTGGACCTGTTTTAAGACGTGCAAGTCTCAACAGCTTAGTTAAAACGGCGGCTTTCATAGGCACTCCTCGCTTCAGATGTCTGGTTCCTATCACCACCGCTGTGAACAGTTTAAACTCAAGCTTCATTTGAGAGGCGCAATTTACACAATACCACTTTCCCTCACCTTGTTTACATCTGAATGGTTTTTTGTGGATTATCTGTGCATTTCCTCTTTAAAGAAGGTTTTAAATGAAACGTTCGAAGTTACGTTTTAACGTGTCTGATACCAATGATGAAGTGTATTTTACTTTTGATCCAGTTCAATTTAAAGTCGCAGTCCCCTGAAAGGACGTAAAGAGCTGCTGTAGCTCTGGGGAAAATTGAAACTGCCCCTAAATGTATATTATCGCTGCTCTGTAGACACTGATTTTACAAAATACATTCCATATAAATGAAAATTTGCTGCTTGCATGCTGTGTGTGTGTGTGTGTGTGTGTGTGTGTGTGTGTGTGTGTTTGAATGTGTGTAAGTGTGTACTGTAAGACTGATAGTGTGCGAGCAAAGCTTGGCAGTGTGCTTCAGAGTGAAATGACCAGCCTTGGCACGACACTATGTAAACTAGTTAACTTAAAATGACATTTAGAGTAGCATAATGGCGTAGTGGAAATATTTAAAGCCTTCTGATTATTTGAAAATATTATTTATATTTGGTGTAAACGCATAGTGTTCTTTCCTATGGCCTTAAACTCCATCATTTCTTTGAGGTGTTTTGTTACTCATTGTGTTTGTATTTAGCCAAGTTCACCTGCAAATAGGAAGACAAAAAAAGAAACTATTTTTTTAAGGCTTTGGGTTTATTTAAACAACACCATCCCTGAATGAATTGTTTTATGTCTTAGGACTTTTTTTTTTAAATATCTGATATCATAAACTAAATAAAACCAATTTCAACCCACTATGTTAATCTGCACTTGCGGTCTTTACTTGTGTGTGCTTCAACTCCAGCATATTTCCCTTCCCATTTCTACCCCGAATTCTTTTTCAACATTGAGGAGCACTAAAATAAGAAGCTTCTGTGGACCAAATCATCCAAACAAGTATGATGAAATAAGAGGAAGGTGAAGTCATAGTAAGTTAAGTCATATGGGTAGATTTATTACACACAGCTCTCAGCAGGAGCTTATTTGGGTCACTGAGTATAAATGTGTTTGGGTCAACAACATTTACTCTCATATGACGAGTGCAGTCACACAAAGCTTCTTCTAAACATCAAGTTACAGAGTTTGACTTCATGGCAGTTTTTTAATCGGAGTGGACGGGGTGTTCACACAGACGTTTGGAGATACACTTCATGGCATTAAGTGCAGCAGGTACCTAAAGAGGTCATGTCAGGTCAGACTGCGAGTCGTCCTCCCTGCATCTACTTCCACTGGCCCTTCTCATAGTCCCATTTAGCAGAAAAACCCTCCACTGGGTTCATCCGCATGTCCAGCATCCTCTTCACCTGTTTGGCCTGCCACTCATCATCAAAGGTACGAGGACGAGGAGGATAAACTGAGAAGAGATAGAATTAGTTAAAGCTTGAATTTTGCTTATTTTGAAATGTTTATTTACAGCTACATAGTTTCCATATATCGTATTCCAAAACCAGCTACAATGTTCTGAGACTGTGAAAAGAAAAATCAGAAGTATTACTGGGGACAGGCCCCTTATCTAATTGTTAACAATAGCTTGTTAAAATATAAAATAATGATGTATAAGATATAATTATACATTTGTTACTACAGTATTAATAAAGGTTATTTAAATTAGTGAGCACTTAGGTAAAAACTCATTACAGCACTGTGTATTATGTGATTGTAATAATGTATCTTTATAAATAATATAAATCCAATTAATGAGGAAATACAGACATAAAGAACTACTTCATCTCTTCAACTCTATCAGCCATCTTACAGAAACTAATTCCCTTATCAGTTCAGCTTTATCTTTTGAATGACGATTCCTCTTGCAACCTGAACTGTACAGGAAAAAGAATTTGGATGGCTGGACTGACTGCTGCCAAAAAATACCAGTTCTACGCTGGCAACCTCCTCATTCTTTAAGTTGGACACAATGGATCCTGTCATGTGTGGACGTCATTAACTTGGAATTGTCGACTGCTCGTATCCATGGTGCTAAAGGAAGCACGTTAAAAGGTGCTGTTGATACGTTTGCCGAACTACTCTGAACTCTGATCCAAGCTCCGCTCACTGTCTATTATTATTATCATCATTATTAATATTGTTATTGCATCTAATTACCTTCAGTTATTCTACGACTGTATTGTATTCACTTTCTTTCATGTTAATCTGGCCATTTGAAGGTGGGGTGGGGTGCCATGGGGGGGAGGGGTTGTGGGGTGGAATATTGATTGATTGTTTTCTCTTTCTGTCCTTTAAATGACAAGAAATATTTGATCAAAAAAAAAAAGAACTACTTTATAAGTAACTAATTGTTAAGGAAAGGCTTCTGCATTACAAACTAGCAAATTCTATTCTAATTACTTTATTACTCATGCCTTGAATTTCCCTCTGGGATCAATCAAGTATCTATCTATCTATCTATCTATCTATCTATCTATCTATTTATCTACTTGATTTTATTTCAAAGTTATTTGTGATTATTTGTATGCTACTCAGGGGTTACTAATTCAAATCCTACCATTCACACATACCGCTGCTGACTAAACATGTCATGACAAGTGGCCCAGAAGAAAAGGCCCAAAAGGTCTATTTACTTTGACTTACTATGTTTTTTCCTTCTCCTTTAAAGTTACCATGTTAAAGATACAAGGTTTTGTTCAGCAACACTGTTAACTGTTAAACAGTCGCATGTAAAAGTGTTGTTTATTTGTAAAAAAATACAATACATTGGCCTGTGCAAAAATGTGTTCCCAGGAGAGGATGTGTTTTCAATGTAACCGACAAACTTCCAGATATGTCTGTATAATTATTGATAGTCATAAACAAGTTGCTTTTTATTAGGGCCATAATGATAAAGTGTTATTAACTGTCTTTTCATTTTGTTATACTCAAGTAATCCTTTCAGTATCTGATCTGTTTACTTCAGTAATCATTACATCCTAAGACTTATTATTCAGTCATTACTTGAACTGCAGTGTAAACTGGCTATTGTTGTGGCCTGGACCTATTCATGAGTACTCTGACTCCTATCTGGAACGGCGGGAACCAAACATTTATTCAAAAACTATTTAGGAAATGAAATAAAAGGTCACATGGTTTTGCCCGACATCCTTTTTTCATGTTTCATGAAGCTTGCTAGAACACACAACATTACTGCTCGCTTGGCTCAGCGGAGACTGTACAATTATAATCCATATGCACACAAAATTCTAAATCTCCCCAACAGTGTTGCCAGTGTTGGTCCTCTTACCATAGATGCGCTGCCAGAACACCACAAGGCCGGTGATTCCAATGAAGAATAAGATTCCCCCTATTACTGTCTTCCATTCATTGGATGGTTTCTTCATCTCTGCATATGTCTCTTTAAACATAATCCTGTACACTGAGACAGGCACCAGAGGACAAACATGCTGTCAATCAAATGTAAAAAAATAAAAATAAATACATAAAACAGCAAAAACTTAATGTGTCCAATCATATGAATACAAACAGGCGATTTTCTCCTCGTTTGACAGATCGTTCCAAGGTCCTTTCTCCTTCTGTTTCAGGCTTTTCTCAGCATCACTAAGGGTGTCCTGGTAGGGTTTGTCGGGCAGAGGGGTATCCCGACGATCCCAGTACAAAGGGAGGGACATGTCTGCCTGCCCTGACACCTCTGACAGGTATGATGGATTGACAAAGAAAAACAGCAAGACATTAGATATTAGATTACGCCACAAAGGAGACAGTGCTCCCTACTGGCCACATAAAGAACTCTGGGGATTCTTTATGCTTGCATAACATGATTTGCCTGGGGTACCTGTTGCCACTTGAAAAGATCACCTAGCATTATATAATAAATGATGTGACACGTGGATCAAAGAGCCAGAAGTAATATATGAATAATACATAAATAAACTACAGTAAAGTGAAGATCAACAACACCAGTGCAGATGCTTCTAGACAGGAGCACTGCATAAAACAAGGGAGCAGGTAATATCCGGCCATGCTCTGTGGTACAAATTAAAATGCTGAGCAGGCCATGCTGACCTCAATATTACTATACCTTATGCTGCAGAGAGATTTTTACATTTATCTTACTGACCACTTATATTACCTATGATGATGCATCGGTTGAGGAAATATCTCTGAAAAGAATAATGTTACTTCCCTCCACAGTTTCATAGATTTGTAACCCATGGTGGCCCAGAATATTACCAAGACACTTTATGATGGACGTTGTTCCTTGTTTAGCGTGTGCGCATCTCTTAATCTAACAGTTTCTGTATTACCATGTCCATGGCTGGCCATCCTGGTGCTGCTGGTGGAGAGTGCCGCTGTCTGTCTGGACAACAGGGTCCCCAATCGTCCTGCAGTCAGGCGCAGCATCTGACAAATAAACACCACACCAGCATATTAGCATACACTCATACATATAGATTACTGGAACAGATTATTTGGGTGGAGGAACATTCTCAGTACAGCAATGATAATGATATGGTATTGATGTGCTATGCTCATGTTAGTATGGAGGAGTGTTTCCAGGGTTTTTACCTTGGTTAAGAACAGTGGTCCTGTGATAAAAGAAAAAGGTTTCAAGGATAAGCAACATAAACTGTTCATGGAATAAACACTTAGCTTGGTCTAATAACGTGGAGGGTAATAGTATAAATCCTACACAGTAGCAATGACACCATGTTGGTGTCACTGCTGCACTGAGACCCACATGGGTGATCCTATGGAGGTCCTTTTTCATGGATGGATGGGTAGCTCCTATATTGTAAATCGTCGCTGTCCAAAGAGAAACAGGTATCTCCAAAATGCCAACTTTACAGGAGAGGCCAAAAACCTAATTTAATTTGAATGAAAGTCAATGGAACCAGACGTCTTCCCAAACAGTTTTGGGCCATTTCTGTTGGTCCATTTTTCATGAAATTTGTACACAGTGTAAACAGCAGCTTATGTAATCAAATGAGACATAAAAGTAAAAATCAACAAAAATGGAGGTACATGTTTTTCTTTGGACAGCGACAAAATGTACCTGATAAATAAGTGGGGAAAGTATGTGCACCCAATAACCTGGCAACAAAGTGTAAATATGTGCAGCAAGCACTGGCCTGGTGTTTACAGGTAAGCCATGGTCAAATTAGTGTGGTAAATACATTGCTTATAATCGCTCTTAGTCGCTGTGCCGCTTGCTATGGCTCCAAGTCAGCGTGACTAGGTTATCCTCTTATCGTGCTTACCCAGTGGATTTCAATGAATATATTACCAAACGTTTTTTCCAACTGGATGTGTGCTGAAAACCTGACACAGGACAGAGACATGCTCAGTTTATTGTAGCAGTCATACTGTCAGATTTACCACACTTATACAGCTTAGTCATTACTGAGAGTGGGTGATACGACAAAAATATAATCATATATATATATAATCAAAATTCCTGCATAATTAAAAGGTTAGGACATGAATGAACTCATTCAGAGTTTAATGTGAATGCTCCATTCTGACTCAGTGAACATATTTGTCAGACTTGTTCACAGTGGTGGTCTAAGAAGTCCACCCCTTAAAACTCCTTCTCAGAATGTTATTATGTGCATGTGCATGTGCATTGTTATGAATATGCTGCCTGATGTGTGAGACACTGTTTTATCATTTCTGATAAAGATGCACTTTAATCAATGTACAGGGGTTGGACAATGAAACTGAAACACCTGGTCTTAGACCACAATCATTTATTAGTATGGTGTAGGGCCTCCTTGACAGCGTCAGTTCATCTTGGGAATGATATATACTAGTCCTGCACAGTGGTCAGAGGGATTTTAAGCCATTCTTCTTGCAGGATAGTGGCCAGTGGCCAATGCTGGTGGAGGTTCGTCCTTCTTGGTGGTATGCTGACATTACCCTGGATACCGTGGCTCTTGATACATCACAAAGACTTGCTGTCTTGGTCACAGATGCGCCAGCAAGACGTGCACCAACAATGTGTCCTCTTTTGAACTCTGGTATGTCGCCCATAATGTTGTGTGCATTGCAGTATTTTGAGCAGAACTGTGCTCTTACCTGCTAACTGAACCTTCACACTCTGCTCTTACTGGTGCAATGTGCAATTAATGAAGATTGGCCACCAGGCTGGTCCAATTTAGCCATGAGACCTCCCACACTAGAATGACAGGTGTTTCAGTTTCATTGTCCAACCCCTGTACTTTAATCCATTCATGGCTGAGGGGTATAAACAGGACATGTGAGGTTAAATAGCTCCAAAGAAACCAACTGCTGCGAAGAAATCAGAATAGGTAATAAGTCTCTGTACAATTAACTGAAACAGGCTACTGCCTGTTAAAGGTTGACATAAGTAGAGCACACGTTCTAATGAGTTAACTCTGGTGTTCTAAGCCAAATCCAAATCCCAGCTTGCTGAGTCTGGCCGCCTAATCATCTTGTGCTTTTCCAGGTTCTCTTCACTAAACCCCTTTCAGACCAAGGTTCTCTTCACTACAACCCTCCACGTCCATGTTCTCTTCACTATAACCCCTCCACATCCATGCTCTCTTCACTACAACCCCTCCACATCCATGTTCTCTTCACTATAACCCCTCCACATCCATGTTCTCTTTACTATAACCCCTCCACATCCATGTTCTCTTCACTATAACCCCTCCACATCCATGTTCTCTTCACTACAACCCCTCCACATCCATGTTCTCTTCACTATAACCCCTCCACATCCAGGTTCTCTTCACTATAACCCCTCCACATCCATGTTCTCTTCACTATAACCCCTCCAGGTCCAGGTTCTCTTCACTATAACCCCTCCACATCCATGTTCTCTTCACTATAACCCCTCCACATCCAGGTTCTCTTCACTATAACCCCTCCAGGTCCATGTTCTCTTCACTATAACCCCTCCAGGTCCATGTTCTCTTCACTACAACCCTCCACGTCCATGTTCTCTTCACTACAACCCTCCACGTCCATGTTCTCTTCACTATAACCCCTCCACATCCATGTTCTCTTCACTATAACCCCTCCACATCCAGGTTCTCTTCACTATAACCCCTCCAGGTCCAGTTTCTCTTCACTATAACCCCTCCACATCCATGTTCTCTTCACTATAACCCCTCCACATCCAGGTTCTCTTCACTATAACCCCTCCACATCCATTTTCTCTTCACTATAACACCTGCAGGTCCAGGTTCTCTTCACTATAACCCCTCCAGGTCCAGGTTCTCTTCAACTAACCCCCTCCAGGTCCAGGTTCTCTTCACTTAAACCCCTCCACATTCATGTTCTCTTCAACTAACACCCTCCAGGTCCAGGTTCTCTTCATTAAAACCCCTCCACATCCATGTTCTCTTCAACTAACCCCCTCCAGGTCCATGTTCTCTTCACTATAACCCCTCCAGCTCCAGGTTCTCTTCACTTAAACCCCTCCAGGTCCAGGCTCTCTTCACTATAACCCCTCCAGCTCCAGGCTCTCTTCACTATAACCCCTCCAGCTCCAGGCTCTCTTCACTATAACCCCTCCAGCTCCAGGTTCTCTTCACTAAAACTCCTACAGGTCCAGGTTCTCTTCATTAAAACCCCTCCAGGTCCAGGTTCTCTACACTAAAGCCTCCGTTATGGCGTTATATATTCTCTAGGGAGAGAAGAGACTGAACACAGACAGACCTCTTTCTCTCCACAGAGGCGCAGAGGCCCGGGCTGCACACGGCCACTAAAATGGGGGAATCTGGCAAAAGCTCAAGAGTGAAGCTCCGCACGGAGACAAACAACCTCTTCAGCAATTTCCTGTGGACATTTCGGACTTTAATGAGGGAAAATCATTCAGAATATTAAATCCGGAGCGATTGATTTGCCGATGACACTCTTTTAGATGCAACTGGCTGATCCGATTAAAAAATAGTCCTTTCTTTCCTTCGTTGTTTTTTTCAGTCTCGTGACGTAGACACGCAGTGAAATTCACAAAAATGCAAGTTTATAAATAAAGAATAGTATATTCTTTTCCCCTGTTGCTGCTATAGCTTGGAAATTTGGAGAAAATCTTTACCGACATTTCTATTCTCGTGTGGCCGTTATTTTTAACAGCTGAGCCGTTCCCCTGCGCTGTGGCGGACTGAGGGATCCTTATCAGATGTGCGCCACAACTTCTCTATAAGGAGACGCTGTTCCTCCCTAACTTTCCTCCATCTTCTCTGACTCCAAACTTAATGTGAATATACTCACGGTTTTCCTGAGAGACTGAACAACCACCGGGGTGTGAAACCGCAGGTCAGTGAGCGAGCGGCCCCAAAATCCTGGTCCTTCCTCCTGAGCCTCAGTGGCGCGCTCAACCGTCCACTTGAGCCTTCTTTAAGACCCAAGAGAGAGAGAGAGAGAGAGAGAGAGAGAGAGAGAGAGAGAGAGAGAGAGAGAGAGAGAGAGAGAGAGAGAGAGAGAGAGAGAGAGAGAGAGAGAGAGAGAGAGAGAGAGAGAGAGAGAGAGATGAGGAGCTGTGTGACTGATGCGGATTAGGCTCGATATCAGAATATAGTGAAGCGAATAAGCGACTCATCGACTAGTTCACTTTTATTGAGCTTCTGTTTTCCTCACCACCCTTCTCCTCCTTTGCTACGGTCAGAACAACAGGTCGTTTTTTCAGGAGGGAAAGGAAATTCTGTACACTTACAGGATAATAAGTCTGAAAAATAAACAATCGTGAAATCACGTGAAATCCGATTAAAAATAAATCACTGTGTTTTGATGTAAATGATGTTGTAGAGGAACCTGCTGGGTATTCAAATATAGATAAATAGATAAATAGAATAACATAGTACAGGTCACTAACGATAAATATATAAATATCTCACTTCGCAAGGAGGCAAGAAATATATACAAGAAATACAAATATAACTGTAGACTGTAGAAAAGACTATAGTAGGCAATAGTAATAAATGAATGTGCATGAATATGCAAGGGGCGCAGTTATCAGCAGATAAATGACTGAATTTACGAAAGTGGAGTGTCCAGGAGTGCAGATGTACAGTATATACAGTAAAGTGGAGTGTCCAGGAGTGCAGATGTACAGTATATACAGTTAGTGTCTGAGAGTGTCCAGGAGTTCAGATGTACAGTATATACAGTAAGTGTCTGAGAGTGTCCAGGAGTTCAGATGTACAGTATATACAGTAAGTGTCTGAGAGTGTCCAGGAGTTCAGATGTACAGTATATACAGTAAGTGTCTGAGAGTGTCCAGGAGTTCAGATGTACAGTATATACAGTAAGTGTCTGAGAGTGTCCAGGAGAGTACAGTATATACAGTTAGTGTCTGAGAGTGTACAGTATATACAGTAAGTGTCTGAGAGTGTCCAGTCTGAGAGGGTCCAGGAGTGCAGATGTACAGTATATTCAGTAAGTGTCTGAGAGTGTCCAGGAGTTCAGATGTACAGTATATACAGTACAGTGTCCAGGATCAGATGTACAGTATATACAGTAAAGTGTCTGAGAGTGTCCTGAGAGTGTCCAGGAGTGTCAGAGTGTACAGTAGTATATACAGTAGAGTGTCCAGGAGAGATGTACAGTACAGTAAGAGAGTGTCCAGGAGTGCAGATGTACAGTATATACAGTAAGTGTCTGAGAGTGTCCAGGAGTTCAGATGTACAGTATATACAGTAAGTGTCTGAGAGTGTCCAGGAGTTCAGATGTACAGTATATACAGTAAAGTGTCTGAAAGTGTCCAGGAGTTCAGATGTACAGTATATACAGTTAGTGTCTGAGAGTGTCCAGGACAGTATATACAGTAAGTGTCTGAGAGTGTCCAGGAGTTCAGATGTACAGTATATACAGTAAGTGTCTGAGAGTGTCCAGGAGTGCAGATGTACAGTATATACAGTAAGTGTCTGAGAGTGTCCAGGAGTTCAGATGTACAGTATATACAGTAAGTGTCTGAGAGGGTCCAGGAGTTCAGATGTACAGTATACAGCAAGTGTCAGGAGTTCAGTGTACCAGGAGTTCTGAGAGTGTACAGTATATACAGTGCTGTTTCTGAGAGTGTCCAGGAGTTCAGATGTACAGTATATACAGTAAGTGTCTGAGAGTGTCCAGGAGTTCAGATGTACAGTATATACAGTAAGTGTCTGAGAGTGTCCAGGAGTTCAGATGTACAGTATATACAGTAAGTGTCTGAGAGGGTCCAGGAGTTCAGATGTACAGTATATACAGTTAGTGTCTGAGAGTGTCCAGGAGTGCAGATGTACAGTATATACAGTAAGTGTCTGAGAGTGTCCAGGAGTGCAGATGTACAGTATATACAGTAAGTGTCTGAGAGTGTCCAGGAGTTCAGATGTACAGTATATACAGTAAGTGTCTGAGAGTGTCCAGGAGTTCAGATGTACAGTATATACAGTTAGTGTCTGAGAGTGTCCAGGAGTTCAGATGTACAGTATATACAGTAAAGTGTCTGAGAGTGTCCAGGAGTTCAGATGTACAGTATATACAGTTAGTGTCTGAGAGTGTCCAGGAGTTCAGATGTACAGTATATACAGTAAGTGTCTGAGAGTGTCCAGGAGTGCAGATGTACAGTATATACAGTAAAGTGTAATAGTGCATAAATAAGCCTTTGATTAAACAGAGACTTTATTTACTATAGCAGAGCTGTGGTTTTCTTAGAGGGCCAGCTATTACCTTTCAGTGCCCTGCAGGTATCTTTCTGCCATTAATGCATAAAAACCCTTTAGCCTAAAGAGGAAGTGGCCTGTAAGCGATTCTTTGGAAGTTTAGCTTTACTGTGTAAAGTAATTCTTTTGGGTTTATATAGATCAGAATACAGCCCATGTACCTATGTGGGGGTCTGAATAGCTTTCTTGCGTTTTTTTTTTTATAAGACTAATATAATCTGGCCAAGCACTACACTACATGACCAAAACCACTCTTCTAACCACTCTTCTTAGTTCAGATATTTCAGAGCCATGCAATTCCCACAGTTGAACACCAGCAGGGGAAGGGGTCACACAGAAGAGGTTGGTAATGTAAGCTTGGTACAGTTCCAAGATTCCACCTTTGTCACAAATCAGTTAATGCCGTTGTTTTAAAATGAGACATAATAAATCTCCTAAAGGTCACAAAAACTCCAGCAAGCCAACAGTCTCTTTTAGCAGGCGTGTTCAGAAACTGTTGCCTGCATCTGTACGTGTATTTGCTAGAGGGCTGCTGATCTTAGTGATTAGTGATAGATCAGCTATCTAGATATTTGAATAGGCCTTCTTACTGGCTGAGTGATAAGACTGACTGCTGAATTGTGGGACTGATCAGAACAGAGTTTTTCTTTCTCTGTGCTATTAAAGATACTATATAGGATTAGGATACGTTTTAATGTTGCTGCAAACACAAAAGTAGTGCAGTGGAGAACCCACAGAAAAAAGGAGCTCAAAGTTATGGAGTGATCTCGTGCAGATACTGACCCATTTGTACACCTATGATGGATCCGATTTCTGAAAAACGAAAAACATACGTCATCAGTTTACTTCTATCAGCACTGCACAGACTGCATATGTCTGCATACAGATAGATAGATAGATAGATAGATAGATAGATAGATAGATAGATAGATAGACAGACAGACAGACAGACAGACAGACAGACAGACAGACAGACAGACAGATAGATAGATAGATAGATAGATAGATAGATAGATAGATAGATAGATAGATAGATAGATAGATAGATAGATAGATAGATAGATAGATAGATAGATAGATAGATAGATAGATAGATAGACAGACAGACAGAAAGACAAGCAGGCAGACAGACAGACAGAGAGATTTGACCCTGAGGGAAATTTAGCAAATATCTCCATCTTATTCGTAATCCATCTCATACTTTTTAGAAAAGTCCATAGAGGCCATGAGGTAGTTCTAATATTCTGAACTGTTATTTGGAGATCACAACTTTTTTCTTTGTGATCAAAGAAAAACAACCGTTGTTTCGTAGAAATGACAAAACAATTAAATCATGATCTCAAGATAACCATCCGGAAAATTAGAACTACCTCATGGCCTCTGGATTTCTGTGTTTTCTCAGTGACCGACATCAGTGGAAATAAACTGTCTGCAGTGGACACTATTATAACCGAGAATGAGCCAACATCAAGGGTCATATAATTCAAAAAGACCAAACTGTTGATTAGAGGTTAGTGATAGCCTGCTGCTGCAGCCCTTATGCCCTTAGTCATGGCCATTCTGTTCTCTTTCCCAGAAAGTAACCCAAACACCATCTGACAGTGTGACCTCTGTTTCAGAGCCGTGGTAAAAATAGGCATAATGGCTGAAGGCCAAAAATGAGTGTTTTGCCACTTTCTTACCTTCAGTGTCCTTCTAAAAGAAAAGCCCTACATGACACCCTGGAATAGTCTGGGAAACAGTGAATCACATTTAATGACAAAGGCCTTTAAAAAAAGCTGTGATAGCCAGTTATGTTTGTAGTGTCCCGTCTTGCATACAGTTTAGGCTTTGCCAGGAAGAGACACACAGGGTTTATTTTTCATACACCTAAATACCTAGACCTCATTTATATTTTAAAGGATCCCAAACACATGCTGGGTATGACTGCCTCAGCAAAGTGCAGGTATCTAATACAACCTGTAGGTGGCACCATAGAGCTCTTAATGTGTTACACACAGGCTCTAGTTCTTTAGTCGAGCTTTGCAAATCTGCCACAAGGGGGCAGCAGTGAGCTGCGTCATTCAAGACTTGAGAAAAACAGCTTTCATATGAGTGGAACCTCTAGATGTAGAAGTCTAAAATGAGAGTGAAGTGTAAGATTTTTAGTTTAATATTCATTCCAAATGGACTAAAGTAAACAGAAAATAACTGTTTATGCATTGTGTTACAGAGATAGCTAGTAAAGTTAGCATGCTAACCAGCTAGCAACAGCCTGTATTGTAATACCTCTGTACATCAAGAGGTCATAGTGAGTTAGTCTAGTGCACTGTCTAGTCAAATCAGTCCAATGTGAAAGGATGATGTAGCACTGATAGCGTAATCTAACCTCTTGTCAGTCATGTTGAAGGTTCTGCCCCTTGATAGATTGTTTAAGGACAGGTAGCCAATGAACACATGAACACAACAACGGCTGAATGTGGTAATGATGTAACTGATGTTCAGCGGTTGTGGGCTGGAGGTTAGGAAGTCAGTCTTGTAACCGGAGAGTTGCTGGTTTGATTTCCCCGACCTGACAGTTATGATCGAAGGGCCCTTGAGCAAGACACCTAATCACCCAAATACTCCCCAGGTGCCATAGATTGGTCTGCTCACCACTCCGGGCAATCGTGCTCACTGCCCACTCATAGGAGTGCTAAATGGTAACATTTGTTTTTAGAATTGTATGTAATTTAGAGGACTTTTTTTTTTTTTTTAGATTTAGCCTGTCCTTTTGTTTTAAAGAGCTCTTCAGCAGAAAACAGGGTTTTTGATCTGATCATTGATGTGTAGTTGCCACATGGGTTGCTGACCGTGACATCAACAGCTGGCAGAACAAAACCCAGGGCCGCCTGACACACGACAGACCATCACCCCCAGCTCGGCACGTGTCCCCACTGACTCACCCCCAAACATAGATTAAACCGAGAGCATCCCCCCTCCCTCTAGTCGTTACCCCCATTGTTATCTCTCTGTCCCCTCAGGTCTCCCTTCCTCCCATCCCGCCCTATTATAATCTCAAATTTAGCATTTTTGGCTCTCTAGAGGAAACGCGCATGCCATTTGTCTCCTTCTCTCTCTCCTCTCGCATTGTCTTGTCTCTTTACACAACAATAAAAGTCCTGCGATGAAGATTGAAGGAGGAATTAGCCCCTTGACCGAGAGCTTGGAGTCAATCTGGCCCTCAGCGTTGCGTCTGCCCATGCGTTCAGACCCAACAGACACAGCTCTCCATCAGGGGAAGCTGCAAACGACACAACGCCCACTTTCCTGTAGTACACAAACACATCTGACAGTCGTTTTCTGAAGGTAATGAGTTTTTAACCAACACTGCCTCTTTTCAACCATGGAGCCCTTTCACCATGGCACAGTCAGTCAGTGCCAACAGAGCCAGTGAACCTACACAAGTTTTACATTTACTGTTGATGAGGTGAAATAGCAGTATAAGCGTTTTCTTTAGGCAGTATTCGGCCGTAGAATGCCCTACATGTAGCTTTCATGTAGTGTCTGAGGCAACAGTCAATGTATTTGTGAACTTTTCTCTGATGTAGCTTTTAAAAACATTTAGCACAGTGCATGTCTGGTCACTATCACCACAACTGAAAATAATTCTGATTCGGGTTTCTCTACTTTATCTGTGTTGTTTTTTATTACAATTTTCCCCAATTTCCTCCCTAGTTTAGTCCTGTCCACATCCACCCACTAATTTGGTCTTCCCTAATCACACAGTACTACCAGAGCTAGGAGGGTATAGGCTAACACGAGCTTCCTCAGTCAAGTGTAGCCAGCCACTGCATCTTTGTGAACCATTAACACAACGACATTGGACAGCTCAGTGTGCTTAGAGGAGAACACTGACTGCTACTTCTGTTCGTTCAGCCAACTGAAACCTGCACTAGCATTACACTAAGTGATTGAGGGAAGGGACCAGGGAGGGCCATCCTACTCATCCAGAGAAAGCAACTGTGACTCCCAAACTGATGATCCCCTGTTGACAGTTGCGCTACTTGGGAGCCTTTGTTGGCATGTAAACCATTTAATTATGGTGGAAGATTGAACTTCTGTTCTGTACATTGTACATCTTGTATGCTGTTTTGTTATTCATGTGCTAAAAGGGAACACTGACCTCACACTGTGATAAAAGAAGCAGTTGGTAACCGTTTATTCCTAGCACTGGGCTGACATGAAGACATGTTTCAGTATTTTAAGAAAGTGTGGTTTTGACCAACACTCGGGCCGATGTGGGGGAAGCCCTAGCAGGCCCAAGGAGGAGATCTGCTGCAGTGTACTTTTCTGTTTTTGTTTTTGCAGTTTTATATATTCATAACTCCTAAAGAAACTTGGGTTTTTACAAAATGTAAAAAGCATTTTTACTGAAACACTTGACAGTCAGTGGTGTGTGGTATTTTGGGTTAGCATGATACATTAAATCATGTTTGGGACATGCGTTTTTGTTAGCAGACCTATCCGATTATTAAGTGTAAGCTGACCAATTCTTGTCATTCTTGTATTTTGTGAATCTTTTAAAAGTGGTGTAGAATGGAAACTGTATTTGTAATGGCATAGTCAAAGAAGACCTCAGTACACGTACCTGACATACTCAAACACAACTCAAATACTCAAATCCCACAGTTACAAAACAGGTGGGTAAACCAGGCCGATGTAAAAATAGACTGTTATGTAACAGTGCTGACTCATTTATATTTATGTCAGGAGGGTATAACCAGGATGGCTGTTGTTTATCTTTAAACAAGTCTGAAACTGGCTTCTTTTTCGTCAATCAAAGGTTGACGAAAAATCAAATTTTTTTTTTTAATCAAAGGTTCTGCTCCACCTTAAAAGCTACAGCTTGCTTAAGTGCCAGAGTGTAACTGCACCACGATTTAAGATGAAACTGTCCAAAACAAGTTGGAGAACAGCTTCAGCTCCTACAGTCTTTAACAGGATCTTGGACAGCTTGAATTCATATTTGTTTACTCTATACATTTCACTCTGGACAGTTTCTCGAACCTTGGACAATATCAAGCTTCACTCAGCGTTTGACTATGAGGAAACTGAAGAGAGTAGCAGTTCCATCTTTATTAGCAGCACAACCCTTACAGTAACCTGTAAGCAGCAGCCATGCTGTGTGAGTTTCTCCGCTGTTTAACGGTTGTGCTAAGCTTTATACTAAGCTTTAATTAACTTTGTGTTGTTTTTGAGATCTAAAGCAATTACCTAGTGTAAGTAACGTTAGCCACTAGCAAACTCCAAGTAACTAATGTTAGCATATGTAACTAGTTGATGGTTTATCTTATATACATCAGAGCATGCTTAAGCATGTTTTAAGATGTCACTTCTGTGTGATCAAAATATTTGCCAAGTTCACTAGACAAGGGTAAACAGCTCATTTTATTAAAGGGGCCAAATCATAGGGATGCAGATGACATTTAAAACCCATTTGGGCATTTTACATTTTACATCTGACCACAGTCACCTTCTGTGTAGGGGTCAGAGGACAATTTAAAATACTGAATAGAAACATTCTATGACACCTTTAAAGGACAAAGCCAAAGTGGCCAGATTTACTGATTAGACAGTTGTCGAGAGACACAGACTCAGGCTCAAATAAACAAACATTACTCACTGCTGCCCTCTAAAGTTGGTATAGCAGCATTTGTTTCACAGGGCCAGATCTCTCAGTAGCTCAGATAATAGCAAACAGGTGATTGTTATAATTGTAACAGGCCTAATTTGTTTATGGGAAACTGGACAGAAGACTATAACAGGCTAAAGCCCTTTAATTAAATTACATGTAGAAAAGCGAAGTCACCTCTGGTGAAAGCATCCCTGCTAGCCCTCATCCTTTCATAACCTTTAGTTTTTGTTTTTTTTTGTGTCAGTGTTTGTGTGAGTTCTCATGAATCTGCCATCATGATACTGTGCAGTTTCCTAATTTTTACTTTCAAACACAGACGTGTGTGATGGCCTGACGAGCGTGGGTTTCCAAAACATTTTGTAGAGGACAGCAGACATATGGTTCAAGCCAGCATGACCCAGTCCTGTCTCTGCTGGTGCCACCAAAGGCTCTGACAAGTTCAGGCTTGCAGGACGGTCGTCATCTCTCTCTCTCTCTGTTCCCCTTTCTCATCTCCCTTTCAGCCCAGCCTGTTGGAATGCTGGCACCAAAAAGCATCCTCTGCCATTCAGATCCCACACCCCCCACGCCCCAGGGCATGCTGGGTAAATGGGTCATTCTCTTTGTAGCCTGTGCTGGGAGACTTGCTCACTGTTGCTCATTTCGCTGAAGCTGTGTGCCGAGACACTGGCCCTCTACTCCTCCTCTGGCTCTCCTGTAATAGGAGGTTGGTCTGAGGCAGGATTGGTGTATGTCATTCCTCCACAGTTTGAGTGAGAATTGTCTATTTTTAGATATTCATTTAATCTAATTGATGCTAGAGATTGACCGATCTGAATTCTGTGGGGCTGATACTGATCCCTGATTGTTCTTGATTGGGGTTGTGGTAGCTAGATGCCACAGTACTGGCCTTTGGAGAAGAAACATTTAACACATTTGTTCATTGTAAATACACCAAACAGCCAAAAGTAAGTGGACACAAGACCATCATACCTATATGAGCCTGTTGGATATCCTATTCCAAAACCATTAATATGGCTTCATGCTTCTGAGAAGAGTTTCAGAGAAGATTGCAAGTGGATTTGTGCCCCTTCAGAAAAAAAGCTTGTGTGAGGTCAGGCATTGATGTTGAATGAGAAGACCTGGCTTGCAAACATATCCAAACTCATCCTGGAAACAGGGCTCTGTGAACGCCACTGCAGTTCCTCTACTGATCAAGCAATATCTTTTGGGGCCCAAACTTTGGAAAACCACCCCAGATTATTCCTCCTCCATCAAACTTTACACTTGGCAATATGCTTTGTGGTAGGTTCTGTTCTCCTGGCATCCGTCAAACCTGGATTCGTCTGTCAGACTGCCATAGAACATGTTTCCACAGCTCTGAAGACCAGTGACAGCAAGCGCTACACCACTCCAGCCAACACTTAGCACTGCACATAGTGCTCTTAGGCTTCTGCACAGCTGCTCATATAGCTCTCGTTCTGATGTTGCTTCCAGGACAGATTAGAACTCTATAGTGAATGAGAAGCACTTAAGCACTGGGCTGCTATTTTTCAACAGCTGTTTATTTTGTCAAATACTTTCTTGGATATCTGAATGCTATGTGTGTGAAAATACATGTGTACCAGGGAAAATAGTTCAGGCCTTCAGGGTTGAGGCTGTCTGGTGTCCATTAGCCACTCCTGCCTGATTAAAGTGCCTTTCTCTTTGTCCTGGCTTTGCTTCTTTGCTGTAGAGGACAAATATGTATCCACGCACAGCTGGCACACTGACCATTCGGGCATGTTTGCATTTTTTGCATATTCTCTGTAATCTGTGATGAGGACATGTAATGAAGCAAATTAGGTTGAGCATGTTTGCCTCAGGGGATGACAGCAGTGCCCTGCCCCTCTGTATACACAGCCAAAGCCTGGTCAACAAGTTCAGCTTCATACAAAGGAGTCTTTGCCGCCATAGATGTGGCAAGCATACTTGTTTAAGTGCCAAACACCCTCACGCCATCACAAGCAGCACCAGCATGTTTTGTGGTCATAATAAATGAACGTCAAAAGAACGAGAACTTTGCTATCTTGCTTTTTAATATGCTTTTATACCTTCCTCTACATTTCTTCTCTTCTCTACATTTATCTCTTGTACAGGGAACCTGGAGCATCAGAGGAACAATACCAGCAGAGGACTCAAACCAGCAGAGGAAAGAGGTGCAGGGAAAAGACCAAACTCTGTACTGAACCCTCTAATTTACCCAGTTCAGGTGTAATTGATTAGAACAGACCATGACTTTAACAGATGGTGGTAGTATGAGAAGTGACTGTGTCTGTAGGAGCAGAGACGACTCTGAGAACTTGTTTTTAACATACAAGAAACCTTCATAGACATTAACTCCTTAAGGTCCTCCAGAGTACATGAACGTAAGCTTCTCCAGCAAACAACAAAAAAAGACAGATACTGGATAGGTGTATCGTATCTGTGTGTGGTGGGGAATGATCTCTAGAATGTTCTTCCCTGCTTACGCTGTTCTGCTGTGTTCTTGCTATCAGCACTTTTCTATAATGGTTTCATCCCTTCACTCCCTTCTAGACTTTTCTAGGTTGATCTTCATTCATCCAGTTGCGAATGTCCCCCATTCACACTGATCTAGAATATTTCCCACAAAAACATCGTTAAAGAATGTTCTACCCATTTGCACTGTTCTAGAACATTCTCCTCCATCCACACTGTTCTATAATGTCCCCCTCATAAACATTGTTCAAGAGCATTGTCCTCTGTTCCCACTCTTCTAGAGCATTCTCTTCTGTTCAAACCATTCTAGAACGTGCTCCACATTCACACTGCTTTAAAATGTTCTCCTTCATTCACACTGTTCTGAAATATTCTTCACATTAACACTGTTCCTGAACATTCTCCACATTCACACTGCTTTAGGATGTTCTCCTCCATTCACACTGTTCTAAAGCATCGTATCCATTCACACTGTTCTAACTAATAGCCACCGTTTGCCCCAGCTCATACTGTTCTAAAAGCTCTCCTCTGTTTACAAGTGTTCTAGATTGATCAGTATTTTTTCTGGAATGTTCCCCATTTACTCACCCTGCCCTAGAATGTTCTCCTCATGCACAATTTTCTAGAATTCTCTTCGCACTAATACTATTCTGTAATGTTCTCATCTAGCATAGTTTGATAACAGTTAGTACGGTTCCTAAGATAAATGATTGTGGCCTGAGTAGGTTAACCTGTCTAAAGAGTTACCTGGAAACTTCTGTATAGTGTTTTTAGACTGTACATTTAGACTGGGTTCCCTCTGGGGAAATGGAAATGTTTTTTGAGGCAGGTACGTTTAGCACTCCCGCTTGGTTATGTAAGGTGTTTGAATACTGAAGAAAGGCCGCAGTTCAACACGTTTGTGCCAGCTTTATGGTTTTGTGTGTGTAATTATGAGGAAGCAGACACCTTCAAAATGAATGAGATGTTTTTCTGTTTAATTGCTGAAAGAATATGTGAAGAACTGCAAACCTTTATTATGTGTGCATGTTTACTCAAACAGGATTCAGAGGAACTTCACACAGAACCTACAGAGCAGGTCCCACAGTGCCTTAGTACACGTGTGTATGTGTAGCCCAATTCTGTAAAGACTCCAAACACGCTATACAGCGTAAGTACACATGTACCCTATGGGAACAGCCTATATATAAATACTGTAGAGTAGATGCATGTAAGAAACACAGGCACACAAACAATGAAGGCCAAAGGGCAAATCAGCTCCCTCAGAGTCGGGGGGAGTGAGGGAGTGTATCTCATAAAAACTCTCTTCTGATGGAGTCTGTATTGCAGACCTATTGCTTCACTCTGCATGACTCCATGATGAAACATGTCTTACTTCAGCCTTTCCACTTTTCTGCCTGCATCTCTTTTTATCCGTCTGCTGAACTGGGCAGATTTTTTTGCATCAGGGCTGACCTTCTCCTGTTGTGGAAGTGCACGGACCATCATCTAGCCTCTCCATCCATCACCACTTCCCTTTCACCTTTCCTCTGTGACATCATTCCCTGCTCTGTTTTTCTTTCACCGCTTTTTCAGCTTCCTCTGTCTGCTGTCCGTTGGTTTCTCTGCTGTCCATCATCAGCACGTGGCCTGCATGGACAGGAAGGACACCTTGTTGAGTGTCGGAGACTCCTTGTTGAACGTTTACTTCACCATGTTGGAGAGTCCTAGGGCATCAGGATTGACATAATTTGCTAAGTTTGTAAAGCAAAATACCTCCATACTGCTCGCTGTCTGACTCCATATTGTTGTTCCTGGGTATCAGTCAAGTCTACAGGCGCCCTGCAAACATGCTACTGTGGGCATAGCACACATCACAAAACAATTAAAGTGGGGATTGGACCCATGGGTCGGCCTAATTGTCCAATACCTGATCCAGCTAATGTTGTTATTATCGGAAACAATATCCAGTCCCACTGGTGCATCCCTACTTTTGTTTATTGGTCAAATCTGGTCAAAATGACCATTAAGTTATTCCAGTTTCTCTAGAGGAAAAACAGGATATTTATATTTATATATTTAGCCGAATATTAAACAATAGTTTTGAACACGAAGTTTAAGATCAAATCCATCAGTATTTCATTTGTCCACACTTCAGTTATTTGTGTATTTACCCTCCAGCTGCTTTAACTGTTGTGTGGCGGAGGTTAGAGAACCAGCCTTGTGACCGGAAGGTTGCTGGTTCAATTCCCTGATCTGAAAGGACATGACTGAAGTGCCCTTATGTCATGACCCTTCAGTGTGTTCATTAGAGGGGGTGTATGGAGGTGTTTCACTGCACAAAAGGGTTAAAAGCAGAGGACAAATTCAAAATTATTCAAACCCCTATATCCTTCCGATCCCAAAGCCAACCAGTAACAGCTCTATCCTCCTATCACTTCTCATGTGCGTCTAAAATGGCTAAAGGAGAGACATCTGATGAGATAAAGATAATGGGGAAATCAAAAGTTTCCCAAACAGGTGTTACCTCCAACAAACTGGCAAGACCTGCTTGACCTCCTAAACTGGAACTATTACAGTTTAACGCTTAAGAGTTTTCATCTTAGAGAGAGAGAGAGAGAGAGAGAGAGAGAGAGAGAGAGAGAGAGAGAGAGACAGAGAGAAGGAGGAAATCAAGCTCCTTTCTTACCTAAGATCTGAAAGGTGTCAAAAAGCTGTTACTGAGAAGATCTGCACTGGAACACTGAAACTGGACATCTGACATGTGAAGAAAGGTTTTATTGAATGGTGAGGCCACATTTGTAATTTGTATTAATCAGGAGGATAAATAAATCCAGCTTCTAGCATAAAACATCCCCGCAGAATTCTTTAAAAAACACATCGCCCAAAACAAATAAGAGCTGTAATAAATACAAAGGGTGGACACACTATGGTGAAGGTGATGATGTTACACTTATTTGTTGAGACTTTTCCCATTACTCACTTCCAATGCCAGGGGAACATGTGAGGCATGGCCATATAGAATAGCCATGTGCGGAAGCACTCGGGAGTGTTGCACACATGGTGGCACACAAGGCAGTGTACAGCCATGGATGACCTCTCTGCTGTTCCTGCTGTTCAGTAGTTCTGAGTGGTGGTCCTCCCCTGCTGCTGTGTTCAGTGCAGGAGCATTCCTATATCATCATCTTCACTGACATCTATATGCTTTTCACCTCTTTCATGGCCCTGAAATATGAATAACTTGAAACGGTAGTCTCTGATCTTTGCATAATACTGCTTTTTTTCTGGATGTTTTATTCAGTTATTGACATATTTTGGGAACAAAAAAATATTTTATAATAAATTATCTATTGTAAACACAGTGATATCTGCCCCTTAATTTGACCACCCCTTACAAAATATGGGGCTTTTTGGACATTTGTTTGAAGCCTTCATTGTTAGTTTATGACATATATATATATATATATATACATCCTTGAATTTCCCTCTGGGATCAATAAAGTATCTATCTACAGGGGTTGGACAATAAAACTGAAACACCTGTCATTTTAGTGTGGGAGGTCTCATGGCTAAATTGGACCAGCCTGGTGGCCAATCTTCATTAACTGCACATTGCACCAGTAAGAGCAGAGTGTGAAGGTTCAGTTAGCAGGTAAGAGCACAGTTCTGCTCAAAATACTGCAATGCACACAACATTATGGGTGACATACCAGAGTTCAAAAGAGGACAAATGGTTGGTGCACGTCTTGCTGGCGCATCTGTGACCAAGACAGCAAGTCTTTGTGATGTATCAAGAGCCACGGGATCCAGGGTAATGTCAGCATACCACCAAGAAGGACGAACCTCCACCAGCATCACGTAGTGACCTGGCCACTATCCTGCAAGAAGAATGGCTTAAAATCCCTCTGACCACTGTGCAGGACGCAGTATATGTCATTCCCAAGACCAACTGACGCTGTATTGGCAGCAAAAGGAGGCCCTACACCATACTAATAAATGACTGTGGTCTAAAACCAGGTGTTTCAGTTTTATTGTCCAACCCCTGTATTTTATAGGTATTAATCTAGTCAAATCACTTTTTATTACTGATTCCAAACTTTTGAACAACAGTGTATCAGGCTACCTAACAGGAGAAGGAAGAGAGAGCGTGCAAGAGCAGGAGAGATGTCGATGAGGAGTTTCTGGCCCTATCTGTCTAGTGCAGCTATGTCATAGGCCTGGAGAGATTACTTTGCTTTGCTCTCACCATCTCTGACCTCATTCTTTATCTGATATAGTGCTGGGGCTTGTTTTTCACTAGTCTGCTTTTCATCAGGCTTCATACTGTGTGTATGAATGAGTTATAGGCTAGGGCATGCTAATGACTCAGTAGTGATGTGTTAACCCTGTTATTATGTGATGACATGAACACTAATAGAAACAAGACTCTGCATTACTGAAAGACATTTCTGCACATTCTGGGCACACTGTGTAAAGCAGGTTAACCGCGGTCACGGACATGCTAGCTCCACAAATATTAGCATACAGGTTTGTAGAAGGTTTGCTCTGGCTACAACCTTTAAAGTGGATCTATTATGCTCCTTTCCAGTGGTCAGAAGTATTGTTCTCATACTGTACGTCTGTATTCACCCCCTGTCTGAAACGCTTTGTTAGAACCCCTGTGTCTATGTTCTGATTGATCAATTCCACCCCTACAGATGGCTAATAAGGACGTTATTACAAGAAGATGTCACCTTGTAACAGAGAAAAGGGCTGGGATATGTCACAGTGTTTCAGGCAGTTAAGAAAAGAACTTCTCCCTCTGGTGTGTACTTTGCAGAGCGTTTGCATGCACAGAAAGCTACATAACACACTGGAGAAAAGAGCAAAGATAGAAAAAGCCTGACAGGTTGCTTTTTTGAAAAAGGTTTGCATAACTAAATTGCTAAGATATAGTAGTTTGATATGAAATGGTGCATAGAAACACAAATCAGAACATTGTTATTGTTGTTATAGACATGGTGTCTGGTGATGTTGTTTTATAATGTTTTAATTGTTCCCCACTCTTGGTGGAGGGGTATGTGCACAATGTTGTTAGACCAAAGAAAGTTTCTATCCCAGATTTTTCACTAGTTTACCATAAAATGTGAGATTTTAAAAAATGTAATATATTTACTATCACCAACATAACAAAAAAAAATCCCCTTTAATCTGATTACTGTGTGTGCAACTGCTTAAAAACATTTCAGAATTTTTGGAAAAATGTGATCTTTGGCATGAAGGAGCCCTAATAAAGAATAATGATGTATTTTTCATAATAATTTTTAAATAATAATAATATTGAACAATAATAACAATCAAATAACTTTTTAACACAAATCATTTACACTAATATACACTAATGACTACAGGCCGGTTGCTTTGACGTTGAATGACTACAGGCCGGTTGCTTTGACGTTGAATGACTACAGGCCGTTTGCTTTGACGCTGAATGACTACAGGCCGGTTGCTTTGATGTCTCACGTGATGAAGACCATGGAGCGACTGCTGCTGAACCACCTCAGACCTCAGGTCCACCATGCTGAGGACCCACTGCAGTTTGCGTACCGGGAGAAGGTAGGAGTGGAAGATGCCATCCTCTATCTTCTACACAGAACTCACTCTCATCTGGACAAGGGGGGTGGTGCTGTGAGGGTCATGTTCTTTGACTTCTCCAGTGCCTTCAACACCATTCAGCCCCTACTACTGAGAGACAAGCTGATGAAGATGGAGGTGGACATGCACCTGGTCACCTGGATCACTGACTACCTCACTGGGAGACCACAACATGTCAGGATCAAGGACTGCTCCTCTGATACGGTGATCAGCAGCACAGGAGCACCACAGGGGACTGTTCTCTCTCCAGTCCTGTTCACCCTGTACACATCGGACTTCAAATACAACTCGGAGTTATGCCACATGCAGAAGTTCTCTGATGACACTGCAATCGTGGGGTGTGTGCATAATGGCCAGGAGAGGGAGTACAGAAGCCTGGTTGAGGACTTTGTGGAGTGGTGCACTACCAACCATCTGAAGCTGAACATCACCAAAACCAAGGAGATGTGTATAGACTTCAGGAGGTCCAGGCCCTCTCAGCAGCCAATCTCCATCAAGGGGGGTTGATGTGGAGGTTGTCAGGTCCTACAGATACCTTGGTGTGCACCTGGACGAGAGGCTGGACTGGTCAGTAAACACTGACATAGTCTACAAGAAAGCACAGAGCAGACTGTACTTCCTCAGGAGGCTGGGGTCCTTCAGGATCTGCCAGAAACTCCTCCTGATGTTCTACCAGTCTGTGGTGGCCAGCGTCCTCTTTTATGCTGTGGTGTGTTGGGGAGGCAGTATCAGCAAGAGGGATGCTGGACGACTCGACAGGCTGGTGAGGAAAGCTGGTTCTGTGCTGGGACTAGAGCTGGAGTCCTTAACACCACTGGCAGAGAGGAGAGCCCTCAACAAGCTGCTGAACATCATGGACAATGTTCACCATCCTCTGCACACCACGATCATCAGGCAGAGGAGCTCATTCAGTGGCAGACTGCTGTCCCAGTCCTGCTCCACAGACAGACTCAGGAAGTCTTTTGTCCCTCAGGCCATAAGACTGTTCAACTCCTCCCAGTACAGCAGATGAAAAAGTCTGTGACACTCTTTCATTCCGGTCCCTCCAATGGACACACCCCCATCTCTGCACACACTCCCTCCTAAATGCCCCCCTAAATGCCCTACATCTATTTATATTGTATTATTCTACTCCATTCTGTACTGTTTACACTTTTTGCACTGATAATTATTTATATTACTGCGTATTTGCACTGTCTGTATGGCTGAAAACAGCCATCTTCTTAATTTGCTTAGCAAACGGTATACCATTACCTCCATCTATACTTTACACTTTACACAGACACTAAGGACTCTATTTTTATACCTTCATACTTTATATAGTATTGTCTCTATTTGTACAAATCTATCTTTCTTCTGTTGTTACTTCTGTATAGTTTGTTTGTATACCTGCTACTGGATGCCTTGAATTTCCCTCTGGGATCAATAAAGTATCTATCTATCTATCTATCTATCTCTATCTACTATGTGCTCTAAAGTGAATGAAAGTTTATTAATTGAAGTACTTAAAGAAAAAAGTCGGAAAACATCGCATAGGATATGTTACATATTACACACATGGACATTTAATAGCCCAATATGCATATAACACAATACCTACCTTTTATTCTGAGCAATGTTCTGAATCTTTTAATATCAGCCATATTTGCACAGCTCCAGGATCAAAACATTATCCCCCCATGCATTATTCATCCTGCTTCATAATTCATAATTTAGCTAAGTGCCTTACCGCATGACTTTGCTGCCATGTACTGAACATTAGTGTGTGCCTTGTGCCTTTTTGCTACTTGATGGCAGGTTAGCAGTGTTAGCTTTGGGTATGGAGGGGAAGATACAGACAGAGTGTGGGCAAAAGGGAGGGAAAAGGAGGGGTGCACTAGGGAAGGATTAATGTTGACAATACCACTCGTGGGCCTCCAGCTTTGTCATAAGGTCCAATCCCCTGGGCTTTGATCTTCAAATCTGGTGATAGGTACAGTAATGAGATGTGTGTACGTGCATGTGTGTGTGTGTGTGTATATTTTAGAAACTGTCTAAGTGTCTGTTTTGAACCACTAATAAAAATGTTGTGTTACATACGATAATGCATGCAGTTCACCTTTATTACAGCTTCCAGCCTTTTAAGAGACTTGGTTTCCAGTTTTTTAGGAATTCTGCAGGGATATGGTCTGAAGTCTTGCTGTTTTTGGGTGCCACTGTCCAAGTAATCCCAACCACATTTACTGGTGTTGAGGTCAGGACTCAGGGGTGGTCAGCACATTGTTCTGAGAAGAGTAGCAGATTCTAATATAGATTTCTATAAATGCGATTTTGTAATGACTCCTTCTTTTCAGCGTTCTTTAGGGAGCAAAACAATTTTCTCCTCCTGATCCAGTCTGAAGAACCTTTTATGGCAACTCTTTTTCCAGTTTTTAATAGATGTGTGCATGTGGGTCATTGATTTCTCTGTAGAGATGATGGGTCGATGGTGTATGTGTTTAACCCACCATGATTTTACACAAAGAACCACGGCGCATGCAGGCCCGAACCCTGACCTTCAGTGTCTGGTCGCACTCATCCGCTCTCCTGCTTTTCTCCTCCCTACGTTTTCTCCTGGGGCTAGCCATTCAGCCAGAAAGGCAGAACAGCTGCTCGTCTGTGCAGAGAGAAAGGGAAGCGGGGTGCAGCGTGTAGGGAAGGCTGAATGATAGACACGGAGACAGGAAAAGCAAAACTCTGCCATATTTAAGCAATTTATATATACATACACATAACTTTTTTATTATAATTTAATTTTAATTTTTCAAACATTTATATATTCATATTGAATTTATTTCTTCCAATATCAGAACCAAGGAATTTGGTCAATATCAGAACAATACCACAATAATACCAATGCTGAGTACTGGTGCACCCCTAATTTATATTTTGTATCAATTGTGTGTATATACAGGGGTTGGACAATGAAACTGAAACACCTGGTTTTAGATCACAATCATTTATTGGTATGGTGTAGGGCCTCCTTTTGCGGCCAATACAGCGTCAGTTGGGCAGCCGTGGTTTTATGTTTTTTGGATACAATCCGGGTTAGCACCCAAACATCCCTTTCAGACAGCTTCCTCTTGCGTCCACAGTTAATCCTGTTGGATGTGGTTCGTCCTTCTTGGTGGTATGCTGACATTACCCTGGATACCGTGGCTCTTGATACATCACAAAGACTTGCTGTCTTGGTCACAGATGCGCCAGCAAGACGTGCACCAACAATTTGTCCTCTTTTGAACTCTGGTATGTCACCCATAATGTTGTGTGCATTGCAGTATTTTGAGCAGAACTGTGCTCTTACCTGCTAACTGAACCTTCACACTCTGCTCTTACTGGTGCAGTGTGCAGTTAATGAAGATTGGCCACCAGGCTGGTCCAATTTAGCCATGAAACCTCCCACACTAAAATGACAGGTGTTTCAGTTTTATTGTCCAACCCCTGTATATGTATATATATATATATATATATATATATATATATATATATATATATATATATATATATACTATACTATAGTATAGTATAGTATATATAATACTGCGGTGTTAATATAGGTTTACTGTTGGTTGTTGATATTAGTCTAGTCTTCGTTTAATGGATGCAGTAATAGGTGTAATAACAGTTTTTTTTTTTTCTTCTAAACTAACAGTGCAACAGTGTTTTGTTTGAGTTTTACTAGGAAAGTAGGTATTTGATGAGGGTTGAATAAAATGAACAGAACAGCAGACTGAGCTTGGCTTCGCTAAAGACAAGTGATTATGTATACAGAAGCTGTTGCAGTTCTAGAAAGCCCAGTATGAAAAATATTGATTGCCATTCATCATGCTTTACTTGAGCTTGTGGCCTCTGTTCCCTTTAAGAGCTCATGGAAGAACCTGGTTAGAAATAGAAATAGATCAAGTACTGAAACAGGGGCTGTGTAAGTACCGGTATTAAAGTACTAGCACAAAACATTTTAACAATTATCACCATTCATTTATCGAAGATTAATTTCACTTACAGAAAGCAGGCTTAAACTGGTTTTAGTGCAGTGCAGTGTGACCAGTCATGTCTAGAGTTTCTCCAGTCCACTGTATCTGTATATTAATATTTTTTTCACAGTTTAAATGGTTATATTTGAGTTGTAGATATTCCAACCTCTGGTTTCTAATGTCATCACTGTTGGCATATTTCTCTTAAATACATTATTGCCAACATCAGAACATATGTCTTTGCATCTCAACAATCAACCAAGAAAAATGACCCTTTAATGGCTGATGTACTGAATGTTAGTTAGCATTCGCTGCTTGAATACTTGATGCTTGAGTTTAACCTTGTAGCAGATGTCTCTCGTGGGTGGTTAGGTATGTGTAAAATGTTCCCTGACTTACTCAATAATGTCATATCATTACAGAACGATCAGTCACGTCTTTAACTCCCTCAGCACCAGCACTTTGCTCAATAATGTCATATCATTACAGAACGATCAGCCGCGTCTTTAACTCCCTCAGCACCAGCACTTTGCTCAATAATGTTATATCATTACAGACCTGAGGCTAAAGATCTCACAGCGAGTGTCACAACGATGCACTGAAATCGTCTATGTTTTCATCATTTTAACACTTTGTCTCTCTGGTCAGTGTGTCCTCACTGAACCTGCCTTAAATCTCCATCTGTCCTCCTCTGTGACAGGGCCTGACCTCAACAACACCAAGACCTTGACCCCCACAACCCCCTGCGAAGTTGCCTGCTGGCCTGCATCTGAATGCACTTAAATAACCCCAAAATAAACCTCACACAGTATTATTCTTAGATCATTAATGGCTCGAAGGCTTAAGGAGAAGTTGCTTTGCAGTGTTTTGCACAAAGATGTCCATTTTATTAACAGTTTGAACAATTTAGGAATAAAAACCAAACCTGTGCAACTTCACAGGGGTCAAACAAAGAAATGCTAGTTGCTATTAAATGACTGAGGAAGCTCAAGATTCGTTTAAGTAAAATTATAATAAAATCATTCATCAAAAATGGAGATCAAATCTTGAAGCACACAGACTTGACGAAAATAATGTAAATACGTATTTTACAGTATACATATTACAGTATACAGTATACAAATTACAGTATATTATTTATCATTTTATCAAAGTATTATTATTGAGATGATTGAAATAATTAATAAAACTAAATATTTTTGGGGGAATAGATTGTAGTATTTAAATTCAGATTGTGTTATTATAGTATATAAAAATATTTTAAAAAGTCTACTACTACTGCTAAAAATATTATTATTAATAATAATAATAATAATAATAATAATAACAATAATAATAGTTTTCTATTTTGTTTTTTACTATAATCTCCTTTTGCCACTGTGAGACCCTTTGAGCATTATACAGTATGTATGAGCGGTGTTCATTAGTAGTAATGATTAGCTTTAATCGAGTCTTCTTATCTCAGAAGCCTTTGCTTTGTTAGTGAGTCACGACTTCCATGAAACTCCTGTGTCGGCGTGCTCAGTACTGTTTCCTTCTCCTGAAACGAATATGCAAAATATTTATGACTTCCCTGTGTCTGAAATACTAATTTTAGCAATATGCCAGGCTAACTTCTGGTAGCAACAAAGCTTTTGAGGTGAAGTGTGAGGCAAACATGTTCAGCAGGTTATAGGTAAATCACAAAGTGGTTTTCAGCAGGTGCTCAAAGATGTACAGTTCAGTAGAGTTCATAGCATACTACAGTAGCTCCCTCCCAGAACAAGCTCAATATAATACATTTACCGGACTAACGCTGAACATCTGAAGCGGGATTACAGCTAGTGTGCTGCTTTAAGACTGATAATATTAGAGTCTTGACTCTGATAATGTATGGTATAACATATAAGCACAGCCTTTTTCAACCAGTCATCTACACAATCAGTAGCAAATGTATACAAAGCCACCATGTATTGTTCTGCACTGCCTGTGGGGCGATCTTTCTTTAGATTGTGTGTCTCCTGGGGTGAGGGTGAGAGAGATGGGGGCTGTTTGGTGGGGGGACTGTTTAATTCTGCATGTGCTGCTTGGCATCTGCTGATCTTACCACAGCGGGCCTACTGGGTAGACTCCCATTGGAGGAGGGGGGGAGTTAATGAAAGGGGAGTAAGGAGGTCTAATGGGAGGAATGGGTAGAGAAAGAGACGGAAAGTTAGAAGCAAGTGTGGAGTCAAAATCATTCAGACTGACTGTTCCTTGGTAGCAGAAGTACTTAGCAGAGCTAGTTAGCAGAGGATTACACACTGGCAAATAAGCCCAGCAACATCTCCACTTCTTCCATAGTTGAAGAGAGTCAACCTGCCACCCCAGCTCCTCTGCAACGTCTATTGATCCACTTTGGAGAGCATCCTCACAAGCTGCATCACTGTCTGGTATGGCAAGGCCACTACTGCCGAACACAAGGCCCTGCAGAGGGGTGGTAAAAACTGCCTAGCACATCACTGCAGCTGTCCTCCCACCCATACAGGAGATATGCAACAAGAGATGTGTCTGAGGAAAACCATCAGCACATCCTCTGACCCCACACACCCTAGCCTTCCCTTGTTTCCCTCTGGAAAGAGGTATTAGAACAGCCGCCCAGAACCAAAGCTGTTCAAGAACAGCTTTTACCCACAAGCCGTCAAACTGGTCACAGCGGCAGCGCTTAGAAGTACATGGCTACAACGCTATAGACAATTACTGATCCTGCCTGATTACCCCGGCCCAAACACACTGGGTTAGCTCATAAGGCTGTATGCATGTGCATTGGCTCTCTATATTTAGACATCTGAGCTATATATTCCCTATACTTGCAATCTGTACTGTAAACTCTATAAGCAGTTTACCTTCACTGTACACTTATGAATTTACATCTGCTGTTTAAAAACATTTACTAGTCTGCCTTTTCAACATACTGTACTTTTTCCAATATGCACACTTAACACTAAAACTGTATTTCGCTCTAAACATACAGTGTTCATGCTTACTGCTGTTTGCACCTCAGTTGTAGCCATATTCTGACCTACAGTTACTGCTCATGCACATCTCTGTGTTTACTGTCTATGCACATGTTGTCATGTGGTGGTTCTGTGTTTTGTCTTTGCACTATTATTTATTTATCTATTGCTTATATTTCAGCACTGCGCTGGAGAAGAAGACAGGTCGTGTTCCATTATACTGTATAACCCTGTATTGGTGTAATGACAAAGTTGAACTGAATTGAATTACACAATCCTAAAGCTTCGATTAGTCAGTTAGCATGTACTGCTAACATTATCTGAGCTGAAAGGGTTCAAAGCCCAAACAGCTTTTTCAAGAAACCCTGTTTTAAATCTTTACAGATTTTTTCCCAATAGGGTCTGAATATACTCCATGCACTCCTCAGTGTACCAGGACAGTATTCTTCACCATTCTGTTGACTTCAATTTGTTTCATTGCTGTCACAGTTTTGTCTTTTCTGGATCACGCTTTGTTCTGGCTCATGTTTTTTAAAGGTGACTTCAGATCAACAAGGGGGGCAAAATATTTTATCTGCTGAAGTGTACTGGGCAACATACAAACAGTAAAAAAGAGGCTGTCAATTCACCAGATGACACATTCAGTTCAATATGGATGAGGCATTGAAAAAAACAGAAGATAAACAAACCTAAAAAGAAAAACAATAAACACGTGGTGACTTATTTTTAACTGGAAGTGAGTTGAGGTGCTAAAAATAGAAGACGGATGAGGAAAATAAGAGGTTGTGTGTGAGAAAGAGAGAGAGGGAGAGAAGGAGAGGGGGCGAGGGGGAGAAGGGAAAAGACTCTGTCAACTGTGACTGAGTATCAATGTCCTGGCCTGGCTGCCTGCTCAATGCGAGGAAAGGAAACTGTGGTTAAAATTAAATGTGGTTAGGAGAGATGAAGCCAGAAGATCTGGAAGATAAGAGCATGGAGCTGTATCAGTGTCCATCCACCACACAGGAGCATTGACCAAGCAAATTATACCCCACTGTCATATACACAGTATATATACTAAAATGTCTCACATAATATATAATATTTACATAACATAATTGCATAATGTACATAGTAGTAATATATAAAGGATGCAAATATGAATTGTTTATAATAGAGTACTCTTAAGAGTGACTGGGTAGATATCCCTTAGTTTACTGGTTTAAACAGCATCACTACTATCACAAAAAAGCTCTATAAAACTGTATGTTAATATGAGTGTTCATGCACAATGAAGGGCCATGCCTCTGATTGATGTAACTGATTCATGTCTGGATAAATTACATGTAAACAAAGTCGTTTAAGATGGCTTAATGTGAGTCAGAATTGTTCACAGTGGTGCTAATAGGTGCCAGATGTCCAAAGTGTTTGACACATCTAAAAGCACCATCCCAGAAAGCTGTCACATAAAGCGATGACACATTGTGACCTGATGCCTGAGACATGCCTGAGTCCTGGAATAAGGTTTTGGCTTTAAATGTCATTTTAAGGTCCAAATTCATCTTCAACCACTCATCTTTAACCACCCTTCACAAAACACAGTGCAGGTTCACTGGAGGTTTCTCATAGTAAATAAAATGGTTTTATATGTGTTGTAGACAATGTGACCCCTGGCTCCCATTACCACCACTCTGGAATTAACCATTTTACAGTAAACCACTAGTGTACTGCAGAGGTCATGAAATGGGCTTCTATAGCCAAATAGTGTATAAAATGTTTATTAGGGTGTCATGCAGTTTGGATCTAATAGAAATTAATATACAGTATATATATAGTGTTCTGTTTGGGTACAGAAACTATTATGTCTTGACAGTGCACTACCTAGTGAGTAGCTTTTGCTTACAGCTAAAAAAAATCTCTGAATTTTGCAGCAATTTAAAAACAAAAATTGGTGGATTTAAATCGTTTTAAATGTTGCTTGAATATTCTGCCACCTGCTAACTTTTAACGTACGAGTGATTGTTGGGACACTACTGTTATCTGCTGGTATATACTTCTTATTATTTTTCTGCTAGATGTTTGTTTGCTAACTGTTTTCTGGAATATTCGGTATGCAGGCTTGTATGCATCTTTTGAATGAACATACGGTTTTTGTACAATTACCACTAAATAATAATAATTTTTCCCTCATAGAGGAATGAATGCGGAGCAAAGGTTTGTGCACCCAACTTGTATTAATATGGTAGCGATTCATCAGTAACACCTTATTAACAATGAATGATATCATAGCAACCACCTAGCGACACCTTAGCAAACAATTGGGGTACCATAACAACCACTTAGCGACATCGTTGCAACCTCTTGGGATATTATAGCAGCCACCTTGCAGTGCCCTAGCAACCACCTGGAATACCATAGCAACTGCCCAGCAACATCCTAGCAACCATCTGTTATACCATAGACTTAGCAACACCTTAGCAACCTATTGAGATGCCAAGACGGCACTTAGTAACACCATAGCAACATATGGTATCCATACCCACCACCTAGCAATGACCTAGCAACCAACTGGGATACTGTAGCTCTCTTGAGATACTATAGCAACCACCTAGCAACATCTGAGGTTACACCTAGGCTGCACAAACGTTTCCTGTTCATCTAACTAGTTGTTGAGCTAGTCACAACACTGCTGGCTACATCTTCATTTGTCCTTTAAGAAAACAAGAGTGGACCATCCTTTAATGGACCATTTCTACTGATCAGTTAGTCATACAATGCTCACACAGCATACAGGGGCATGGGTTCAAACAAAAAGCAGTTATTACTGCAGCTGATGACCATTAAACAAAGAGGGTCCATCACAGAAAAAAATTCTCTTCAGAGGACTAAACCAGTTATGTAATTCTGTGAGAAAGCAGAGCTCCTTAGGGAGGAGACCTTCCCAAAACACCAGAGGAAGCCATGATTATGTGTATGAGGAGCTCTGGAGAGTTTCCTCCTCTTTTATGGTGACCCGCATTAGTGAGATCAGTGAAAGGATAAAGCCCTGGCTCCTTTCACTGGAAGTCATTGAAAACACACAGCAAGCTGGATCTCCTCAAGCCCAAACAAAAGACACAGATGACTCCTCCTCTTCAGTGTCACCAGCCAAACAGTGTCCTTCGCTTTCTAAATAAAGCACCTAACTCTTCCTGCGAAAAATGTTTGAAGTGCTTTTTAGAAAGTCAACAAATCTATTATATTATTAGCTGCTGACAATGGCAACGCCTTTACAATGAAAACTATTTTGGTCCTAAGGGGATGTTGGCATGGCATTTGCTGTACGCTAATTTAAGTCTTGTTAGCCAACTTTTGTGAACTTTTTAATAAATCAGTTTTGTCCGTTTTAGTAAGTCATGTGGAAACAAGTAAGAATGTACAGAGATATCTGCATATAATCGGAATAAAATTATAAATTACTTTTTAAACTACGATTCAGTTTCCCAAGTTAGGATGCTATGGAAACAAACAAACAAAAAAAATCATTAAAATCCCTGCAAATTCATATGTAAATCATTAAAACTCTTTTAATAGAGAGCCTGCTGTTGTAATATGTGCAGAATGTGGTTCAGTATTGACCTGCTAAAATAAGAAAGGCCGTCCATGAAAAACATGGCGGCATATGTTTTTCCTAAACACACAAATATATATATATATATATGTGTGTGTGTGTGTGTTTAGGAAAAACATATACCGCCATGTTTTCAATGAATGGCCTTTCTCTCTCTCTCTCTCTCTCTCTCTCTCTCTCTCTCTCTCTCTCTCTATATATATATATATATATATATATATATATATATATATATATATATATATATATATACATTGTTTAGCATTAATGGTGCTTTCACAGAAGTGATCATTTAAACATGCAAAATCATCATGAATGCCCCCGTGGTTACCAAAACCAAAAAGTTACCAAAACTAGTAAACCAAATTTAAACCAAATTTAATGGGTCATTTGGATCAGTTAAACTGGGCACTAGAATTCTGCCAGCCATGAAGCATGGAAACACCACTTAAATAGAACCTTTCCAGCAATGTGAAGTGGCCTAAAGGCCTCAACAAGCAGCACACTATGCTGTAAACAAACACAATTCCAGAAACTGAGATGAGAAAAAAGTGAAACATATCAATCTGGAAAGAGTTGTAAAGCCACTTTAAAGCTATGGGACCCAGGGAACCACAGTGAGAACCAATATAAATGAGTTCTAAAAACTGGAAACAGTGGTGAATCTTCCCAGATGTAGTTGGCCTATCAAAATTCTTCCTGGAACACTGCGATGACTCATCCAAGTCACAACCGAATCCAAACTATTATCTCAGATAAAGTCAATGTGCATGACAGCGCCATTAGAAAAAGACTTTAGCAAAATGCTATGAACAGGACACTCGCAAGACAAAAACCAGAGCTAACCAGGAGGAACATACAGGCTCGACTAACATCTGTCAAAAACATATAATGCCGAAAAGTTCCATTGACTGAAAAGTCAAAATCAGAATTTTGGGAAGGCCAGGATTCTGTAACATCCTGTGACGCTAATGAAGCATTCCACAATATTAGTATCATGCAAAAAATTCAGACACAGTGGTAGCATGATATTGTGGGAATGCTTGGCTGCTTCAGGGCCTGGGCGGCCTGCCATAATTTACAGAACCATGAATTCTCCTCCTGCAAGGGAGTGTTCAGTTATCGCTCCAACTGGGTTGTTCAGTAAAGCAATGAGTGCAAAAGCAAGCTATCCTCTAAGTGACTCAAAAGAAACAAAATTTAAGTGTAATGAACATGGCCGAGTCAAAGTCTAAAAGCTGTGACGGGACCTTATACGGGCAGTTCATGCTTGAAAGCCCTGCCATGTGGCTGAATTAAAGCAATTTTGGAAAGAATAATGGAACAGAATTCCTCCACAGTGATGTAAAAGACTGATCTCTAGCCATAGGAAATGTATGGAAGCATTTGGGGTGCAGTTACTTTTTCACAAGACCAATGTACACACTGCAGTTTCTTCAATAAATAAAATCATCATTAAAACAGTGTTTTGTTTTGTATAAGTATGTAAAACATATAGTGGGGCAAATATGCAAATATAGAGGAAATCACAATTTAAGTATTATAGGTATGCAGTATATCGCTGTCACTATCTGAACCAAACCTTAGAATCTCAGTCATTTCCATTCATTCATTTGGATTCATTCATCATGAAAATTACACATTTAATTTGACATTTTCAACTCAAATTTTTCAAAACAACAAAAATGGAGATGCAGGGTTTTGCTCAGAAAGCAGTGATATGTATTTTATAAATATAGGATATATATACATTGATGATTAACCAATAGAACATGTATATATGCAGTCATCATCAAAAGAATAGTTGCACCCAGAAGAAAAGAGATTGCGGTGCTGTTCGGAAGGAAGATGAATAAATGATGATACATTTACACAAGGCAATAGTTATTGAGCTGCACATACAGAAGTAGTGTGTCTCAGTATGGGGTCAGGCTGCCATGTTTACTAACGCAAGATGTCAGATGGGTCAGCATGGAGAGGTTCCCAATGGTGTCCTGAGATAATCCATTCCAATCATAACGCAGATTTTGCGGTAGATGTGGAGGTGCTGGGCCATGTGGCCGTCTGCCAATGGTGCTGGCACTAACAGGATGACTCATGGAGGGCATCACTGCTCGCTAATTGTGCACAATCATGGCTGTTGGGTCAACCCAAACTTTGCTTACGTATATATACATATATATATTGTATATGATTGATTGTGGACAATTAGCGAGCAGTGATGCCCTCCATGAGTCATCCTGTTAGTGCCAGCACCATTGGCAGACTGCCACATGGCCCAGCACCTCCATATGCACGAATGACATATATATATATTGATATATTGCTTGTGTGTGTGTGTATGAGAATACATTGATATTTTAGTGAATCAGGTTAGATGATAAAATACTGGGCTATAAATTCAAAATGTACTGTTTATCTGTATTATTTTTATCTGTATTTGCAATCAAATGCTCACTGTCCATTCATATAATTTTCTCAGCCTAAAAGAATTTTATCTAGCCATAGTCAGTTATGACTGTCTGTTATTCTCATTCTTTATTCATAAGCCCCTCACCGAGCAAGTATGTTTTTCCTCAGCTCTCTTTTGGCAACACGCTTGTTGAGGACATGGAAAATGTACAGTCTAGTTTGGAGCAGGTAAAGATGAGCAGATAAGACATTTTTATATAATTTCATCAGTTATCTATTGGCAACATACAGCACTCGCTTCAGTTCTGTGGAAAAACACACACGCAGAAACAGCCGTGGAGATAAACAGCAGGTATCTGTAATTTGAGAGGATCGACGGTTGAGGTTCATGGCCTGGAGGACTGAGTCTCTTTGTTTCCCAGAGTTCTCTGTTTCCGTCTGTCACGGCCCGGTCTGCCAGTTGAGCTTGGGCACAGGACAATGGAGCTCACAGCGCTCGGCCCCTCTGAGCTCCATGAGGGAGTTGGTAATGAGGGTTTAAAGACGTGGCTGCTGGCAGTTTGGTGGGTGTTCGGTCAGGCAGTGTCACTTCTTTCTCTCCTGTTACTGTTTTTTTTAGCATAGCCAGTTGTTCAGAGATGAACCTGAGATAAGTTACAGTTAGAGCTAAAAGTGAACTGTCTCTGTTTAAGATGTCTAGGGCCTTAACAGGCCTCCACACATACATACTCAGACCCTCAACCTTTTCCTCAAGGCAATTAATTATATCATCTCCTCATACAGCCCCCTTCATCCCTTCTAACCCAATCTTGCTGTAATTCAATAACAGAGGCGAGAAGGGCGTCCTCCAGCCGAGATTAACACAGTCATTGTTCTTATAAACAGTACAGGGCAAGTGTTCTTCACCTCCATCACGTCTATCCAGCGGGAAGTGTGCTTCCTTATCTAAGTCTTCTTCTTTGAAGTCCAGAAATTAGATCACCATCTCACTATCTAATCGCTGCCTCATAAACACAAACAGCACGTTTTAGTGCAAGTGTGTCAAGCAGTGAATTAACACTGTCTCCCCATCCCCCCACCTACACCCCTCACACGCTCTGGCTCCTCTCCAATACACGATGGGAGCTTTGGCCTAGGGAGCCTTGCTGTTTTCTTTCTTTCTTATTTTAATGCAAACATGTTTACAAGAAACATCTGCACCACTATCAGCATTTATGTAGCGTTCGTTCCAGTTCTACCTTTTCTTTCTCGTTTATCGCCTTTGATGAACACCAAACTTTTGATGTGATTGAATGTGCTTTTCCAGAGAACCGCACAGATTCAGATCAGCCCACAGTGGGGGTGATAGTAATTACACGTCTGTTTTGGTTAGTAAATACTGTAAAATTACTATATTGTATACAGACCACTTTAAAGAAACATTGGTCAACAAGTTTTACAACATTGAACAATAAACCTCTCTGTATGACTACTTACATTTCTGTAAATTAATTTAGCACAAATATCTGTATAATTCAGAAAAGCAATGGAAGAAAATATAATAATAATAATAATAATAATCATCATTTATAGAGTACTTTTCATACTCCTGGCACCTGAAGGTGCTTTACAGACAGTTGACAATAGTAGAAATAATCAGTAATAGCAGAAATAATATGTTTTAATGAGCCAAAGACACTAAACCAAAGTATAAATGCCATGATAATGTAGTTGTAATTAAACGCTGAGTTAGATACTCGCGCTTTTAACTGTGTATTAAAAGTGAGCTTGGCTGTCTAATAGAAGCTGGATTTGAGTTCCAGAGTTTAGAAGCATAATAACTGAAAGTGTTTCTCCACGTTTACTGTATTTTACAGAAGGTATGTGCAGAAGGTCAGTATCTGCAGATCTAAGATCATGAGCTAGAAGATAAACACAGACACATGCTGTGATATAAGCAGGTGCTAGATTATAGAGAGCTTTAAAAACTAGCAGCAGAACTTTAAAGTCTGTTCTAACAGATACAGCCACAGGCAGCCAGTGCAGTTCTGGCAGGAGTGATGTGAGCTCTCTTTTCAGTTTTTGTCAGGATCTGCGCTGCTGTGTTTCATACGAACTTAAGGGGCAGACTATAACCCGTACTCATGTTTTCTTAGGAACCCCAACAAGGAGAGCGTTACAGTAATCAATTCTGCTCATAACAAATGCATGAATGACTTTTTGTTGTATGGTGTTTTTGATGTATGTGTAGGATTAAAGGGGAATTCCACAAACTTTTCTAACTCTACTACAATTTCTGAATTACTTAATTTATGGTGTCAACAGAGTCAGGCAGAGAGTTTTAGGTTTAGGTTAGGTTTAAAGTGGTTCATTGCGAGAAACTTGTGGATTCATATTGCTTTAAAGTGGTAGTGTTGGGAACCAGTGGGATCCAAGATCTTCTAAAGGAAATACGGCCATTTAAATCGCTCTCCAAACCTGCCAGTGAACCTGCTAGTGTCTTCTGAGCTGTTATGTGTGATGTCCATAATGGTAAGACTGTCTGAAAGATATTCCCAAGCATTTAATGCTGTAACACTCTGTGGGGGAGCTTTTAGAGGCATTCAGCTCTTCACATGTCTGGTTTCTATTACTACAAGTGTGAACAATTCAGAATTGGCAGCTTCTCTACAGCAGTGTGTTTCTCACCAAGCCTCTTTCACTGGCTTTGATTAAATTTTAGGAATTTAATTATGTAGACTTTTTAAAAATATTGGTAGGGTTTCCCTTTAAGCATATGGAGGCATATTTAGGTATACACCTTCCAGTTCACATAATTAATCTAGTACTTAATTAAACTCTTATGGTTTAATGATAAGGTTAACGTCTGATGGTGTACAGAGTAAACTGAGACCGTCCTTTGGAGCCCGGTCTGCTGGTCTGTGTATCTCAACGTGAGCGGGTCAGATGGAGCTGACGTTATTCACAACGGCGCAGTCTTCCACGCGCAGCTGTCTCTCGTTACCCAGGAAACCTGCCCGCGTCTTCTAAACCAGAGAAGGGCCAATAGCGGGGTTCGGATCATACTATGTTTATAATGGGGGTGTCCACACAGTTGGGGAATGAGAATTCCGGACGCTGGTCAGGTGAAATAATATCATAAACACTGTGTATGAACTAAAGAAAACATCCTTTGGCATTAACCGTAGCTGAATAAGGCAGGACTCATCAATGTAACGGCCCAAACTGAATTATATATATTTCACCGGTTTCCGTGCTGGTAGTATGGCCCCCGCAGAAACTGAATCCCTGAGCTTCATTCATCAGCGGTGGGAACTTTCAAGAAAACTGTTATGCACATCTAGTACATGTGTTTTAGAGTTATTAACGGTGTCAGTGTTGCAGCCCTTATAACCAGTCCAGTGTCGTGCAGGTGAGTGTCCTGAAGCTGTTGGTTTTTCACCCATTTTTACTCTGCAGAGGCACGAAAGAGCTAAAAAAAGCCTTACAGTACAGAATTCTGTGTTAGCTGAGTCGCTTTACTTTGTTGCAGCCTGGTTAGTTAGCTAACAGACTGTCATTAAAGGCGAATTCTAATGTTTGCTATCGAGAAATAATCATACTCACATACTAACTAGCTTTTCTGTACTTCCAGGAACGTGTTATTTTGCCTTAGTATAATTTCTTGACTCTCGTTACCTTCAATTAGGATTTGGCTAGTTGGAGTTAGCTAGCTGGTTAATGGCAGTTACAGAGGTTTAAAAAGGTTCCCGGATGAAGAAAGTCCTTTGCCTCAGTGGTCAGTAGTTTTAACTTGTGTCTGGAGAATCTCTGTGGCCTTTTCTTAAAAAATTAGCTGTAAGCTACATGAAGCTACGAATAAGTAACCTGTCTTAACTCCCAAGCCAAACAGTATGGGACGAACTAAAGTTTCATATTATGAACTAAGAAAGGCAAGTCACATCCTATATAGGTTTGAGTGCATTGTACAGCTGTTTATTCAATAAAGCACTATAATGAGGAATGAGTCCTCTCTGCTCCTCTTCTGTAATAAGGATGCTTGACCTTGAGGGCATGAGAACTTCCTTTATAAACCTTGGTTTTTCATCTGTGCCATAAACTGTTCTACATTTGAGAAAATAAAACTATTAACTTAAAAATAAAACAAAATGTTGTCGATATAATTGAACTCCCTTTCAGATTAATGAAACGTCTATTTGAATAATAACAATCTCTATTTGAAAGTACCGATATTGACAGGGCATGGTCACCACTTCTGTTCTTTTCTTTTTTGTTTAAGAGAATGAACATACATGAGCCTTGCTGAAAAGAAACATCCTTGACTTCTTAGGAAACAAATATTGCATTTGTTGCGCAAGCAGTGTGTTAAGGCAATTAATATATCAACGTGTAACCAGCGGTTCATCTTTGGTTGTCTTTAAATTTAGCTGACATGCATCGTCCCTGCTTTTTCCTGTAGGAGAAACTCATTTACCAGTGCATTATCCTGTCCTGTAAGAACTTTGTGTCAGCTTGTTCTGTGTGTTCTGTGTTTGTGCATGTGTTGTGTAAAGATGTGTTATTTGAATAGGATTTATGTTGTCACATGTTTGCTGCCATTTGTAGAATGTGTACAAAAAGTACAAAAAGGCCCCTGGCTTTGGCTTGCCCACTCTGAACCAACAGATTTAATTCAGGAAGTAGCAGACATCAACAGACTTCCCACCATTAACAGGACAATGTGTTTTAAAACACAGATACACGCAGTTATACAGAGATACTGCTCTTTAGAATTAAGCTCACCCACACTAGACTGCTTCTAGTGAAAAGAGATTAGATTAGACATTGTTTTGGTTACATTTTCACTAGAAAGATAATCTGGAGAGTTTTATGCTGTTCACTCCACTACCTCGTTGTCCTGGATAAAACCCTCAAGTGTCTTTTTGAAAAAGTAAACAGACTTTCAGCACCCCTCAGACTTCATGGTTTAATATTATTAGGTGTCTTGTGGTGGTATTACTACTTTAAGGTTGGGTGGCAACACCATGGCAGAGAAGCTGTAAACTGATTAACACTGAGATGAGAAAGCGCTCGTTTGGATGTGCAAGCCTAAATAAACTAGCTTCAACAGAACTGTACACAGAACATTAATTATTTCAGAACAATTGTATATTGAACACAATTATAGCTGGTCTTTTAGTTTTTTAGGGTTCATACAACAAATCAGTAAACAAACAGGTAAAATGACTTGGTATTCTTTCCCTTTCATTAATTTAAATAGTGATGTTTTTTGTGTAAGTATTTTGTCCTCTCAGCACTGGTGGCTTAAACAGCTTAAAAAATATTGCCATGTTAGTTTTTGTTTAATTTGAGAGAAAAAATTCTCTATGGCGTTTAAATCTGGACTGGTTAAAACAGTCATAAGTGAAATGCCCATTTTTTTCCTCAGGATTGTACATATTAAATGTGGTTAAATCAGGAGCAGACATTGTCTATTGCCTGATATAACTGGGGTCAACCTTTTATATTTTAACTGCTAAAAAGACTGTAGCCCATATGACTACTTGCCTTGGAGGTCTTTTTGTATTCTTTTTCCAATTTAACAAACCTGTTTGGCTGGATACAGAACTAATCAGACAAATCAGATATTGTTGGAAATTAAGTGTTAACAGTAACAATGGTCCTCCCTGCTGAGTTGGTCTGTCTGGCGTCTTAGATGGTGTTTCTTTTGGTAACTTCACTCTTTGAAATTTGGCCTCTGAAAGTGTAAGGTGTTAAATAAGCTGACATTACACTGGGTAGCCACCACTGCAGTTGCTACTTAATGAAATAACCTAGGGCGAAGGAGATGGGTGGGTGTTTTAAGCAACACTTGCCTTTTTTTTTTTTTGTATTTAGGCATGCTCGTTAGCTGAAAGCACAATATATGTATGTTATGCATGTCTCTTATTGTGTCCATTATTTAGGCCACAAATTCTTGAATTTGCCCAGAAGATTTGTCATTTTGGCCAGTGGCCAATGTGAATTTTTTGTAATTTCTAAACGTACCAATCAAAAAATAAGAATTCAAACAATATATGAAAAGCTGGGAGAGTTATATCTCTCTGAAAGTCCTTGTGAATTTAATACTGCTGTTGAGTGTGGGGATAATTAACATGTGAATAATTGTTAATTTATTGGCTAAGATCTTTAACCACTTTAACATGTAACCTGTTTTTTGTATTGAAAATCAACGGTCGTTGTGATGACCTGAGATGAAGGGGTAAAGTAAATATTGAACACGTGCACTTTTAAACAAAAATGTTAAACATTGATTGCTTGAGAGGAGGGCTGTGTGTTTTGGGGCCAACCGAGTTCGTTTCTATGCCTGTTTCCATCATGAATGTGATCTGCACTTAGACTTTGAGCCATCAGGTCTGGATCTTGAGAGGGAAAAATAACCTTTTCATCAGTGGGTTCTTCCTATTCTTAGTATCCATTAGGATTTTCCAGTGACTTCACTTTATCCTCCCAGGCCTTTTGAAATCAAACTACATCAGACTCTTATCACTGTCTCTGTATCTGTTTCTCATGCCTTTGCCCAATCTGTAGCAATGCTGTTAGTCCATGGTGATGACTTGGCTGTAGTGAAGATCTGTGTTGTTGCTGATGTCACTGTTTTGGAGCTCAGCCTCCAGCAATCTCACTGTCTTGTGAAATGTTGGATCTTCTGCAGTTCCATTAACAGACGGCATCCTGCTTCTATTCTCAGAGATTCTTCGTGACATCGCTCTTCCCCTCTCCCCATGCCTCTGTTGACTGTTGTTTATGGTGTCTGATGAAGGCTGCCTCACTACATACTCCCTCAGGGCGTTTCAGCTGGGGCCAAATGTACAGACTCAGCATATAAACAACCATGGGGATCCCAGGATTTTCATGAAGTCTGCTCCCTCTCTTCTTTCAAACCCCCCCCAGGAAGTGTTCTGGTGTTTAACACACCCACACACAGTACGTCTTTGTCGTCCCTCACTGTTTGACTGCAGCTGAGGGAGGATAATATGATAATATAATATTGTTATCATAATAAATGACATCACAATTAACATTTCTCAGCATATCGTGGATATACTGATCTTTGTGTGCTTTATTAAACAGGCCCTGCCAAGTGCCATAACATGGCACATTTCTGATTATGCGATCAGCACACAAAACACTTTTTTTGCTATTAGGATATAGTGGCATCATTTTGGATATTGTCTGAAAACACAGAGGATTTTGAAGGCTGGTAATATGGTGAAAGATGGCTAAAAGAACCATTTAACGTATATATTTTCCACATGTTTACCAGAATAACAGGACTCAGGCTGTACTGTGTTTAATATTTAATGTTTTTTTAAGAGACAGAAGTGGCAGTGAGTTATGTATGCTTTACTTACCTGGTTTAAATTAGCTAGGAGTGGTAAGACGGCAGTGTATTATCCTTCACAGGTCGCAAATGGCTTTGCAAATTTTGTTTCCCTTTACAAATGCAGATGGCCCACAGTAACTTATTTAACAAGAGAGAGGTTGTAATAATAAACAATACTGGTTGAATGCTGTTGGGGCTAACCGCAAATTGTAGCTAGCCTTCCTGCATGCCTTTTCACACATAGGTCTGACCATAATCCACCTTAGATTCCTATTACACCTTTCTTTAAAATGTATATGGACAAGATTCAGGTATAAGATGCATTTTATTGGCAAGCCAAAACATGACCATAGTTTGAGTCTATCCAACAAAATTTTGTCAAGTATCTTGCTCACCCCTTACTACTACAGCAGTTAAAATGAACGACCCCTCAATAAAGTAAGGGGTCAGACAGTGCTATGGAGTGAATATTTTGGTATGTGGCAAAGGTTTAAATCTACATTGTGGTCTGAGATGAGTCCTCAGTCACATGCCTACTACCAAAAATGGGCGGGTGTGGGCTTAACGTACCTTCCACTGGAGCACGTGTAGTCTTGTCCTGCTATTGCCTACACAGCATCACATAACAGCTCAAACCTGCGAAGTTCTGAGGAATGCTTTAGTGTGTGGGCTGCAGAACAGTGTTTAGTTCTGCAGAACAGTGTTTTTATCCTGTAAGATTTAAAACCTGACCCTGCTCTACCCAACCAGGGCCTCTTCTGAGTCAGTTCTTTAAAAGGCTTTGCATGCATTTCACGAACAGAGCACCAGCATTTGCTCTAGATTGTTAACTGCCCTAATTTTATTATGCTACTCGGCCAGCCAGCACAGGATTGTTTTGTCATTGGTTCAAGAACAAATGGCTTTTAAATTCGTCTGCTGAAAGCATGACGTCTTGTCTTCTTCACAGCCCTGCATGCTGCTGAGCACCCAACAGCTACTGTTACATGTGACATGCTTTGACATCTTTAATTGAATTGTGTATTCAGTTGCTGACTCTACATGTTCCTACCACATGGGTTAGGCAGAAGCAGCCACATGGAACTTTTTCGGTCATGGAATATATAGGTTGCTAAAACCACACAATTCCTTCCTTCATATGTCACAGACAGACACACATACTCTGTGCTCTCTGCAGCCTTGAGGTTTGACAGGATTTGTGGAATGTGAGCAGGATGCTTCTTTTCTGACGAGGTCCTCCCAAGATAAACAGCTTGATTCCAAAAGCCCCCTCCATTCAGCACTTACCCAGGAGGCCATGCTTCTTAAGTTTGAGCAAGTCTGAGCCCCTCTGTTGTAGCCAAAGCGCTGTGACTGAGTACACTCACCCTTTCCTCATGTGTCTATTTGTGTACTCACTTAGCTGCAGTTGGCTGGACCTGTTGACCTTGTGTGAGTGTGTGTTGTCGTAGGTGTGGTAGCTCACGTGCAGGCTGCTGAATCTTTGATTCCAAGAGAACCGAATCCTTAGCAAAAAAATGAATGTAGTTATATATCCTCTATATCAGTACTGGTGCTGCACTTCATACAGTTCAAAATAGATATGCTTTGTTGTTATGTTATATAGTTTGTTTACTGTAGAGAATGCGTTAGCGTATTTCTACATAGGAAATAAATAAAACATGTAATTTGACCTGATTTTTCATATAAATAATACTTCTTGAATTTTATCTATACTAGGTTAGCCCTATATGAGTATAATTGAACAGTGGCTGTTATGGATGTAGTGTTTATTCCTTTTTAAGATCGATTCAGATTTATTTAAATAAACAACATTGTTTGCCACTTCAGATGCAGCAGAACAACCAACACACTTGGTGTTCGAACTTTCTTTTTTAGTTTGGCACTAGAACTATGAGGCTAATGTTACTAACCAACCCTTGAAGTCAATAGTCACCTCAATTTTTTATTAAATACATTCTGGAAACTTTTGGCAACCTAAAGTTCAACAATTTTAGATTATTTAGATGCACAATACCAGCAGGTTAATAACTTTTGAGCATGTTACCAAAGATAGACCCATAGATTTAATGCTAAACTAAAGCAGCTAAACTTGGACACCAAACATGTCTTGGCTGCATGTGAAGTAAGAGGAGTAAGAAAATTGTGTAAACTAGATTTTAAAAAAAAAAAGCCCTTCCAATAAACTCAGCACAGCATGTGAAAGTGTATCTGCAGCATTCAACTGCAGCACGAATGTGCTCATGTGTGTTTACATTATTTAAGTCATTAAATTACAACAAATATTGCTCAAAATATTAAGAAATTTGCTGCTTGCTGATTTCATGCTTAACCCAAACGACTGCCTGTTCCAGTCTTGGCCAATTCCGATTGTGCACCTCTATTTGCTGTTTATTCAAAGCTGTGAATTGTCATTAGAGGTGAGTCAGCTGTTCTTACTCAGTGTAATTCTCTCCTTTTCCTGCTGTGTACATTGTGTATGAGCAAGCGTCTTTATGTTGGCGGGCTCATGTGCATGCCCTGAAAAACTGGGTGTGTGAGAGCTGATTTAGAAGTGTGAAAGCCTGTTTGGACATGCCTGTGCAGAATCGAGTTGTAAACTGAGATGTCCGTGTGTGAATCAGGCTGGTGGGCAGCCAGGACTTACGTATGTGTGTGTTGTCAGACCCTAAGGCAAGGCCTATGATCTTCCATAAGAAAGATGGGCTCCAGCAGTAATCCTGCACCTATAAGGTTTCTTCTGTAATCCCCATATTCAAAGAACCTGCTACTACTGCATCGCTCAGATGGATGGTAGGACAGTTTACTGCTGCTGGGTCTAAAGGCAGCTGGCAGTGACAGAAGGGTACTCTTGCAGTAGGATTGCCTCTGTGGAGTTAGCATCAGGTCTGTGAACATCTCAGCAGCTTGTGGAAAGATGAAATTACAGCCTGGATGTAAGGAGTCAAGGAGGTGGGCGTTCAGGGGTCAGTAGAGCTTAACCTCCAGAGAGAAAGTTTGCTCTTGAGTTCCATAGTACTTTGTGCCTCCATAAAACATCTTTTAAACTTAAATGAGCTGCAGACATTTATTTAGGTAAAATGCAAGTGTAATGTCACAAAACCAGCCTATGACCTCCAACCTATGTTCATGGTGACAAGTGTGATGAAAAACAAGGTGCGTAAGTATAGCGCTGAACTTTTTATAGAGTGCACTTAAGATCAGTCTTTGGGTAATTGTAGTCATTATACATTTATAGCAATCACGGCTTTCCTTGCTAAACTGAAGAAAACTCCCAAAATTGTCATGTTCTGTAATCGCTTTCACCCTTCTGTTATGTAATATGGTGGACATTGCACCTAGAAGCTTACTCCTTCATCCAACGTCTCTATACTTCTCCTATAGAGCTCACTGTGATTGTGGCACGTCAGGAATGCTCTGCTCTGTTGTGCTCCAGATCTTAGCACAGGTGGAGGAAGGCAGCCGCAGGGCCACCCGCCTAAGCAGGGACAGAATTACACAGTTTCTATAGAGATCTGTCACTATATCTAATGGTATCAGTTCTGTAGGATTTGTGCTTATTGTGTTGCTTAGGTATGGCCCCCTGGCACTGACAGTGTAGGTTTCTAAAGAGATGAGTTTTTAAATGATCCCCACCTGCATTTGTCAGGTCTGTCTGCTGGACCTATTGTCTCGATCAGCTCAGTGCTATAGCATTAGAGCCTTTAATTGTTAGTAGATCTGTCCCTTATGATTATGTACGAGTAATAAAGTAATGCAGTAACAAGGATCACATGGGCCTGACTGAAGGACTTTAAGTGTATAAAGATGTGGCAGTGTAATTTGTTTGTTTTCTCATTATGTCTCAAGCAAGTTGATGCTCTAGGCCAGCCACTCCATCCAGATATATCAGGAGTGGAAGCTACCCAGGAGTAGCTAATGCAAGGAAATTAATGTTTCTGTGAGTCATTGGTTTGCAGTTACGTCAGTGTCTAAGTAGGGTTTTAGGGGTCTGGTCGCTTCAAGACCAAATGTGATTGATTGGGAAAAGTGATTGCCTCGTGGTTAGAAAAAGAACAAAGTTGTCTGGGAAAAAAGACAAACTAGAAAGTTCTAGTTTCTACTTTAGTTCTGAGCTCAGTTGTGACAGTTTGCTTGTGTTGACAGTTGTTGTTTATAAAAGCATAAAATCAAAAAAATTTAAATTAATTAAAAATTTTTAACTCAAGTAGACTGCCTGTGTGGGCTTAGTGCACTGGATAAAGTGATGTCTCTGCAATGAAGTGATTACTGCGATGCCAGTCATTACCTGCAAATACAGAGTCAAAAGTTCAGTGGATTTCTGGTATAGAGCTGTGTCAGTAAGAGCTGTCGTTATAATACTATGACTACCCCTCCTTTCCCTTTCCTTTTCTTCCTCCTTTCTTGCTCTTCAACCATTTTTGGCTACATGGTATTGTGTAGTGCTGAGATGGGCTGTACTGACTGTTCCTTATTATGGGACTGTTTCTAAGAATGGGAACACACATAAGTGTGCAATTGGCACAGCTCTCTGCAGCCTTTCTCAGGTAATTCCTCAGAGAAACCAGCATGCCTAATGGCAGGATATCCTTATAGCAACACTGCTAGTGATTTGTTTCTGTGACTCTTCCCCCCTGCTCTTTGATGAACCAGACTGACTCTGTTATATCACTTCCTCAACAGTAACACAGAGGTGGAAAAAAGGTGGAGGTGCTGGAAACGACTATTAAGAGGTGTTTTGGGAAATGACTGCTTAGACTACCCACGAAGCAAAAATAGGTGCCCGTGGAATATCACTATGAGAATAGAAGACTGGACACAGGAAAAGGAGAGATTTGACACACTTTTTTGTACATTAATGAAATCTTCTTGTCACGTGCCTACTAGGAAATGTTGTTCTTCCTCCCTGCACTTGAGCAGCAGTGCTGATTGGACAGACTGGGTGGAGCCAGGGAGATAGAGGAGGAGTATTTGAGTTGTCGGCTCACTCACGCACACAGACTCCCTCACATGCGCTTTGCCTCTTCAGGGCAGCGCCACTTTCTCAACCGGCATTTGCTCTTAAATGGACATCTGTACTTGTTTTACAGCCTTTTGTCTCAGTAGACAGTAGAGACGTTGCACTCCCTTTGGTAAGTTGCTACACAAGAATGATTATAAGTATTTAAAGTTAGAAATGTCTCGTACAATTGACGAGTTGTCTTTCTCTGCAAACTGTTTTGTTTTAGTCAAGTAAATAAGTCTGCTTTTGGGTTGCAGTGCTGCCTTTTTTATTTATTTAAGTGGCACGTCTGAACGTCTTTGCATTAATGGCAGAACAAGCCTACTATTGTGTTCCAGTCTTGAACTATCTGTTGTTGTTTAGACTAGAGCTCATGGTTGCTTCACGGATCTGCGTTGTGCCCAGAATGTTAATGAGTGTCTATGTTGGATCATTGAGGGGTTCATTACCATTTGATGAGCGAGCTTAAGCTATAGCTCATTAAACTGAGTGAGAGGTGACAAGAGCCCTCTGTCCTTGGACATAATCTGTCCCTGAAATTTTCCTACTTTGCATTCATACATAGCTATTGGTCGTAACAGTGGATGTTGTGGCATGCAGGTTGGCAAAAGGTTTTTTACTTGTTAGAATAAGTTTTTTTTCTTATTTATAGCCTAGGACTTTCTCAGTGACTAAGTCAGGAGAGGTTGACTCTACAAATATGTGGTGGGCTTTTTTTTTCGGAATATCCTCCTACTCACGTGGACAGGAAAACAAACGGAAGCCATCTCTATCACTAGGGCATTAGCCTCTGAGAAGTTCCTTGTCAGAGGTCCACTGAGACTGACATTCCAGGGTCAGTCACTTGATGATGACTGAACACCATTAATAGCTGATCTGGTTAATCTGACTGCTTGTAGATTGGAAGTGTTTCTCTTTTCCTTCTCCACCTTTTGTGCTGTCTATTGGTGCACAGTTGTCCCTATTCAGTCAGACTGTGGGAACATGTACTTGTGGTGATTGTGGTTGAAATGGGTAAAGACAACATGCAGAGCCAGCCGAGGTTGCGTTGACGCCACTGGGGCGCTTGCAACATCACCATAGCTCTATGATTACACTCTGACTACAGCAGGCCGTGTGTCATTATGTCCGTAAGCATGTGTATGTACATGCTTGTGAGTACTTGTTTCTTGAGGTGATCCAATACTCAGGATGTAATTTTGTCTTTATATGTATGCCTGTCCTGTTTCCTGTTTCTCTGCATGTTCCCAGGCTTGGACAGAGCTTGAGTGAAATGGGCAAGGTGACCATGATTATAATTGATAGACTGATTAGACCATTTGTCTGCTGTCTTAGTTGATCAATGCCTTGCTGGGGATGGTCTAACAGTGGTCAGGCAGGCCTGTTGCTAAGGTGATAAAGAATGGAAAAACACATTTAGTTTAGGGTTCAGACTGACCTCAGTCACCCTCCAGTGACCTGCCCTGAACAGACCACTAAGAAAATAGAGCATGATCCGTAGGAACGGCTAACTTACTAACAAGTCCAGTGATGGATCACCCAGTGCTGTTTGAATGGCATTATCCTCTCCTGGGAGCCTTCAGGTTACATTACTGCACCAAAGAAGAATGAGACCCTGGTGGATTTGGCCCCATAGAGCCTAAATCAGATGACTTATCTTTAGCCCTCAGATAGAGGGCTTGGCAGAGTGTGATAGAAGAGAATGGGAGACATGAGAAGAATGTGTGGCCATGGAGCAGCAAGCCAGGCAGTGGGAAGGGTTTTGGGATTTGGGTTGGCTCATTGCCGCACAGTCAGCAGAGGAGCACTAGCTCAACATGTTACTATTACTCATTGAGAATGTGGATTTTTAGGTTCTGGTCTTTAGCTGAACCTCGGAGTAATGCGTTTTTCTTCTCTAATATGGACAAATGCTTGTAAGAGGCCATTTATCTACAAAATAGGTCTAATTCAGGCCATAGGGCCAGCTGAGCCACCTGCCCTTATTTGATTATCTTATTACAATCAAGTCATGAGTAATGGACTTGCAAACTCACGCTTCCTGCTCTTCTTTCTCCCTTTAATCCCAGTGAAATGCACAGTGTTCAATGACAGTTGTATCATCTGCCCTTTCCTTCAAGAACGTGTTTGGAAACGTTAATTACTTAACATTCACAGACATTAGGGTGTCACAATATGAACAAAATATGATTTCACAATTATGTTGTGACATATTGCAGTGGCTCTTTTGAATGTATTATAAATGAATCCCAAACATAAAATCACATTTGGGAGCCACTCAAGCAATGTGGAGCTTTACATTTGAATTCCTATTTAAAGAACATTGATGAGAATCTAACAGAGCTGTTCAGAGCACTTTTATGTGAAATGCTCTATTCTTGAGAGGCTTACTGTGATGATGTAGAGCTTCGCCCGACCTTACCCATAGGGTGTGACACACCACTCCTGCACCCTGCAGGGGCTGTAGGCCACACACTATTACACTTACTAAGACTTTCTTACAGTGGTAACAGGGGAAGCCAAGGGTTGAAATGTGCATAACATAAATACAGCCCTTATATCTACTATCCAAAACCACCAGTGAACTTTCATGTGCCTTCTTTTTACTTTTATTACTAAGATCTATACATTTATGCTAAATTAAAACATATGATTTCCGCTATGCACTATATTGTCTTGCATGTACTTAACCATTATCGTAGCATCAAAATATGTTAGGCCAAAGCCATCTCACAAAGCAGTGTCTCAGGCATAGTCCTGCAAACTTCACATTTCATGTGAGTTCCTGTGAAGGACTTTTTTGGTGGCAGATAGCTGCTTGCTATTAAACCACTCTGAATAACTTTCTGTACTTCTTGAACTTTTAATTGTGCAGACATTTAGAAGTGGAATTCCTCACAGTTGGGATGCTCACACCACGCTGTAAAACATTCAGTAATTGGTTAAATACTAGTTTGCATTCTGCTATGTCAGCATTTTGAAAACCATTATCGTAATAGCGATTAGCAACAATTAGCATAATATTGTGTAGCCCTAACATATAACTTTTGCTGGCATCCTTACTTGGCTTGGAGAGAGATGAGGTTAGGGTATGCTCTTGTGCATGCAGAATGCATGCAGTGGGTGTAATTATGAATGGAGAGATGAATACTGAGAATGTCCTGGGGCCGCAGACGCAGACAGTCAGTGCAGGGTTAGGCCTTGTCCATGCTGTTGGTTGCTGGGCAAAGAAGGGGTGGGGGGTTGCACTATAACAACTCTTTGACGCTCTAATGGCTCTATGCTCAGAGTTGACTTTGTCCTGCTGTGGGTGGAAGAAGCAGCTGCATTGTGCTGTGTTACATGTTGGAATATAACAATACAGCCATTTAGATCCCTTTACATCCCCTTCACTGATTCACAAGCTGTAGAAATAAAGAGAGACCACAAGCAGGTTTATCAGGTTGGCTGCTTGAGTCTTCAAGGATTGGCTTTTCTGCTCTTGGTGTGTATATGTGTCCTCTGAACAGCAAGCTCTCTCAGCCACCTTAGCAAGAGCAGAGACATCTAATGAGGGAACGGGTCCTGATCAGCTGTAACTTAGCCTGGCACATTAGGCAGTGCTTAATGTTATTTCTTTTTATTTGTCGAGGGGATGAACAGGTGGTGGTTAGTCAAGCCTTTTTACATACTATTGTATGGCCAATCTAGTCAGAAGTTGCCATACTCGATTCCACTTTTTAAAGTAGATCTAGGCATTTGTGGAGAAGTTAGGATGATGGAAATGAAACTTCTGCTACAGTACACTGGTTCCCAACTTGACTACTTAACTCAGTTGCTTTACTGTTGAAGAAGGATTTTTCAAAATGTTTGTATAATTAAGATGTAACTTTAAATGTTTTAGTGCTCCTTTCTAAAGAAACTTTTAGTCAAACATTAAATAAATAAATAAAAAATCTATATAATGTAAAAGACATGATGAGGATTTCTGTCATCACCATATAAAGCCATCTGAGTTTCTAAATTTCTCTGCAATGGACCATTTCACCACTCACTCAAATCACTTCATATGATTTTATTTACATCTAAATTAAAGAACTGTGGAAAAATTGAATTGTAACAGTTTAACACTAAACAGTTACTGCTTGTTAGCAGTATTTGGTAGGGAATTTGGTAGGTTACAGCAGGGAAATCAGTAAACAGTGGAATAGAATGCCCCCTAGTTTATAAAATGAGAGCCAGTGCCATAAAGTCCTTTCCTTGTTTAAACTTCTAAAACAGCTGATAAGTTTCACAGTGCAAAACCTGAAGACCCAGATAACAGATAATTGGGAGCCCTTTAGTATGAAATGAAGGCCCTGGGGTGGATTGTGTGTAGATGGGTGATCTCCTTATCACAAACATTTGTGCGGTTGGTAGTGCTTGGGACTGATAAAGAAAGAGATGACCTTTTTAAAGTTTCTGTTTGCATGTGAAGTCCCATTATCTCTCCTGCAGGGCAGGCACAGACTCCACCTGAGTTTAATTCACACATTCCTCATCTCCCCCACATTGCTTCAGCTTTTAATAGCAAGCCTTGTCTTCAGCATGTTTTTGGAGGCTGTGCTTTCCTAAAGTGTTTGTATTATGATTAAAAATGTGAAATAGCATGTTTGCTGGTAGATACTACTTGGAAGTTGAAGCTTGCCCTGCATGTGCTCTATCTTTCCAAGTTTTTTTTTTTTTTAAGTTGGGGTAGGGGGGGTTCTGTTTGTTTAGTTCAGAGCCCAGCTAGGAGGGGTCAGCAACAGCCTGTGTCCAGTCTCCAGAGAGCAAGACTTCTGGGTACAGATAAACCCCCCTCACACTTCAAACCAATCTCTCGCTCTTTTACCTCCAGGAACCTCTCATCAGTGGTCCACGCCTAACTCTGCTGACCAGAGACCAGAGTTTTATTTTTACTCCTCATCATTTAGACAACTATCTCCAGGAATACCTCTGTGAATTGTCAAAACAACCGGCCAGGGCCACCATTTCAACTTCCCCATCTCTCTCGCTTTCTCTTAACCCTACTGCTACTCAGCTGCTTTCTCTACAGCAGTTATTTGATTCTCAAAGCTGTCCTTTCCCCACTACTCTGTCATGTGTGTCACTTGTTCCAGGCTGTAATTGATAGATATTGTAAAAGTACCAAATTGCTTCAAGTCACAGAAATCCCCCGTAATTACAGATTGTAGTTTCTCACAGCTGGAATTTGTGTGGTGGAGTTTTTTTTCCATTTCTCTCCAGCTGTAGGCTGCTGGGGTTAACCCACAGTCTCTCACTGTTTTTAGTCGTGGTTTCAGGGACTAATGCTAGTAACGTCACAGTTTCCCAGTTTGGATTTATCCATAAAATGTGTTTCCCAAATGCTGTTAAAGTTAGTGAACCTTACAAAGTATACTTACAATGAACATAATAAAAATTAAATTAGGCACAGATCAGTAAACGTCATCCAGTTTGTTCACCTAATGTATTTAAACTTTGCATATCAGTTTTAGGTGCCACATATCAAGATTCACAATACATAATTAGTAGTTTGTAGTTATTGATCAGGAGTTTGTGAACATGGCAAGCAGCACTTTTTGTATGTAGGGTATGACCCCATCCCCCACCACAACCCCTCCCCCGCTTATATTTTCTCACCTGATTAAGACACATCTAACCTCAACACATTAGCTGAGTGGCTGTGAACTAATTAATTCTAATTGAATCATCTAGATGACCACATTCCTAGGATTTACTGGTTTAGAATTCCAGGAACATTTTGGGGTTAGTTTTTCAATGTTTTTGGCCAACAGTGCTTGTGTTCTGAGATTGCAGAGGGCAATACATTTGATTTTGATAGGGAAAAAGAAGGTCCCCTTTAGCATACTGCCCCAAAACCTTTTTTGAGGTTTAGAATATAAAGCCACAATGGTCTCTTCTTTTTGTTGTCTACTGTTTATATACAGTGTACAGTTTATATACAGTGTACAGTTTATATACAGTGTACAGTTATTATACAGTGTACAGTTTATATACAGTGTACAGTTTATTTCTCCATAACTTCATATAGGTTTATGCATGATCATGCATCTTGTGCATCATTTTCTATCTGATGTACTAATCACAGATATGGTGTAGTTTTACTGTGAGTGGACATTGTTAATTATGTCTTCATAATTTAAGAGCTGCTTAGGCGTCTTTTTTATGTGTATGGTTCTGTGTATGTGTTTGTATGGTGTGTTGGTTCCTGTCTCACAGCATGTCCTCCATGCTCTGCCCAGATGGCATGGTGCTGAAACCCTCTTGTTATCTGGATCAGTTCACACTTCTGATCGTGCCCAAAGTTGGGCTGTGACGTCATGGATCACTTCCGCCCGGCGCATTTCCCTGTATGTGTTTGTGTGTGCGCTTGTGCTTGTCTGGCTTATTCTGTAGCAAATGTGTTGCATGATCTGTGCCTCTACTGCTCATGGACTTAGGAACAGTGACTGAGGTACAAATTGTACAGTAAGGGATATGTGACAGTGAGACAACAGTTGTTGTCTGAATTTCCACACATTATAAGCAGCGAAAAAGGAAGAGTTGAGACAAACAGAGGTGGAATATTGGACAGCTGTGTTGTGTAACTGTAAACCACAGACTGAAATATGAGCTGTCTGTGTGTAGTGTATGTTGGATTGGTTGTTGTTATGGGTGATTTTGCAGCGTAGCTTGAGGATTTGAAAAGAGAACCTGGAGCTCTTACTTTTGCTTGCAATTTGTGTTTGTGTATGTCCTCTTTGGTAGTGACCCTGAGACAGTGTATTAGTGTGTGGGTGCCTGGCAAAGGGCACAGGGTGCTGGGTTCCTGTGGACTGGAGTGACTAATGACCTGTTTGGGTCCGTTCCCCCTCAACATTTCCATTCTGGCCCTATCCCAGGCAACTGCACCTTCTATTAAAAGCCCTGTCACAGGGAGACAGCTGAACATTTGTGTGTCTGGATGTGGCTTAAATTGCACCAGAAAGTTTAACATGGCTTTGCCTTATTTATTACAATACCTAACACCATTATTCCTACTGACTATTAGATAGTATGTGAGTTCAAAGGTTATTGTATAATCAGTTGTTAGCACCTTAGTTAACTTATCTAGCAGTGTTGTCTGGGAACAGCACAAAGTTGTTCATAAATACTAGGATATTGACTTCTCATGAGGCGATAAAGCATTTTCAGTGAAAGTGATACTGTGCTTTTTTTATCTGTGCACTGGCCACAAGGTCATCTTCCTCCATGTGTTATTTTAGGAGCTTTGTGTATCAGATGTGAATCATAATGGCCGTTATTCTTAATTAAATCACTCCAGTGCACGCCCCATATGTATCCAGGTTACTTTCTCTTCTGCCTAAATGTTCTGAGGCTGTTGCGTTTGGTCCAGTAATTAAGGCCTGAGGCTGTATTCAGGCTGCACACACTTGCTTGGTTTGAAAATCTTGTCACTTTCAATTGAATTTGCTCTTATTAAAGAGAAAAGTGGAGGGGGGTGTAATGGGGACCCAGTTCCGGAGACACAGGCAGGCTATAAAAAGATTAATTAAAAATATGTGCTTGAATATGATGATGAGGATGAAGAAGGGCAAGGAACAAGCCTTAGAGCATCTTCTATAATGTAATCCAAATCCTCTGTATTATAAGAAGAGAGAGGGGAGAAATAGAACTGAGAGAGGAAAGAAAATTGCCTCTTAGCTCCCATGAAACTATGGATAAACACATAAAAGAATCAGTCATGATGGAGCGGGAGCTCTAATCTGAGTCACCAGCAGCCAGTAAGCAGCAGCAAGTCTGTTTATAGTCCGGTTGAAATCTTAAAGAGGGCTTTTGCCTGTCTGAGTCGAGCTGAGGTGAAGCTCATGAGTGTTTTCAGTCGGATTTAAATGAGCCTCGGCTTAGATCCAGCCTCTGGGGCCAGCGTATAAAACATGATAATCTGCCTGTAATGTGCTCTGTATAGACAGTGTACAAAGCCCTTTTATGTACTCAAGAATAATGCACATGTGAAGGAGAGGAGATGTTCAGTTTTTTTCCTCCAGAAAAAAGCCCTGTTGTGTTTGATGCAACTGAACGCAAAAGATTGCAGCTGTTCCTTCTTTGCTCTTTCTTTTTCTTTTTTGTTGTCTTTCAAAGAATTGCATTTGAATGAAAATCCAGTAGGCGTGTTTGTTGTGAGTGGGGGGAAGGGTACAATTGGTCAGAGCCTCTATAATCACCCAATCAGAGCACTGTTTGGTCTCTCCTCCTTTCTTTTCTCCCATGCTCTGAGCTCTTCTGTTTGCTCTGATTGGCTGCTTGGAGAAATGGCATCTGGAGGCTCTGAGAGTGTAGTAGGAGGAGTCAGACAGCGCATTAAAACCAAGCGTCTGCCCCATTTGCTCTACAGTGCTATATGTGTAGAGCTGAGGGAGTGAGAGGAGTTTCTTCTCTCCTTTTTTCCCTCTTTTGTAATGGTGTCTTTTCGTCTCTCTCTTTTTTTCAGAGCCCTAAAGCAGTAAGAGGAGGACTTGAGGACTATAAGCTTTTGGGGACTTTGTGGGACACTGCCAGCCCGTGTTAGTGGACTGAGCTGCTGTGTTCTGCGGGCTTCACTGGGTTACTTGGCTGGCGTTGGAGCTGTGAGAGAAAAGTCTCCTGTGCTGACTTCACGGACTGCTCTTGTCCTGGAGGGTCACTCGGTTGGACTGATGTGGAATGCAACCTCTGGTGACCCTTCCCTGAAGTCTCTATTCAGTGAACTGCACCAGGAGGAGTGTGGATAAAAGAAAAGAGGACCTGAAACAATAAAGAGGGAGCAGCAGAAGGAGCATTCAGCCGGGCTGGAAAGTTAAAGGGGGCCCTTAGGGGTAGGACAGGAGCTTAAAGACTGCAAAAAGAAGTAGAAGAAAAGCGTGAGTACCAAAGACTTTTTTTAAGGCACCGGACATTTGGAAGCTTAAAAGGGGAACTGACGATTAGTCTCAGTTTTACCCCTGACACCATCATGCCAGTGGAAACCCTTCGCCCTTCACACGGACGTCTGGCTGGTGGTCCTTTTACCTCAGCCATGCCTTTCCGCATCCTGAACAAGGGCCCGGACTATTTTCGCAGGGCTCCTGAGCCTGGGGCACGCAAGCTGAGTGCTGTGGAGCGTCTGGAAGCCGACAAGGCCAAGTACGTCAAGAGTCAGCAGGTAGCATTAACTAAGCAGGAGCCTGTCAAGCCGCCAATCATCCGCAAGCCCCTGATGTCCCCAGGCATGATGCTGCAGTGCAGGATAAACACTCCACCAGCTCGAAAGGTTCCTCGCAGACCCTCAGATTCTGTGGACAATGGAGGAAGCCCAGGACAGTGTACGCTTAACCTGGAGATACTTAACAACCTCATTAATGTTTCAGACGGGCCACAGCCTTCATCCCCTGCCCCTTCCTCTCCCTCACCTTTGGCATCCTCACCATCATCTGGAGGAAGGAGCACAGGGAGTGGGCAGTCAACAACAGAGCCTCAACAGGGTTTCTGCTTTAAGAGTCTGTCAGGGTCTGACTCTGTCAACTCTTGCTCTCCCTCTCCTCTCAACAACTACATCCAGCCTCCTTCTCCCGCTGTTCCAGAGCCTAGCCGCAGGCCACCCCCTGTCCCAGCCAGAGGGCCTCGGCTCCCTGCACAGGGTACCTATGGCAGCCCCAACTCCGTAATGGTCCGACGGGTGGATGTACGGCCACAAGCAGAAATTAGGAAACCCCAGAGGATACCTTTGCAACCTCATACCAAGCCCAGACAGACGACACAACCCCAGGTTGCCCAACCACAGGTACCACCTCCACCGCCTCCATCTTCCAAGCCCCCATCACTCCCAACCCGTTCTCCCTCACCCTGCTTACCTTCCAGCCCCTTGCTCCTGCGTTCGGGCATCCCTCCTCCAGCCTCGCCTGCCTTCACTCGCCTTTCCTCAGCCAGTTCGCGGGGCTCGGGACGCAAACACCCATCCCTGCACCGCTCCAAGTCGGACCTGAGTGACCGTCTCTCACGGGCGACCGCTGATTTGGAGCGCTTCTTCAACTACTGCGGCCTGGACCCTGAGGAGCTAGAGGGCCTGGGTGGAGTGGAGCGCTTCGCTCGTGCCGCCTCTGATATTGTCTCTGTTTCCAAACTCCGCAGTGTCAGCACACCTAGCTCTGAATGCGGAGATGAAGGCAGAAGGGAGGAGGATGATGATGATGAAGACGATGCACCCCCCAGGCCCAGTGAACGCGTTCCTTATGGTATCTCAGTTATTGAGAGGAACGCACGCGTCATCAAATGGCTATACGGGATCCGTCAGGCACGAGACTCACAGAACGTTTCCAATGTGTAGGCACCCTCACTTGTGTTCTCTGGAACACTAAGGAGAACTGAAATAAAGGAGACAGAGAACTGATTAATATGCCCCATGTTTATTTGGTTTTTACAAATGATATATTTATGTTTTTGTGACCTGGAGATGTTGACTTTTGTATTGTATATTTGAGTTACATATGGAGTTTTATTGTTTGCCTTACAATAAGTTGAAAGACATTTGGTTCCTATACATCTCAGTTGTGTTAAATCTTTGCAAATATCTTGTTGTAGTTGGCCCTTTTTATCTCCTTTTATTTGGGCTACAATGACAATTTACCTCAAGAAGTAAGAAGGGGAGAGTAGACTGGAGCAAGCTTTAGACTCTCTGCACATTGATTTTGGATATGAAAGTTGTTTAAAGCAATAATTGAAATGTAGATGCTAATAGCTGTGAGAAAGACTGAATGGATTATGGTGATAATGATGAAGACAGCAGTAGACCTGCTGCAATGGTGCTGTTCAGGTACTTAGACGTTATATCAATTAGCAGTGATTATGGAACTGTGGCTTTGATATAGTAGAAAGGGCTTTGTAATGATAACCAGCCAGGTACTGTTTAGCAGTAGAATCCTCCTTTATTTGTACAGCTTTAATCAGGTAATGGTTTAGCTTCCAGGTGAAAAAATGCAGTCTGAAAGGCCACAGTCCCCTATTTGCTGGTAGGAGGGTCTCAGGGACCTGTGCTTAGTAAGTCACAACCATGATCCAGAATGAAGACACAGGAACTAAGACGTGTTAAAGGATGTGCACGCTAGGGCTGCACAATATGAACAGAACACTGTATTGTGGTGATATTGCTACATGTTACGATGTGCCTTGCAGTTATATAAAAAATGCATTGGTAAAGCCTTGATGTGACACCTACATTATTTTGAGTTTGTTTGTTTGTTGAATTGTATGATTGCTTTATTGGATAGCAGTCAAATTGGGTTATTTACGAGGCCACATCTCTGTAGACTTTAGTGTTCTTCCTCACTAACCACAGCTGATTCAACTGTTGAACTCGCTAGCAAGGTCTTCCTTAGTCGGATCAGAACTTTTAGAAGAGGAAGAAAGCAAATCTCTGCAGAACGCTGGCTTGCAAGGAACCCAGTTTGACACATCTGGTTTACAGACTTCAGTGTTGGTATTATGTTGGCTGCTGTCACTATAATACAGTAATTAGAAATGGATATTGTGCAGCCCTAATGCACACAAATACACATGCATGCACTCAATGGAACACTTGTCCACAGACTCTGCTCACTGTGCACACGTTTTTGTGCTGCGAGTGTGCGAACGTGTCAAAAGGACAAGGGTCTGTTGATATGTGACGCCTGGAAGGCGTAAAACTCTGATACTGTGAAGGAACTCCAGAGCTTCCTTATATACATGCTACACTTTACACGTCTCCTTTTAAACCATGGCCGTTGGACCGCTAGTACTGATTCTATATGTCAGCATGTGACAGCTTTCGTTAGCATGCACACGTTTCTGTGTTTTGCCTTGATATTCTGTGGAAAGCCATTGCAGCAAAAGCACAGTTGCACCCACACATTCCAGCACTCGTGAACACGTGTTCGGCGTCTAATTTAGGAATGGGTTTCTGTGGGGACTTTTTTTTTGTTGTTGTTGTTTTGCTCGGGCATTCAGTTGACTTTGTGCAGGAAAAGTGTTTTTCTCTCTGCGTGAAGGTTATATAATTAGGGGAGAAGGTTGCGTCATGTGTGGGATGGATGCAGGAGGTAGGGATGTGAAAGAACCTGGGGAGAGAGAGCTATAGTCGGTTTGGGGCAAAGCTCTTGTGGGGCAGATGAGGAAAGAGCACAGTCACATCTCTTCACTGCAGAGGTGGATGGATGAGGTCATGCAGAAGAAATGTTTTTTTGAAGGAGGCGCAGAAAAAAAGGCTGAATGTTGCAATGGAACTTGCAGAGAAGAGAGACGGAGAAGAGAGATAGATAGAAATGCTTTTTTTACAACCTGCAATTTAGTTACGAGTGTTTTCCAGCAATGTTCAGACACAGCAAGCATTGAAGATCTGTTTGGTTTCGAGTCCGCAATCAAACCGTTTAAACACCCTCAATAGTAACAATGATACACTACAGAGACACAGCCACTCGCTTTACATTAACACTGTAGAATTACATGAAGATATACACTCGGACGTGTTCTATGGACAATGAAGTATGACTTGGGTTTTGTGGTGAGTCTGTTGGTGCTTTGATGTACGGCACATCGAAGGCAATGAATTTCTGATGCAAAATGTCTTCTAAAGATGTCAATAAAGTGAGATTGTTTTTGAAAAGAAAAACTAAATGTGTCTCTTTTCACCTTTAAACATTTATAAAAAATTGCCGCAACAATATCAGCGATGTTAGGAAAGCTGAAGAGTGTAAAACTAGGCCTGTTGGCCCATTTCTGTTGTTCATAGTAAACAGCCGCTGTTGTGTTCAAATGATGCATAAAGCTCAGAATGGACATAAATGGAGATACATGTGTTGCTTAGAATAGTGATGAAGTTCTTCAGTCTGACCATGTCTGTAAGACCACATAAATGGGTGCTTGATATTATACACATGTTAGAAATGGGTGTGGCTGAAACACCTGAAACCTGAGCATAATTGTGCATACTTTTGGCCAAAGTGTATGATGTTGGGCTGCAGCCTTCATAAAAGAAGCTTTTACTGTGACTCTAGGGAGCTGAAGTCTTAAAGAGAAAGTGATTTTTGATACATCTCTGACTTCCCACTAGATGTGGACATCAATTCCCAGAGTCCCCTAAGTGAACGAGGTTGCCCTGCTTTAGAAGAAGCGTTTGCTCATCTCTATTTTTTGTTTTTTTGGGGGTTTTTTTGTGAGTGGGGATTTGGAAGGATTCTGGCTGGAGTTCGGAGAGTTTCTCGTCAGCTCTGGCAGCTGGTGTGGTCTTTTGCCAGGGCTGGCGGCTGGTGTGGCCTTTCACCAGCACAGCTGCATTTAGCTGCTCAAGCAGGTTCTGTAGCTTCTTGTTCGGACATGAATTATTGATCCAGTGTTACTTATGTCCACTTCGGCTTTCTTTGTTGGTTGGCATTTTAGTGTCTTGTGATGTGGTTTAAATATGCATGGTCTTAAAAACCCGCAGATTCACACACAGGCCTGCAGAAGGCTGCTAAAAACATCCCTACAACACTGTGTCCCAATTGGACCTGATCGGCAGTAGTCACTCAAATCCTGGCTAGATTTAAGCCATGAATAATCACAGAGAGGCAGATTCGTCTGGACTTGTCAGAGGGCCTGGCCATTACTATGCTTGCATTCAGTACAGGCGGATATATCCTTGCTTTGTTTTGTCATTAAAGGAACAGTTTAGTTGTATGAAATATCATATTTATATCATATCTCTGATGTCCACACAGAGGGTATGGGACTTTGGTCAGGGTGGCAAATTACCAGATGTGGTTTTACACAACCATGTACAATCCAATGAATGAAATGAGCTGTCCCCCCACCCCTTTTTAGGTGAGCTCACAAATATTTTGATGAGCTCTGCTCTGATTTGCTGGTTTACGGCATGGCACAAAAGCAACATGTCAAAACATACACAGGCAGGAAAATAAAATTAACCTCTGGTCCTCTATTGAGTTGGCTTTGTTAATGTTAGGTACATGGAGCAACGCAAAGTAAATTAAAGTTGTAGCTCACCAAGATGATCTGTTTCTACTGTCCAAAAGTGGAAAAACATGAAATGGAGTTTTTGGAGATTTTGGAATGGAGGTTTTGCGGTCGGGCTGGAGGTGGCATGTCACCAGGTCTTCAGGATGTATGATACATGACAACAAAGTCTAAATATATAGTATTTGGTGATGCAGATGTGGTGTTAAGGACAGTCGTAACGGTTTGTCTGCATGTAGTCCTGCGCCGTGCAGCTGTCTGCCAATGGTGCTGGCACTAACAGGGTGACTCATGGAAGGCATCACTACTCAAAGTCTGCATTGGGTCGGTGCAGTACAGGTGTTAAGGCCCAGTCTTGATTACCTCTCATTCACAGCCAAACATTAAACTTGAATAATTTGCATGTCTTACAATAACATCCCTACCGACTGTAGTTCATTCCTGTTGGTTGAATCCTTCAGGGTGCTATTTTTTACATAGACAGTATATACAGTGTATATACAATTTTACACTGTGGCTTGTATAACGTATGATACACTTTATATTTTATTTTTTCCAATATATTAAACTAGTAAACAATACATCTGGAGAAGAATGATATCTTACCATGCAATAGGTTTCTGAACTTATTTGCACCAAGCTTTTGCATGCAACTGTTTGAATGTGTTTCTATAGCAAACTTTGCTACGTATTTCTTGCTACTTATTTAGCAGCACCCTGCTGCTGGTCGTGTTTGAATCACTGCTGTAAGGTAAGCAGCTTAGCCGTGTGCTGTGGTGATTCAGCAAAGTTTCTGTGTTTGACAGCAAGAACCAGTCACCATGACTACGTCCTGCCTTCAGCGCTCAGAGAATTATAGTGAGAGAGTGGGAAAAGAAGGAGGGGGGCATGCGAGGAGGCGATGATAGGATGACTAGGAAATGGAAGAGTCAATGAGGATGAGAGGAGTGAGTGATACGCCAGAGAGAAGGGATGGCAGAAGGGTGATTAAGGAGTAGGAGCCATTCTCTGCATGCCAATGAGTTTAGCCATCCAGGAATATGTCCCGAAGAAATAGCAGGGTGAGGATGTGTGGGGAAAAGTAGGGAAAGAGTTTTAGTTGTGTGGTCACATCATTAACACTGGTGTGTTCAGGTCAATTAGCTCACATAGCTCAAATAGGTCAAACAGAGTGTTTATAATTAATCTCAAATAACATCTGGAAAGTGCATTTCCTGGAGAAAATGCAGAATAGTTGCACAGTCTAAATGGTTCCTACTTCCTGCTAGGCTGTTTCTAGACACATTTAAAAAATTGTTATGCAATGATTGATGGGTGTATAAACCACACATAGAGGAGGTGTGATAAAAATGTGATTTTTACTTTTATGCCTCCATTGATCACATGAGCTGCTGTTTACACTGTGTGGAGATTTCATGAAGAATGGACCAACAGAAATACCCAAAACTTCTTGGACAGACGAAAGAGAAGGTGTTTGGCCCCTCTTGTAATGTTGCTATTTGGAGATACCTGTTTTTCTTTGGACAGCGACAAGATTTTAACATACAGTGTAGTATACTAATACAGCCACATAACCAGCTACTGCACATTTACCTTAAAGCTGTTATGACTGCATCCACTGTTTACAGCTAGCTCAGTTGTCTTAGAAATACAGTTAGCCTAGCTGTTAGCTACCCTTCGGCTATTTCGCTCCGAAACTGATCCTCTAAAGCGAGTTAATGTTTTATTAAACATCAGACCTGTATATTTTAACTTTCTAAAGCTCATTCTGATGAAAACATACCCCACTACAATCACTACACCCACATTTATACTTGGAGCTGACTATGTTTTGCTCCCCACTGTTGTTTTAAATACAGGTAATACAGCAAAGCAACGCACAACCATAATAAATTTAAGAAAAAAGGTCTTGCCGTGCATTTTATATAAACAGTAAACAGATCAAAGATGCCCAGGTGTAGTCGGCTATATTACCACTTATTCCTTCATTATGCAGATACATGCAAATTGTGGCTTTGAATCAGAAACTATGGCAGTGAACCGTAAACCAGCCATTCAGTACATGTATCATGTTTTTACCAAAGGATTCCAGGGAAGGTTGCTCATGTGATATCCTACAATCTCCAGCTGTAAAACTCTAGGTTTTGATCTCACACTTTACACAACTAAATCCAGTTAGTGTCATATGGGAGGAGACGGGTGTCACTGTAGCTACTGTATATATGATTAAAAAGGAAATGGACATAGTGATTTTCTGAGTACACTAACTTGACTTCTCTATCAGGTTTCCTTACGTTGTTCGTCTGTGTGTTTAGGAATTTACGTCACTCCAAGTGTGATTGTTTTGCATGGGTGCCACATATTGAGGTAAATGTTCTGGTTACTCAGAATGTCTGTCTTCCCTGCTGACAAAAAACTAGCACAGACAAGCATGCATTCCATGCTGGTATAAGCTGGTCTAGGCTGGTTTAAGCTGCTATAGTGTTGGTGTTGTGTTGGTCTTGTGGTCATGCCTACCAGCATTAGAGTATAACATGTGCTGATTTTGTGCTGGTGACCAGCATATTCAAATCTTATACATACTTACACACGGTACAACTAGCAGTGAAATGCTTTAACTTCCATTGCTGCTCATTAGAATCCGAAACAGTGCTGGGGACCAACACTGCTGGTGCAGGCTGGTTAAAGCAATAAATAAATTCAGTGCATAACTGCAAAGTGAGTGACAACAGTGCTGTAGCCGTGGGCAGTGGAAGCACTGAGATACATATTTTACTGTCGCCGTCCACATCTTGCTGCATACACACATCCTTCTGAACAAGCCTCTATTTTTATATAGGGCTATTTTCCCTCTTTTTATCTGACAGTTAAATGTACAATGCACCCTCTTATTCTGTAGGTGCTCTATGTTTGCCGTTCTCTCACTCTTTCATGCTCTCTCTCTCCCCCCACTTCCACACCCACTCAGTCTTTCCTTATTTGAACACAGAAGCCATCTTATAAACCTTACATACAGTCTGTCTTTATTTAAGGATCGGTTTCAGATAAAAAGCTACTTTTGGCTAAATGAGCTGATGCTGTCGCACCTGATTCTCTTGTAGTAGCTCAAAATTCACTGCTATGTGTGTTTCGCTGCTGTGCTGAGAACAGTCCACCACCCAATCTGGTAAACACCAGTCCTGTGGTGACAAACTGACCAATGATAAATTGGCCATAGAGTGAGTGCCACATAACTACTGGTACAGGCAATGGTCTGTAATTAGCCAAGTGCTAAAGTGAGAACCCCAGTCAAATTAGGTTTTGTAAGGAAAAATTAAAATGACTATTTCATTCCACAGAGTTTTCAAAAGTCTGAATTATTTAGTGGTGGAGGTATAAACAACGTCTCAGTTTCAAGTGGTTTGATGTGAATTCACAAAAAGAAAAAAAAAGAAGTCTCAGATTTCTTTACAGAGGTATTAATGGGAACCAGAAGTGTCAATGTTTACAACACAAATGGAGACATTTTATCTACTATTCCAAACCTTCAGTAAACCTGCACGTGCCTTCATTTAAATCAAATCAAATCACATCAAATTTTCACAGGTGTGAAGGTGAGTGAAAAACGTAGGTGCGTAGTTCCTTACAGTACTTCAATACAAACATATAAACAGACAATAAATATATACAGTACTAAGCACTAAAATCTCTGTTTACACTAATTTACAGTTATGAATAAAAGTTATGAATAAAAACTATGATATATGCAGATGTACACATTACCATATAGCACTAGGTAGATGAGGTAGATGAGAGATGCAGGGTATATACAGGGCATAGAACATTATATTATATATGTATATACATACACTACAGATATACAGTGTGGATGGAAGATAACAGTAGGTCAGTCTATATGTGCAAGTGTAAATATGCTAATGTAAAGTGCAGAGTGATGACTGTCCATGGAGATCATCGTTTAGATGGTTTTGGTGAGGTGTGCTGAACCAGGTCCATATACCGGTGCCTCAGCACTACTGGCTGTTCAGTAGCCTGATGGGGGGCTGCGGGGAAGAAACTCTCTCGGAGGCGGCTGGTTCTGGACTTTATACTTCGGAACCTCCTCCCACTCGGCAGCTGTGAGAACAGACAGTGGCTTGGGTGGGTGGAGTCCTTTAGAATCCTCCTGGTTTTCCTCAGCCATTCCACTTCATTTATAAGTGGAATGTTGAGTGTGAAGTTTTCTTTGGGGGACTATTTTTTTTAATTAACACACTTCTTGTAATAGATTCAAGTAAATGAATGCATTTTAGACCAGAACTGTATTACACAGCTACCGTTAAACCGTGGCTCAGACATCATGCAGCATCCCTTTCTGTGAGGGTGCTTTCAGAGCCATTAAACTCCTCAGATGTCTGGTACCTATCATCATCACACTGAACAACTCTTCTCTAGAACAAAGCAGAATGCAGAAATAGCAAAAACAGACATGCTCCACAAAGAGCCTACAAAGCTCAAATACCTGTTTGTTTTGCTGGAATCCATATTTAACTTTGACTCACTGTAGAGGTGGCGATAGCCCCAGGTATGTTGTTTGTCAGGTATGTTATGCTATTGTTTTCAGCCTGTATAGTGTAAGGTGGTGCTGCATCTAGAATGGTCAGTGAGTAAAGGTAAAAATGGTGGGTCCAATATCTGAGGACTTATTAAATTAAAGCCAGAGACGTGAATATTATATTGTTTATGGCCAGTTTTCTAAAAAATACAGTTTGGCATGTATGGGTGGCCTGCAGTGCTGCTTATGTAACCACACCAGCAGAGGCCTTCGTCGAGGAGATCAGTGGTAAAATGAAGCAAGCAGCTAGTCAATGTATGTTCACAGACTGACACACCCTCACCCCCTGTCGGCCAGAGGGATATTGTAGTGGATAAGCTGATTAGACGCATGGGGGCTCAGATGGGTTGTGTATTTATGTTTTGTGTTGGTTTTGCTGTGGCGAGCTAAACTATGTGTTGCTGTTTCTTCTGGCATGAACTGGGTTGTGTGTGAAGCAACAAGTGCCCTGAGCGTTGCTCATTAATGCGTGTCCTCTCACAAACATCACGCTGTAATGGGTTTCAATGGGCTGCAGGCCCACAAGACTCTCTCGCTGATCTGGTTAGCAAAGAGCATGCACCATTAAGCTTGGGCCACATGTAGACATAGATCTCATGGTTTTTATGGATTTTGAAGATGCTCTGGTAAGCCCTCCATCCTAGCAGACTGGGTTGATACAATCAGTCTTAGATGATGCATGTACATGATATTTGAACATTACAGTGATATTTACATAGTTTTTCAATGCTTAAAGTTAGTGTTTCAAAACAGCATATAGATTTGATGTCAGAGGTGTGCTCTTTTCCTCCGTATCACTCTCTATGAATACACTGTAAAGCCAATTTATCCAATTCAGTACAAATCTACGGAACTCTGACTAAGTGATGCTGATCACTAGAGTTCTGATAAAATGCAGTATTTACAGCTAAATCATACTGTAATATGTGATAATCGTCGATGATAATCCACGTGTAATGTATTTGTATTTTTCCTAGAACAGGACATCTTTTCAAGACCACTTAACAGCAATACAACAGAAGAACGAGTAATGTTTTTCTTTAAACCCAAGTAACACAGTTTTTACTTGGGTGAAAACAGACGCCTACGCACACTCAAGAGCACAAAGGTGTCAACAATTCCATGGCTTAAGAACAGCGTCATAAATTCTGAACATAGATATTTTCGTAAGATCTCTTCCAAAACAAATTTAGGAAAGAGCGTAACGGTGTGAATGGAGGCTCTTCTAATCTTTATATGACCATATTTTAAGCCATATCAGTGAAATAAAAAAGATATTTCACTGAATGCAAAACCTCGTGCTTCTACACAAGGGACCTCCAGGGACGTTTAAAAAACCCTTTTTAAAATAAATGCCCATTTCTTCCAGTGCAATCAATTTCTGAATTCACTTATGTGATCTGCTTTTCAGTGCACATACATAACACAAAAAACATAAACAAAATTAAAAAAGATAAATCATCAGTTCTATTGATTGGGGATGTAAGGAACAGAACAGACAATAACATACACAAAACACATTTGTGTTGGCTTATTTTTTCTTTTATCAGCTCTTTTCATGGCTACGCCTTTTGCTACACCACAAGCCTGCTCTTGTTAGTCTTTTTCTTCTACACTAGTGCTATTCCTACACTAGTCTATTTCTAACACAGTCTAACTCCTCAAACTATGGTCTATCTCTACACTAGTCCTATTGTCTCTGAGATCACTAGTCTACTCTACACTGGGGGTCTGATCAGTAAAAAAGAATTATCTTTAATCATTTGTAAATAGAAAAAACATGGTCCTTGAAATCCCTCTCAGAGAATGATTGGCCTCGGAACCAAAATCTGTTTCCCAATTATCAGTTGGATGGGGCGTGTGTAAAGTGGATTCCTGCCTATTCACATGTAAGTCAGCTGGTGGTCAACCTGCATTAAATACATGGATCATTTAAAAAACATTGTACGTTTGGTTGTTTACTCAGATTGAACTTTGACGTTATAGTAACCAAATTTTTCTGTAGACCTAAGTAGAAATTAATAGTTGAACAACCTCATCATAAATGTGTAGGCTTTTTCAGCAGATTCGTGTGAGCATATTGTAAGCTTCCCAAAATACCCACAACTCAGACTCTTTAAACTGCTTCCATGCTTGGGCTGACCAACAACAGAAGAAGAAAATGCCACCGCAGTACCTGGTAGAAATCCTGAAGCTTTCCATGCTAGCAGTACTTTCCAGTCTTTCCGCTGTCAGGAACGGCATAGAAGATAGGAAGCCAACTGCAGAAGGCGATGCAGAGCCTACTGTTTTTCCCCCCACTGAATCCTGCCTACCTCGTCCTCTTGGGTTGGCGTACCTGGACAGCCGATGGTGACGCATGCAGCTTATTTAACTAGGGGAGGAAAAATGCGAAATGGTGGCTGCCTTATTGAAGTTGAAATGCCCAGAAGAGCTGGCGTAGGCAATGCGATTGGAACCGTAATACGTCTGTGTGCCCGAATTGCATTAGAAAGCTAAATGAGATTATAGTTGTTTATTTCCAGTGAAGTGGCCGCGTAATCAGGCTAGGCTGTGAGTGTTGATTGGCGGAGGGGATGACAATGAAGGAGGAATTAGCACTGGTCCTGTGCGGTGGTTTCATGTTCAGGTCATGCGTTCTGTTTTTATGTACCATAGAGATTTCCGGTTGGACGGTAGGAGGCGTTTTGTAAAGCTGATGAACGCTTTGTGGCAGCTTACATTACAATACATGTTAAACCAACAGTGATTAGCGTATTAAACAATGAGGGAAATTTTAAGTGTAATTAGCATAAACAGAGCACAGTATGCTCATCAAGTAAAGCGGAACTCATACAGTGGCTGTACACAGTGCAGTCAAATGGCCATTTAAACAAGTCATAGATTTTAAAATGAAAAGAACTGGATAAAAGACATGCAGAAAAGACTCCTAACAACCACCCTGAAGACCAGGAAGACCACCACACTTTCATCTTTGAGAGAGAGGAGAAGCTCAAGTCCGTCCACTCCTGCTTCAGATTCTGGGACCATCCCAGGTGTGTTCTGTCCATTCCTTCTTCCACTAGTGAGATGACACCTCAACACTATGGAGTTCTGAAAGGAGGTGTAGCTGTTTCCAGAAGCTTCCTCAATGAGAAAAGGAGACACAGCACATCAAACACGGAGCTCCTGGAATAGTAGCGATAGTGAACAGATGGTACAAAGGAACGAAAGTGAAGAATAGATAGGGACAGTAAGAAGAAATAGAAGTTGGGGAAAAGGTAATAAAAAAAAATATCGGTAATAGAAAAAGAAGAAAATAAAGAAAAAAGAGAAAGCAATAGTGTGAAAGACATAGAGAGAAAAAGAATGGACCAAAGAAGCAAAGAGGGAAAGATAAAGAGACGTTAGGACAGTTAGAGAAAGAAAGAGAGGCAAGCAGCTTTAATCCACATCAAACTCTAGAAACAAACAACACACAACTTTAAATAGTCAGACCCCACACTACCACACCCGTACACTACCATACTCCCACACTACCACACCGTTACTTTACAAATTCAGGACAAACCCATCCTGATCGTCAGGTTCACAAATAAAACTCCCAAACCCCCACACAGCAAAAAAAGAATCCACATCATCAGTAAGTTTATAAAAAGCATATTCCAACCGGAGTCGCTGTAGGACAAAACCCCTCGCCATCAGCAAAGGATCCGTCCCCCCACGTCCCCTAACCTTGTTCTTCCTACTGCACCAGATCGCCAGTTTTGCAGTAGCGAACAAAAAGTTCAGAAGAACTACCCTCTCTTTCCTGGGAACAGAGTACTTGGGCCCATAAATAAACAAACTGGGCTCAAAGGAACCTAAAAACATTATTCCCCAGTTCTGCACCGCCCGCAGTAACAGACACAAACGGGGACACTGAAGGAATAGATGGAAAACCGTCTCAGTGACCCCGCAAAAAGGACAACCCTCCCCAACCAACGGATCAAGTCGTGCCACATGTCTGTTTGTAGCTAAAATCCCGTGCACAAGTCTCCACTGGAGATCTCCCATTCTCTTTTCAATGGGTCTTTTGTACAGGGACCGCCAGCTACCTTTCGGGGAAGAGCCTGACCCCAAAACCTCAGCCCATTTTGTATCATGTAGGTCCTTCAGAGCCTGGAAGTTCAGAGTCTTCGTGCAGACACAATACAGTGCCCGCTTCGAAAGCCCACTGAAGCTTCCGAGAATCGGGATCTCCAGTGAGAGGAGCTTTCCTCGTCCCTCCTCCCAGCCGTCCCGTTCTACTGTGACCACCAGCTCTGGAGAGGCGGCCAATCCACTGTGATGGTCCTCCACAGGTGTCGCTTCCAAGAAGTCCAGAGCAGAGGCTGAAAGACCAGATCTTACGTGATCCAACACCTGGGAGGCCAGGCGTACTGACCTGAGGCCGGCCAGATTCGCCAGCTGCTCCGCGGTCACCCAGTCAAAACCTCTCCTCAAATGGCAGACCTTACTGACCCCGGCCTCGAGGAGGCTGACCCGTAGTGTTCCAGAAACCTGGGATATTGTGGGAAGGACGGGGTTAAAAAACAGAGGCTCTTCAAACACCCAGTAGGCAGGCGTCGGCTCTTTCCTTGAAAAGGACAAGAGCTGCCATGCCTGCAAAACCGCAGAGTAAAACGGTGTCAGGCCTCCCAAGTCCACAGAGTCCAACGATAGATAAAACAGGTGCCTGTCCAGGCCCATCCGCCCCGCGGAACGAAGGAGAGCGCAGGCCACATCTATCCAGGGATGATGCCCATGATACAGAAAACGCTGCGCTGCCTGCAGGCGCAGAACAGCGACCCTGGAGCGGATGTCGATCAGTCCCTGTCCGCCCTCCTGTACAGGCAGATACAGCACTGCGGCCCTCAACCAGTGCTGCCCACTCCAGAAAAAGTCCACCAGTGCTTTCTGAATGTCCTTGATCAGTCCCCCGGGTGGATTGAGCACTGTGAATTTATGCCACAGGGCTGACGCTATGAGGTTGTTAGCTATCAGAACTCTACCCCTATACGATAACTGGGGGAGCAGCCATGACCACCTAGACAATCGGGCACGAACTTTCTCCACTAAACCCTCCCAATTCTTAATCTTAACGTCCTCTGTTCCCAACCAAACTCCCAATACTTTAAACCCCTTCCTGTCCCACTCTATGGCACCAGGAAGAGGAGGTAGGGGACGCCCTCCGGCTCTGGGTCCACACCACACAGCCTTGGTCTTTCCCCAATTTAACCGAGCAGAAGATGCTCTTTCATAAATCGATAAAGATGCTTTCAGAGCATCAACATCCTCACTATTACGAATCACCACCGTAACATCATCAGCATAGGCGGAAAGTCTGACGGAACTCCCTGCAAACTGCAGACCCACCAACCTTGTCCTTAGCAAACAAAGAAGGGGTTCCACAGCAATAGCATAGAGCTGACCAGAGAGTGGACAGCCTTGCCTTATGCCCCGTCTAACCGGAACCGGGAGACTTAAGCCACCACCCACTTTGATTAAACAGGAGGCATCGGTGTACAATAGCCTGACCCATGACAAAAAAACTCCTCCAAACCCAAGATGCCTCATTGTGCCAAACAGGTACTCATGGTCCACACGGTCAAATGCTTTTTCCTGATCAAGTGAGAGTAGACCAAACTCTGTACCAGACAGACCTGCAAAGTCCATCATGTCCCTAATCAGAAACAAGTTGTCGTAGATGGACCTTTTAGGCACACAGTAGGATTGGTCTATATGTATGAGTGTGTCCAGAGCACCTTTAAGTCTGTTAGCAAGACATCGAGACAGGATTTTGTAATCGGCACAGAGAAGGGACACCGGCCTCCAGTTCTTCAATAGGCAGAGGTCCCCCTTTTTCGGCAGGAGAGAGAGGACAGCCCGCTTGCAGCTCGTTGGGAGTATTTGTCCGTGAAGACTCGCCTGCAGAACGCTAAACAAGTCCTCTCCGATCACTCCCCAGAAAGCCTTGAAAAAGTCCACCGGCAGTCCATCGATTCCTGGGGCCCGACCAGAGTTCAGCTGAAACACCGCCTCCGTGACCTCCTCAAAAGACAGGGCCGCATCCAGGGCTTGACTCCGCCCCTGGTCCAGCTGAGGAAGACCTGAGGACAACGCTTCACAACAAGAGGGATCCAGAGCTTCAGACGCAAACAGAGCAGAATAAAAATCCACAGCCAGCCGACGCAGTTCGACAGGGTCCATGGTAACGGAGCCATCGACTTTGCGCAGCGACGCCAGTGCCTGGTGTCCAGCCGTGGACCGTTCCAAGTCGAAGAAGAACGCAGTGGGAGCATCCATATCGTTCATCGACAGATATCTCGACCTGACAAATGCACCTTTTGCCTTTTCGTGCAGAATGGCAGCAAGTTCCTTCTGTTTGGAAGCCAAGTCCGTCTGAAGTCCAGAAGCACTCTGATTGATCAAAAGGTCATAAATCCTCGCGATGTCCAGCTCAAGGGCTCGAATAGCTGTCCTGAGAGTGGCTGTGGAGTAAGATGTGAAATCCTGACAGAATGTTCTAATCTGTGATTTCCCTACTTCCCACCATTGTATAAGAGTCTCAAACTCCCCTTTCCTTGAAACCCACTCGTGCCAAAACACTTTGAAACTCTCACAAAACGCCTTGTCCTGTAAGAGCTTCCTATTAAAATACCAAACACAGCCTTTTCGTGCATGTGTTACAAACAGAAAGTCCACAGTGCACAGATGGTGATCAGAAAAGCCGGTCGGAGAAATAGCAGACTGACCAGTTCTATGCCTCACACTACAGGAGACATAGAACCTGTCCAGCCTGGCCGCGGAGACCCTCCCCTCAGAGACCTTCACCCATGTGTACTGCTTCACCTGGGGATGCTTCTCTCGCCACACGTCAATCAAGTTAAAACCAGATACAATACTGCTAAGAGCTGCCGCAGACTGTGGGTGTGGTTCCTCTCCATTCCTATCATGGACAAAGTCCAGAGTACAATTCCAGTCCCCGCCCATCACGACAGTATCTCCAGAAGAGACAGACTGTAATATCTGGTCTAATTTGGAGAAGAAGTCCACTCTATCGGGCCCTCTGTTTGGAGCGTACACGTTTATAAAAGTAAACGTGTGCTCGAAGACTGAGGCTCTGACCACGAGCAGGCGCCCCGGTACCACTTCGCTCTTAGAGAGTATTGCAGCCTTCAAGGACGGAGCGAGAAGAACAGCTACACCCAGACTGAGATTAGTACCATGGCTAAGAAAACAATCCCCCTTCCACCACAGGCCATAATCAGCCGCCATGTCGTCAGTGCTATGGGTCTCCTGCAGGAAACAGACATGGAGCTGTTTAAGGCTGAGGAGTTCAGCGAAGAGTGACTGTTTGACCCGATCCCTAAACCCATTAACATTTAGAGATCCCACCCTTAAAACTCCCATGAGTTCAGAAAGAAGGGGGAGGAGACAGTACAGAGAGAGACAGAGAGTACAGACAGAGAAGACCCGTCTCATACGTGTACACTGGTCAGACATGCGCACGGTCAGAGCAGGCTCTAGAACCAGCCTTCACAGATTTAGCTTTCCGAACAGCTGTCACCAACTTCTTTAAGCGAAACCGCTTCTGCCGTGAGAGAACATCGTACCCGACATTCTTCTGAACCTTCAGGACAGAGCAAACGAACTTCTCCAGGTCAGGGAAGAAGTCCCTCACTTCCACAGACCGGCCCTTGGTCTCGTCTAGAAAAGCATTAATCTGATCTACCGTGTACAGCACGTCACCCCCGAACTGACTACAGCCGGCATCAGATATCTCAGACAGCCTGTCCTCCTCCTCCTCCATCTCCTCTTCTACAGACACCACAGATCCTGACTGTGACTCACTGACAGCCTCAGGCTCTACGGGCTCCGCAGAGTCCCGCGCCGCTGTGCTAAACCCGCCAGCGCTCGGCCCAGCTACGACACCACTATCAGTCACCTCACTGACCTCCCCACCATCTCCACCAGTCTGAGCACCAGCTCCACATTCACCCTGACCAGCCTGCATCGTGTTCTCCTCGTTCTCTATAACACTCGCCACCAAGCGTTCACTCACCTCCGCTCCGCGACCTGTCTCCGGGGCGGCGCGTACACCTACACCCGGATCGGGCGGGGGGTTTCCCGCGGTGTCCTCCGCTCCAGCCCCGCTGCGCTCGGCCGAGGTAGAGGCCTGGTCCTCCCGCGGCTCCGCCCGATCTTTCAGCGGACACGCAAAACGCTTATGCCCGATGTCCCCGCACTCGAAACATCGAAGACTGTCCGTGCTAGCGTACACCATGTATGAGCTGTCCCCGTGAGGGACACGGAAAGACACCTCCAGAGTCTTATCGGGGCTGGTTAGAAACATAAACGCCTGGCGCCTAAAGGACAGGACGTGTTTCAGCGCCGCGTTTTTACAGCCGAGCGGGATCATGGTGATCGCGCTGGCCAGTTTACCGAAGCGACCGAGCTCCTTAGCCAGCAGCTCGCTGGGGAGGAAGGGAGGAACGTTGGAGATGGTGACTTTGGTGGCGGGTGTGAGTAACGGGGACACCGGTACGAAGGTCTCCAACACCCAGATACCGCTCTCCACTAACTGGTTAACCAGACGCTCGTCTTTCAGGAACACCACCACGGCTTTATTCATCCGCGAGGCGGAGTAAATGTGCTCATGGCCAACTCTTTCCCCTACAGCCAGAAGCACGTCCTCAACAGTGGCTTCCGCAGCCGGGACACAGCGAAACCCGTTTGCGCGGGACAGGGCATAATTAACCGAGCGGCCGCCTTCGGCGGCAAATAACTGAGCGGTCTACACGTGAAAGAATATAGAAACGAGGGAAAGAAGGGAAGAGGGAAATAGAAATATATAAATATAAGGGCGAAGAGTACACACACTCTCACAGCACAGCTCGCTGCCCTCTCACACACCACGCTCACGCCACCCCACTCCCAGCATGCAGCAGAGAGAGAGAGAGAGAGAGAGAGAGAGAGAGAGAGAGAGAAAGAAAGAAAGAGAGATAAAAGAGAGAGAGAGGGAGGAAGAGAGAGAGAGAGAAAGAGAGAGAGAAAGAGAGAGAGAGAGAAAGAAAAAAATGAGAGAGAGAGACAGACATAGACAGACATAGAGAGACAGAGAGAGAAAGAAAGAGAGAGAGCGAGAGAGAAAGAGAGAGAGAGAGAAAGCGAGAAAGAGAGAGTGAGAGAAAGCGAAAGAGAAAGAGAAAGAGAGAGAAAGAAAAAAATGAGAGAGAGAGAGAGAGAGAGAGAGAGAGACAGAGAGAGAAAAAAAGAGAAAGAGAGAGAGAGAGAGAGACAGAGAAAGTGAGTGAGAGAGAGAGAGAGAGAGAGAGAGAGAGACAGAGAAAGTGAGTGAGAGAGAGACAGAGAGAGAGAGAGAGAGAGAGAGAGAGAGACAGAGAGAGAGAGAGAGAGAGAGAGAGAGAGTTAGAGTTAGAACTACAGACTGAGTTTGTGATGGACCTGCTAAAACTTTCAGAACTCCTCTGAACTCTTCTTTCCGGCGTGAAGGAGTGCAGCGGTCAGTCTTGGAGGTCAGGAGGTGAAGGCTACTGTGGAGAGGCTCCCTGCCCTTGAGAGGAGGCCATTTCTCCTTAGCTTGCTTCATTAGGCTGACGTGCAGCGACTCGCCGGCTGTGGAGGAGTCATACAGAACACAAGCAGGAGGAGACCGAGACAGATGGGCCTTGTTTGCTTGAGGCTAGAGTCCACAGCTGCCCAGGTGAGCTTCAGGTGGAAGGTGGGTAATAAGCAGCAGCGGAGGAGCCTCTGGAGTTCAGAGGAGAACGCTCACTATGAGCTAAGACTGCAGGAAGATCCTCCAGCAAAGTGCAGGGCTGAACCTCAGCCACGACATCAAAGCCTCCAGGATGGACTGGCTGATTAAAGAGCTTCTCCAGCAGCCTGCCCAAACTGCCATTCACTCCAGCACAGCTTCTATGGCTGCTCTGAGGGCAGTAAAGCACCGTGGCCTTGTATTCTGTTTACTTCCTGTTTATGGTTTATGCTGGTGTGGCAGTGTGATGTTGTTACACTAGACTATTCAATTCAGGGATTTTATTTTGAAATCAGAAAGGGCTTTTAACTGTTGGACTTTTTTTTTTTTAACTTTTGCTCCTTCCGTCTCCGCCCTCTCGCCAGGCCCCTCACCTGTTTCTGGCTCCGCCCCTTCCCAGGTGTCTCTCGTTATCTCTTGTTTTATACTCCATGTTTTCCCTTTGTTCACATGTGGGACATGTGGGTGTGATGTCATTGGATGTCCTTGGGACCTCTCTGCCCTGGGCTCTTTCCTATTGGCTCTTGGTGTTGTTTTTTTGGCCCCGGCCTGCTTTCCATTGTGTGCGGCTCTTTACTATATCCCACAGTGAACTGCCTATAGCCACATTGCTGTTAGCCGTGAGTTCAGGTTACCATGTACACTACACTCGGTGTTCCCAGCTCCTCCTCTCTCCCGGACTCCACTTCCCAGAGTGGAACAACCACCTGGAAGACCCGGAAGACCACCAGCACTTTCATCTTTGAGAGAGAGGAGAAGCTCAGTCTCCACTCCTGCTTCAGATCTGAGAACCTCCACAGGTGTTTCTGTCCATCCTTCTTCCACTGTGAGATGACACCTCAACACTATGGAGGTCTGAAAGGAGGTGTAGCTGTTCCAGAAGCTCCTCACTGAGAAACCCCTTCCAGGTGTGGATCATCCAATGACATCACACCCACATGTCCCCAGCCATCCAATCAGCTCCGCTCTAGGTCACCTGAGTTTTAGCCTAGCTGCATCCACTTAGCCTCAGTATATATGCCCCTCTCAGACACGTCCTCATTGCGTTGACCTCTCCTTTGCTTATCCCTTGTTGGCTTTTCTCTTGATCTACTCTCTGGCTATCGCCCTTTCTCTCGTTAGCTAGACCATTCTCTTGTCTAGCCCTTCCACTTCGTTTGTCTCACTGCTGGCCTAGTCTGGTTTTGACCTCTGCATGTCTCTGACCTGGACCTTGTCCCTCCCTCTATGCTTGTCCGTGTGTTGTTGCTGTCCTTGTTTACGTGTGTGCTTAATAAAGCCCGTTTGACTTCGGTTGTCGGACGTCCGTCCTGGTTCAGTTCCTGACAGTTCTAAGCAGCTGAATTAGTTTTACTCAACTCCAAAATCACTTTGATTGAAAGAATTGTTGATGAAAATCCTGTTTGTGAGGTTAAACAACCTTCATTCTTTAAAAACGATTTTATTATTTATGAAAACACATTATATAAATAAATAAATTACAGTATGTTGTTTCGGTTGGGTCAACGAAACACTTGTCTTGCTAAGGGTGGTCAGTAGCTCAGTAGTAACTTAACAAACTGATGTAGATCTAGCTCAAACCTACTTTTTCTACTTTCTTTAGAAGATCGTCAGCACACTGAATTGAATAGGAGTAATAAAGATCAGTCCAATATTAACATCTAATGTAATGTAATCTAATTTTGATGGCTACTCAACGCAGCTGCATTAAACCACCTAGCTTAACATTTTAACATGATACATGAATACATGAAAATAGCCTGTCTAGTTAATTAGAGCTCACTCAAATCACTTTACTGCAACTTTTGCTAAGTATGCTTTAGATTTCCTAAAAGCTACTTAACACAGTTGTGTGGAAACGGTGGGCATAACAGTTATATAGTAAATCCATTATTTCCAAGTGAAAAACGGAATCTTCTAATATTTCATTGGACCACCTTCAGCTGAGCATTGCTATGACAATCTTATACAATGGTGCAAGAGTCATCCAGTCCGATATCTTGTACTGGCCACAGGATAGACGAGTCACTCTGCAAAGTCTTCTCCAGTACTCCCCAAAGACTTTCAGTGCGGTTGATATGGTCAAGGCTCTGTGGTGGCCAGTTCATGATTCCTCATGTTCCCCAATGCACTAAGCTGGATGTACCTTGGCAGTGTCAGCCTGGAATTTGGCCATGCCTTTAAGAAAGAAAAAAGATACTGAAGGGATTTACCTGGCCATTCAGGTGGTCATAGCATTGCCGAGGTCTTGGTCTGGACAATTAAAGACCCCCAGATCATAACACTGCCTCTGAAGGCTTGTACAGTGGACACTATGCATGATGAGTGCATCGCTGTATGCACTACATACCCTGATGCACATATCGCTCTGGAATATGGTCAGTCTGGTCACATGACTATTGTCCATCACTCTAGAGTCCAGTCTTTATGCTGTCTACCAAACTAAGGTCTTCTTTTCTAACTAGCCTCTCTTAGAAGTGTACTCACAGATGCTTTCTTGAATGAAGTGGGCTCAAATTCCCCAGGACACAGTCCAGCATTACGAGTGGAGACCCAACTCCATAATGGCTATGGTTCTGGAATGGGATGTTCAACAAACTCACATAGGTGTGATGGTCACCGGACTGGACAGGTTTCTGGATGTAGCCACATCAGTGTTCAGACACTCTTCCACCAAAGAATTGCACAGTTGGGCCAGATCTGGTGGATGCCTTCCCTGGCACAGTTCAGAGGAGAATTCCCTGTAGACTGTGATTTTCCCACTGCTGGTAGACCCGTATGACCTTACGCTGCTTCCATACACCTGCAGATTCAGCTACTTCCTTCACACTATGGTCTTTGGTCACGCCCACATGCAGTCACTCCTTTTAGCCAATCATTAACATCTGCTCTGGAGCGTTTTCCACACATGGAACAAGACATTCCCTGCACTGTAGCACCTCTTCCCAATCTATGATCCCCTCACTTACACCCCACAGGTAATTACAACCCCATTATCTTCCTGCAGTACCCTCTGGAGGAGCCTGAAGTTACTACCACTCACATGAGGTGAACTTATATACTGTATAACACCGTTTTCCTACTGTAGGGCGTACAACAGGAAAACCTTACATGACTTTAGCTGAGTGACACCCTGTTGAACCCAACGTTAATGTGCCTTTCCTTGCATAATGCACACTGACCCTCTTGAACTGCCATTCATGATTAGTAAATTGGCCATGTTCACCATCTCCACATTCTCCTTTAAGGCTTGGCTCTGCTGAAGGCCTGGCGTGCGGTTTCACGCTGGGATATTGAAAAAGCAATTCAGAAACAGGGCAAAGTGTTGGACCACTCATTAAAAATACATAAGCTTTGAATCCTACTCTTTAACCTCTGTAAAACATATCGGGTAATTTCTGGATGGCTGTGTGAGAGGGTGTTTTCCTCCTCCTACAGTACACGCTCCCTGGGGCCGTGTGTCAAATTGAAAAATAAATCGCTGGAAGGTACTTTTAACCTTCACTGGTTTTCATTATTGCGCTCGTGGTCATTGTTGTATGGGAGGCTTCTCTGTTTTTAGAATTGACTCAGTATTGAATTTCTTCTTTAGTAAGAGAATTTGCAACTAAATTAACCTCAATCATCAGAGTCGGGCCACTGCTGGAGACGGGCTGGTTGTTTAGGCAGATCACGGGCCGAGATCCAGAATTTCACCGTTCTCCTGAAAGCCTGAGGGGTGTAGAAGCACTGTTGTGGAAGCCTATGGAGATTTTGTATGTATGTAAATACGAGCCTTTGGGATGCTCTGATTGTAACTCCCTTGAAGCATAGGCAGACACAAGTGGCTTTCTCACTACTGGTTTACTTGAAGGCGTCTCTCCATTTACATTTACGGCATTTAGCTGACACTCTTATCCAGAGCGACTTACAAGGTTATTCACATTACAGGTAGGCCAGTGTAGTGTTAGGAGTCTTGCCCAAGGACTCTTATTGGTGTAGCACAGCATAGTCACCCAGACCGGGATTCGAACCCCATTCTCCCACATGTGGTGTTGACTACCCACCACTACCCTTGGTGGGTGGTGGTGTTATCTGCTACACCAACCACTCCAAATCCAAATCCACCGCGACTAAACCCACAATATTGGCGAGGAAATAAGCCATGATAGCTTAGCGCCAAACAATAACATGCACAGCATGTGCAATAACATCAGACTCTGGTTCGTGCTTTTATTTCATGTAGGCTGGATTACTGCCATGCTTTGTTCCATGGTCTACCCTCCAGAACCCTTCGCCCTCTGCAGTACATTCAGAACTCCACAGCCAGAGTCTCAGTCCGCGCACATCACCCTCATCCTTCTTCAGCTACACTGGCTACCAGTTACAGAGCGTATCCCCTATAAGATCCTGCTCCTGACCTTTAAAGCCCTGCACGGACTAGCACCCACCTATCTGTCAGGCCTCCTACATTCTTACGCCCCATCACGTAAGCTAAGGTCTTCTGACTCTGGTCTCTTGGCTGTGGCTAGGTCCAGGCTTTCCTCTATGGGTCATTTAGTGTTGCTGCACCCCCCAAACTCTGGAACTCCCTACCTTCATCTATACGCACTTCACCTTCTCTTTCCGTCCTCAACAGTCACTCATCTTTTCATGATTAATTTTCTTTGTTTGTTTTTTTGGTTATTTTTGTGTTTGTAAAGCATCTTTGGGTTTGTAAAAGGCACTATGGAAGTGTAACCCATTATTATTATTATTATTATTTGACTAAAATGAAACACGCACAACAAATACCTCGTTGGCTGCATGCTACGAACAAGGGAATCATCCTTGAATCATTAAGGTGGAGGTTTCCTTAGACCATTCATACGAAATATAAACCACTGCAACCAGTGTAAACTTTACCGAGGCCCAAGAGACATTGCGCATGCTGCTAGCTTGCAGGTAAAGCTAAATTGTCCAAAACACTTTTCACACGACTGAACAGAGATTTCAAAATCAAAGTACTGTTGCTGGTACAAAATGAAATATGTATTGCAATGCAACTTAAACTCTTATTAATGAAATAAATTCTATACATAATGTAAACAATGTAGTTGCAACAGTTACACTGATGCTCACATGTTGGCCAGAAATCAAATCCAAACAGTGTCCTACCTTCTCCCAAAGGTAGGCAGCCATGGGCTGGAGCTTTGGGATCCAACCCTGTGACCGGAAGATTGCTGGTTTGATACCCTGAGCCAACAGGACATGACTGAATTGGCTTGGAGCAAGGTGCCTAACTGTTCTCTGGTGAAGTTGATTCTTTCTCTCTTGCCACTCAAAGGAGAGACAAACGACAGGCTGAGGGCTTGAGTTGTAGAGTTGCAATCGGAGGAGGTCTCAGCTCTTATCCGAAAAAAGGATCCAGACACATAGTTTTTATAGCCCAACTCACCCACTTCAGGTTATAGGCTTGGGATTAGGCATGTTGGTGTTGTTTCACCAGATGGTCGACTTTCCTAACCAATAATAACCTAAAGGTATTTAAGCTTTAATCTACAGCTAAACACCTCCGGTGATACCACTTTCCCAGGACACCGATCCTGTCCTAAATCCGTACAATACAAGTTCACATCTGTGAACGCAACTCTATATATAAACCAACAACGATATGTAGAATTTTGAACATAAACACACTTTTACACAAACACTGATATCCAGACACTGGGTGCCTGTCAAGGCAAAAGACTCCGGGTCTAACCTTGCAAAGCGTTCTGCCTTGAGTTAAAAGCATTCTACCATGAGTTAAAAGTCAAGGCAGAATGTTTATTGAACAGGGAAGTGAACAAACTAAGCAGCAATGCAGATACAGCAACAGGGGTAGGGCTAGAAAACGTAGTCGAGGCAGGCACAGCCAAAACCAAAAGAGACAATCAGCGGAGGAAATCAAGTAAGGAGGAAAAGGCAAAGGGGTAGTCGATAACCCCTTAAAAGAGATCAAGAACCAGAAAAAAGAGATAACACACAGAAAGAACGCTCAGGATTGTTGGCAAAGCTTCGCAAAAGCTGAAGTGCCGTGGAGAGGTATGAATGGAGGGCGTAAATTAAGTTCAGCTGTCTGCTAAAACTCCGGTGATGGAGAGCGAAGCGGATTGGACGCGGGCGTGGCGTCATCGAGCATTGCCCTCTGAGAAGTTGAGTCCGGAGAAGCACGGGAGCAGGGAAAACCCGGAAGCGTGACAGTGCCATGGTTTGGGCTGCCTTGTTGTGCTCACTGCCCCATTTTGTCTGTGTGTAAATGACCCGAGTGTTTCACTCCATGGATGGGTTAATTATGGAGGACAAATTCCCCTATCAAGGGTCAATGATTCTACACCGGACATATTTCAAAAACTTTGAGATCAAAGCTCCCTTCCGGACTCCCTATTTACTTACACCCATGGCTTTTCCTAGTCATGCCTACTTTTCTCCAATTTCATATTTTTGCCATAATGTCATAAGTTTGTTTTTAGGGAGCCCTCAGGATCTTGTTGTCGAGCCATACATGCAGCAGTCGTGGGCTGGAGGTTAGGGAATCAGGCTTGTGACTGGAAGGTCACTGGTTTGATTCCATGAACCGACAGGACACAACTTCAGCGACCTTGAACAAGGCACCTAACCCACAACTGCTCCCCAGTCACCATGGGCAGGGCTGCCCACTGCTCCAGGCAATTGTTCTCACTGCCCCCTAGTGTGTGTATGTAGGTGATGCAAATCATTCTCTGGGTAGAATGCTTTAAGACAACACCCACATGAGCACACTGCATACACAGTGCCCAGGGAGCGACTGGGGGTTTAGGTGCCATGCTCATGCGTACTTCAGAATCGAACCAGCAACCCTACGGTTACCAGATTGGTTCCCTTACCCCCAACCCACAACTTTACATTACAGATGGGTTAAATGCAGAAGACCAATTCAAGCACGTTTGGCAATTGGTTCTAAATTCTAATATTAGTTAATTAGGGGGTCCTCGGACCCCTGCTGTATTTATACTACAGCACATTGCGACTCTCTTGCTACCAAACAACAGACAGAAAAACGTTAGCTCATTTTAATAGCCGCTGCTGAGCTAAACAAAACCTAACAAGCTGTGTGGTGAAACACCAAGACAACAGTACTGTACAGTTGAGACCTGAACACTTGTCACACTTCACACCCACCCCCCCCCACCGCTCCTCTGGACTCCAGCCCCCAGAGTTCACCAGTCTGTGATGTCACGGCCACATGCTCACCACCAGCCACTCGTATACCACCATCACGCTTATCGTCCCGGAGTTCTAACCACACACACCTGCTCTGATTCCAGTTTGTATTTTGCTGTCTACAGGTGCTGCCCTTTGCAACGGGCCTGTTGTTCAAACTTGTTGGTGTTTTTACTCAGCATCTGTCTGGTCAGTCTTTCGAGGACTACAGCAGCACATCTCTGAGTGATGGAGAGGGGTGGAGGCACAATGTAACGATAAAGAGACGAACCTTGACACGAGCAGAGCTAAACTCAACACCCAAATCTTAGCAAACATCCCAGGAGGGGTTATAACACAGCCAAAAACCATGAGACAAGCGAAAACTCAAAACCAAACTACCAAACAGAGCCAGCAAACAAGTTTAGGGGAGAACCAAGAGACAAAGGAAAGTCAAAACCAGAGAGCGGAGACTGAGGGCTCCACCTCAGCACCACCTCGCAAACAGACCAGTATATACATAAGCAACATGATTAGAGATGGGTGAGATGACTTAGACCTGGGATTGTCGTTGTCATGCGGAGATGGCTGATGGGTATGACAGTTTGGAGTGTTGGAGGTAGGGGGTGAACCTGGAAGCGTAAGACACAACCCACCCAGCCACCCAGAGAACCCGAGGACAGTTATACAGTCTCAGCCATAGATGGCGGGGGAATCTCTGGGGATCTAACTAGTGATAAGGCCCACCTTTCAGACAGTCGGGCCCCCCGTGGGGTGGGAGACGGCGGCCGCTGGTACATACCCAAAGAATCGAAAACATAACCGCAAACTCATCTTAGCTGCTTAACCTCGTTTGGGGTAAGTGGGAAAAACCAAGTGGTTGGTTTTCTCACTGCTGCTGGACTGAGCACTTAGGGACGTAAGGTGTTGAGTTTAGATTAGCAGTCTTTCCAGAATAACAAAGCTGTCCTCTCCATGGACCAGGTCCAGCAGAGGGAGAGAGAGAGAGAGCGAGAGAGAGAGAAACAGAGAGAGACAGAGAGAAAGAGAGAGTGAGAGAGAGAGAGAGAGAGAGAGAGAGAGAGAGCCTGGCATTAAAATCATTCGACTCATTTGCATGTGTTGTGGTTGAGCCTCAAGGCCCCAGCAGTTCCATATCAGCCCTTCTAACACACTCTCGCGCACACATACACTCTCGCGCACACACACTCGCGCACACATGCTATTCTCCAGTGACTTCAGCTCCCCACACTAATTTATGCCAGTCTGATTCCGCCTCAGATTGCGTTTCCGCCAGCTGTGAGCGGAACATGACAGCCGAGATATGAGATCCTTTGGTTAACATTATCAGTGTAATTTCCATAAAATTGTGGGAACTTTTATTTATTTATTTCAAATGGAAAACGTTATTAATTCATAAGTCAATGTGAGTTTCATCCCACAGCGCGTTAAACTGCTCAGCCTGTAGGCCTGCTTTTCCACACTGCGCATACAGCAATACCAGGTATCAGTGCGTTTTCACGGTACGCAGATTAAGAACCTACAACAGCAGGTGGCTCATGGCTGGTCCGGGGTCCACCTGAGGAGGTTGGGTTCCGCCCTTGAGCCGGGTTCCTCTCGAGGTTTCTTCCTCACTCAGGGGAGGTTTTCCTCGCCACAGTTGCCCAAGGGGGGACCCCGTTTCCCTTTCCTACGTTTGTACATTAACTCTGTGTTTTTCTCTTCCTTTATAACAAACTGATTTTCTGTGAAGCTGCTTGGTTGTAAAAAGTGCTATACAAATAAATAATGATTGATTGATTGATTGATTGATTGATTGATTGACCATGTGTAAGAGTAGTTTCTACTGTCAGAGGTTGGTAGAGTGGCCTTAAACCAAACTCCAGCAGAACTTTTGATACATGCCTAATACATAGTAACTGGAAGCACATTTGTGAGGTCAGACACTGATGTTGAACGAGAAGGTCATCCCAAACTCATCCCAAAGTCATTCTATTGGGTGAAGGTCAGGACTCTGTGCAGGCCGGTCCAGTTCCTCCACACCAGACTCCCTCACCCATGTCTTTATGGAGCTTGCTCTGTGCACTGGTGTGCGGTCATGTTGGAACAGGAAGGGGCCGTCCCCAAACTGTCCCCACAAAGTTGGGAGGATGGAATGGCCCAGAGTCTCTTGGTCTGCTGAAGCATTAAGAGTTCCTCTCACTGGAAGTAAGGGGCGGAGCCCAACTCCTGAGCCATGCCCCCACACCATAATCCCCCCTCCACCAAACTTTACACTCGGCACAGTACAGTCAGACAAGTACCGTTCTCCTGGTACCGCCAAACCCAGACTCGTCCATCGGATTGCCAGACGGAGAAGCGTGATTGGTCACTCCAGAGAACACGCCTCCACTGCTCTAGAGTCCAGGGGCGGAGCTTTACACCACTGCACTCCACGCTCTGCACTGCGCTTGGTGATGTAAGGCTGGGATGCAGCTGCTCGCCATGGAAACGTATTCCATAAAGCTCTACACACTGTTCCTGAGCTGATCTAGAGGTCTGTAGTGATAGACTCTGTAGGAAGTTGGTGACCTTTGCTCACTATGACCCTCAGCATCCGCTGACCCCGCTCTGTCATTGTACATGGTCTACCACTTCCTGGCTGAGTAGCTGTGATTCCCAATTACTCCCACTGTGTTCTAATCCCACTGACAGTGGACTGTGGAATATTTAGTAGGGAGAAAATTTCACTCACTGGACTTGTAGCACAGGTGGCATCCTATCACGGTTCCACGCTGGAATTCACTGAGCTTCTGAGAGCGACCCATTCTCTCACTAATGTAGGAGCAGCGTGCATGTCTAGGTGCTTGGTTGTATACACCTGTGGCCATGGAAGTGATGGGAACACCTGAACTCAATGATTTGGATAGGTGAGTGAATACTTTTGGCAATGTAGCATGGCTAACTCACCTCCGTGGCTTCAGCAGGTGTGTGGTGGATGCTGGGTTTGTCCAGCCCCCTCTATTTCTACATCCTCGTTCGGATTTATAAGGTTCTGTTTTCCTCTGAGCACCAAAAAGGAAATGTCTGATGTGAGCTTCGGGAACGTCTGCGAGGTCTCGCTCCCACGAGGCACCATCCACAATGCTGTGGCCTTTCCCAATATTAAACCCACTGGTAATGGGAAATTCTCCTCGTGGTGTATTTAACCGTTTGGACTGCTCACAGTGATAATGTGCTTATTATAGGGAAATGGAAATAGCTTTGTTAAATCATATCTCACCCAGCAACGAGACTTTAATCAGTCTGGCTTGCTTTGACATTTTGAATTATTAGGTGCATCGCAAACTGGGACTCTTATCATAGTTGAATATTTCATCGGGGGAAATCAGACAGGGCTGCGGATTATTAATTCTCTGCGATGGCGCTACCAAAATGACAGTCATCTTGGGTTAATTTCCAACTGTTCCATGGAAGATTGCGTTTCCTGGTGCTTTCTGTGCTCCCCCCCAGCCGTCCCCGTCCCCCCCAACCCCCACCCTTCAGCAGAGAATTAGGCGTGACATGGTTTCGATGACATGCAGATCGTATGCAAATGACTGTTGGTAAATGATTTCAATTATTCTTAGCCGAGCGCCGAGTGCTCCGTGCTGTCGGGGATAAACTGTGACAGCTCACGCTGTAATAGGATCATCAGCAACACTGGGCAACTCTGCTGACGATGGCGCCTCCAGCTACCGTGTTCACCATGCAAAATCACCTGTTGTCATTAAAAATAAACAGAATACAGAATATAAACCCACATTGTTATGAATTCATTAGCATTCGTTTTCTGGAGGAGCTCATATCAGTAAGATGAATAATCAAACCTGTTACGTGAGCAGGAGTGAGGGAGGAGATCAACCACAGACACATAGAGCCAGCTGGGGCTGATGGAGGGAAGAACCAGAGGTGGGTAGAACACGCGGTCCGGTGAACGTCTCGTCTCCGGCCTTCCTAACAGAACTTCCCAACACAGCCAGCACCTGTCCATCCACTCTTCATCCACTCCTTTAGGAAGTCCTGCTCTGTACTTCTACACACTGGCCACTTTATTAGAAACACCTGCCATGAGCTTTCACCCCCTGGCCACTTTATTAGAAACACCTGCCATGAGCTTTCAATCACTGGCCACTTTGTTAGAAACACCAACCTTGCACTTCTACACACTGGCCACTTTATTAGAAACACCAACCTTGCATTTCTACACACTGGCCACTTTATTAGAAACACTAACCTTGCACTTCTACACACTGGCCACTTTATTAGAAAGACTTTTTTTTATTTCCTGTGATAAAACAGTCACCATTCCCATCACCCCATCACCTCCCTGTTACACCACCATCACCCCATCTCCTCCCTGTTACACCACCATCACCCCATCACCTCCCTGTTACACCACCGCCACCCCATCACCTTCCTGTCACACCATTACCACCCTATCTCCTCCCTGTTACACCACCGCCACCCTACCTCCTCCCTGTTTCACCACCGCCACCCTATCTCCTCCGTTTCACCCCCGCCACCCCATCACCTCCCTGTTACATCACCGCCACCCCATCACCTTCCTGTTACACCATTACCACAATATCTATTCCCTGTTCCACCACCACCACCTCGTCTCCTTCTGTTCCACCACCACCACCTCATCTCCTTCTGTTCCACCACCGCCACCCCGTCTTCTTCCTGCTCCCCATCACCACCCCATCTCCTCCCTGTTCCTCATCCTTATATCAGTCCCACCACAGTTACAAGTACTAGCTACAGTCAGAACCTGCTCAGAACTCCAGCCCAAGTCCTGAGAGTTCTCCCTCTCCCTCAGCCCCTTCCCTCATACTACTACCCGTGTTGAAGACACAATCAAAGCTTACACATGATAATCTGTGGAACCACAGAGGTCATTCAGGTCCAGTCAAGGTCACTCCACCATTCATTAACATACAGCCTCAGAGAGCGGAACTGTTCCAGGTGTGAACTGAAGAGATCAGCTCTGCATTACCTGTCATCTCAAACTGCGTGTCAGTGAAGGTGAGAGCACATACGGAGGTGTGTATGTAGGGGGGGGGTTCCCCACAGCTGCTGTGTGTGTGTGTGTGTATATGTGTGCGGTGTGTGTTGGGGTGTGTGCGGTGTGTGTTGGGGTGTGTGTAATCCTGCAGTAAGAGATTTATTACAGTCTGCAGGTCGGAGAGATTTTACTCCATCTGTTTAGAGCATACGGTTTTAAAGCTCTCTCTCTGTCTCTCTCTCTCTCTCTCTCTCTCTGTCTCTCTCTGTCTCTCTCTGTCTCTCTCTGTCTCTCTCTATCTCTCTCTCTCTCTCTGCTTTTCTTTTTCTCTCACACATTCTTTTCCTTTTCTCTCTCTCCTTTCTCTTTCTTTCCTTCTCTCTTTCTTTCCTTCTCTCTCTTTTCTTCTCTCTGTCTTTCCTTCTCTCTTTCTCTCAGACATTCTTTTCTTCTCTTTCTCTTTTTCCCTCTATCTCTCCTTTCTCTCTCTCTCTCTTTCTTTCTTTCCCCTTCTCTCTCTCTTTCCTTTTCTCTTTCCTTCTCCCTCTCTCTTTCTCTCTGTACTCCACACATAGTCTAGAAGAGAAGAACAAAGATGGAGAGAGAAGTTCTGGGGTCAGGCAGGAGCGAAGAGCGAACGTAACACCAGTGAGGCATTTCAACAGGCGAGAGACCTCAGAGAGCTGACGAGGCTGAAGTCTGCTACTCCTACTGTACATACCTTTTCCCATTCCACCTCCCTTTTGGAATACTACTCCTCCCATCCCTATTCCTCTTACCACTACTCCTCCCATCCCTATTCCTCTTACCACTATTCCTCCCATCCCTATTCCTCTTACCACTACTCCTCCCATCCCTATTCCTCTAACCACTATTCCTCCCATCCCTATTCCTCTTACCACTACTCCTCCCATCCCTATTCCTCTTACCACTATTCCTCCCATCCCTATTCCTCTTACCACTATTCCTCCCATCACCATTCCTCTTACTACTATTCCTCCCATCACTATTCCTCTTACCACTATTCCTCCCATCCCTATTCCTCTTACCACTACTCCTCCCATCCCTATTCCTCTTACCACTACTCCTCCCATCCCTATTCCTCTTACCACTACTCCTCCCATCCCTATTCCTCTTACCACTACTCCTCCCATCCCTATTCCTCTTACTACTATTCCTCCCATCCCTATTCCTCTTACCACTATTCCTCCCATCCCTATTCCTCTTACCACTACTCCTCCCATCCCTATTCCTCTTACCACTATTCCTCCCATCCCTATTCCTCTTACCACTATTCCTCCCATCCCTATTCCTCTTACCACTATTCCTCCCATCCCTATTCCTCTTACCACTATTCCTCCCATCACCATTCCTCTTACTACTATTCCTCCCATCCCTATTCCTCTTACCACTATTCCTCCCATCCCTATTCCTCTTACCACTACTCCTCCCATCCCTATTCCTCTTAGCACTATTCCTCCCATCCCTATTCCTCTTACCACTACTCCTCCCATCCCTATTCCTCTTACCACTATTCCTCCCATCGCTATTCCTCTTACCACTATTCCTCCCATCCCTATTCCTCTTACCACTATTCCTCCCATCACCATTCCTCTTACTACTATTCCTCCCATCCCTATTCCTCTTACCACTATTCCTCCCATCACTATTCCTCTTACTACTACTCCTCCCATCTCTGTTCCTCTTACCACTACTCCTCCCATCCCTATTCCTCTTACCACTATTCCTCCCATCGCTATTCCTCTTACCACTATTCCTCCCATCATTATTCCTCTTACCACTACTCCTCCCATCACTATTCCTCTTACCACTACTCCTCCCATCACTATTCCTCTTACCACTATTCCTCCCATCACTATTCCTCCCATCCCTATTCCTCCTACCACTACTCCTCCCATCCCTATTCCTCCCATCCCTATTCCTCCTACCACTACTCCTCCCATCCCTATTCCTCTTACTACTACTCCTCCCATCTCTGTTCCTCTTACCACTATTCCTCCCATCATTATTCCTCTTACCACTACTCCTCCCATCACTATTCCTCTTACCACTACTCCTCCCATCCCTATTCCTCTTACCACTACTCCTGCCATCACTATTCCTCTTACCACTACTCCTCCCATCCCTATTCCTCTTACCACTACTCCTCCCATCCCTATTCCTCTTACCACTACTCCTCCCATCCCTATTCCTCCTACCACTACTCCTCCCATCCCTATTCCTCTTACCACTACTCCTCCCATCACTATTCCTCTTACCACTATTCCTCCCATCCCTATTCCTCTTACCACTACTCCTCCCATCCCTATTCCTCTTACCACTACTCCTCCCATCCCTATTCCTCCTACCACTACTCCTACCATCTCTGTTCCTCTTACCACTATTCCTCCCATCATTATTCCTCTTACCACTACTCCTCCCATCACTATTCCTCTTACCACTACTCCTCCCATCCCTATTCCTCTTACCACTACTCCTGCCATCACTATTCCTCTTACCACTACTCCTCCCATCCCTATTCCTCTTACCACTACTCCTCCCATCCCTATTCCTCCTACCACTACTCCTACCATCCCTATTCCTCTTACTACTACTCCTCCCATCCCTATTCCTCTTACTACTACTCCTCCCATCCCTATTCCTCCTACCACTACTCCTCCCATCCCTATTCCTCTTACCACTACTCCTGCCATCACTATTCCTCTTACCACTACTCCTCCCATCCCTATTCCTCTTACCACTACTCCTCCCATCCCTATTCCTCTTACCACTATTACTCCCATCCCTATTCCTCTTACCACTACTCCTCCCATCCCTATTCCTCTTACCACTACTCCTCCCATCCCTATTCCTCCTACCACTACTCCTACCATCCCTATTCCTCTTACTACTACTCCTCCCATCCCTATTCCTCTTACTACTACTCCTCCCATCCCTATTCCTCCTACCACTACTCCTCCCATCCCTATTCCTCTTACTACTACTCCTCCCATCCCTATTCCTCTTACCACTATTCCTCCCATCCCTATTCCTCCCATCACTATTCCTCTTACCACTACTCCTCCCATCACTCTTCCTCCTACCACTACTCCTCCCATCCCTATTCCTCCCATCACTCTTCCTCCTACCACTACTCCTCCCATCCCTGTTCCTCCCATCACTACTCCTCTTACCACTATTCCTCCCATCCCTATTCCTCTTACCACTATTCCTCCCATCCCTATTCCTCTTACCACTATTCCTCCCATCACTATTCCGCTTACCACTATTCCTCCCATCCCTACTCCTCTTACCACTATTCCTCCCATCCCTATTCCTCTTACCACTATTCCTCCCATCCCTATTCCTCTTACTACTATTCCTCCCATCACTATTCCTCTTACCACTACTCCTCCCATCCCTATTCCTCTTACCACTATTACTCCCATCCCTATTCCTCTTACCACTATTACTCCCATCCCTATTCCTCTTACCACTACTCCTCCCATCCCTATTCCTCTTACCACTACTCCTCCCATCATTATTCCTCTTACCACTACTCCTCCCATCCCTATTCTTCTTACTACTACTCCTCCCATCCCTATTCCTCTTACCACTACTCCTCCCATCACTATTCCTCTTACCACTATTCCTTCCATCACTCTTCCTCTTACCACTATTCCTCCCATCCCTATTCCTCTTACCACTATTCCTCCCATCACTATCTCTCTCTCTCTGCCTGTCTCTGTGTACTTGTCTCTCTCTGTTTGTATGGTGAATGGGGATTCATCATTCTGAAACTGGTCTGAGTATGTTTGCTCTGAGTACACGCTGTAGGAGGGAGGTTTTGTCAGTGACTGCAGTTTCCCCACAGCAAACACACTAAGAAACTGAAACGCCCCGAGGTCAAAAACAGACACCGGCCAATTTGACAACTCCATCGGTTTATATACCATAGTCTATAGAGACGCCGCTTGCCACCAGGTAAGGCGGGCAACTGCCAGGCCAGATGGGGGCCCTCGAGGGCTGACAAACATATACTACAGTTCCAATCACTTCCATGGCCACAGGTGTATAAAACCACACCCCTAGTCATGCACACTGCTCCTACAGACATTAGTGAGAGAATGGGTCAGGAGTTCAGTGAATTCCAGCATGGTAGGATGCCACATGTGCTACAAGTCCAGTTGTGAAATTACCTCCCTACTAAATATTCCACAGTCCACTGTCAGTGGGATTAAAACACAGTAAGAGAAATTGGGAATGATAGCAGCTCAGCCACGAAGTGCTAGACCATGTACAATGACTGAGATGCTAGGCTGGCAATGGACGCTAGGGGTCATAGTGAGCAGGGGTCACCAACTTTCTGCAGAGTCCATCACTACAGACCTCCAAACGTCATGTGTCCTTCAGATCAGCTCAGGAACAGTGTGTAGAGCTTCATGGAATGGGTTTCCATGGCCTAGCAGCTGCGTCTGAGCCTCACATCACCAAGTGCAGTGCAAAGCATGGAATGCAGTGGTGTAAAGCTCCGCCCCTGGACTCTAGAGCAGTGGAGACGTATTCTCTGGAGTGACCAATCACACTTCACCATCTGGCAATCTGGGTTTGCCTGTTGCCAGGAGAACGGTCCTTGTCTGACTGTACTGTGCCGAGTGTAAAGTTTGGTGGAGGTGGGGTTATGGTGTGGGGGTTGAGGTTCAGGAGTTGGGCTCCGCCCCTTAGTTCCAGTGAGAGGAACTCTTAATGCTTCAGCAGACCAAGAGACTCTGGACCATTCCATCCTCCCAACTTTGTGTGGACAGTTTGGGGACGGCCCCTTCCTGTTCCAACATGACCGCACACCAGTGCACAGAGCAAGCTCCATAAAGACATGGATGAGCGAGTCTGGTGTGGAGGAACTGGCCTGCACCTCAACCGGAAAGAACACGTTAGAGCTGGATTAGAGCGGAGACTGAGAGCCAGGCCTTCTCGTCCAACATCACTGTCTAACCTCACAAATGTGCTTCTGGAAGAATGGTTAAAAATTCCCATAACCACATTCCTAAACCTTGTGGAAAGCCTTCCCAGAAGGGTGGGCCGTTATCATATTATACCCTATGGATTAGGAATGGGACGTCAGTCAAATTTATATGCATGTGAAGGCAGACAAGCGAATACTTTAGGCCACCTACTGGATCTCTAATGATGTTTGCTCAGACGATGCCTAGGCCAGCTGCCACTTTCAAGAATGGGGCTCGAACACACCAACACACCCGGGTACCAGATCCTGCTACGATAAACACAGTATAGACAAATATGCGGAAAATCAATAGAGAGCAGGCGGTAGACGTTCAGTATCGAGCCTGACTTCAAACACTGCCTTCAGCGCGGCGTTTCTCAGCATCAGTCATTGTAAAGTTGTTTGCCTTTGCTAACAGACAGAGCCGAGCATTCCCAAAGGCACGGCAGCCGTGAGATCTTTCTCTCTGTTGAAACGAGAGAGAACACATTCATACGATCCACCCTTTCCCATCTTCCAAAGACCGGAGCGACGCCGCTGTGATGTGTCTTTTCTCCAGACCTACCTCCAGATTCGGTGAGGTTTACGGTGAGTATAAAAGCCAAAGGCAAACATCATTACGCTGTCTGGGGAGAGAAAAAGGGAAAGGAGCGAGCTCACAAATGAGATTATCCCCAGTGCATTTCAGAATGTATAAAGTCCATTATCTGGTGAGAGCTCTGTAAAGACCGAGGCCGCAATGATATTAATATTCTCAATGCTAGAAAGTGGAACGCATGCAGCCGAGGGGAAGTCTCACAGGAGCCGCTTACCTAAAGGTTAGCAAATCAAGATAGCTCTCAAGGCTGCTGATTCGGGCACCTCGGGGGAGAGCGCTCAGGCTACGCGGTGCTCCTCTTTGACTTCTGGAAACTTTGGAAGACTTGAGGTTATGTTACTTTGTGTGCTTTTGCCCCTACAGCGAAGGAATGCATTAGCCCTCGCTTGTAGTCCCAGCGCTACTGGGACATCGACAATTCCTAGCCGGGATGGTGGGTTGCGGAGGGTGGGAGGGAGGAAATCAATTCCGCATGTGTTTGCAAATACGTACCGATGCTATATTTTGGGAAGACCTGCAGATGCATGTCGTCCATGTGTTATAGTCCAATGTGCAAAATGTGAAAATGTGAAACCTATATAGCGATATTCATCACACTCTGAAATGAGGAGCCCACGGTTTGTGGGGACCCCCGACAGGCATGCTGAAGTATGCCCTGTAGGCCTCACACATCTTAGCAGACACGCTCTCACAGAGTACCTTTTCACTCCCGAACTCCGTTTCCCAGAGTGCACTGCCCGGTGACGTCACCCTCTCATGTCCCCAGTCACCTCATTCCCATGCACCGCCTCTCCAGAGTACTGATTGCTTACGCCTGCTGATCCTTCCCCATGCTGCGTTTGAACCACACGCTCACTCTCACGTCGAAGCCTCTGAGCATTTCTCCCTCGTCTTTCTCTTTCCTATCTCCGGCTCTGACTCCGACTCCCTCTCTTTGCGTCTCCCCTGGTTCTGGTCGCCTGTTTGCTCATATCGCTGGTTTTGACCCTCCATCTGTTCTCCTGACTCCTCTCTTGGTTTACCCCTTGTTACTCGTTAGCTTGTTTATCTGATGTGCTGGTTTTGACCTGACTCTCCGCTTGACCTCGCATCAGCCTGTTGTTATGCTTGTTCGTGCTTTGTTGCAGTGCTTAGTCACTGAGTACTTTGCTCCTGACACTTGGGTCCTGATAAACTGGACACAGACGTAGCAGAAGGTGTCTACAGGAGGCTGCAGCCTCTTGAAGCCTCCAAATCAAGTGTAGCTCTCTATCCACTATCCACTCACTTACTCAACTGGAGCATCAACTGAAATTCACACCTGGATTGTATTGCGTTGTACTCTGCTGGACAGTCCCAACAGTTCTAGAAAGTTCTGGAAACATTCTGAACATTTCTACAAACCTCTGGAAAGTTTCTCACAGTTCCAGAAGCTGCTTAGTTTACCTGGCACTGAATGCAGTTGTACCGGTTGGTTGGTTGGTTGGTTGGGGTTGGTTGATGTGGCATGATAGATATTGCCATTACATGCTAGTGAGCTATCACCCCATGTGATACACAGGGAGTTTGATTCCCCCGGTCTTGGAGACTACGCTGTGCTACACCAATAGAGTCCTTGTGCAAGACTCTACTGTCAGGTCAAGTAGTATTTATTGTCATTTCAAAACCATATACAGTGGTGTACAGTACACAGAGAAACGAAACAACGTTCCTCCAGGACCAAGGTGCTACATAGAACAATAAGTACAATAAATACACAAGACAATTTACAATATACAAAACAGCAAACAATAAAAACACTTCCTCTCTGTATGCTGACTCGTCATTCTTGCTGATTGAGACACCCCACTACCGCCGTTTGCTGTCACAGTCGTGAGTCAGCAAGGTGAACAACAGAAAGGGGGCTGAGCACACAAGCCCTGGGGGGCCCCACTGCTCAGCGTGGTGGTGGCTAGAAGGTGTTTTCGTCCATACGTGAAGCCCCAGTCAGGAAGTCCAGGATCCCAGTTAGAGAGAGAAGATGTTCAGTCCCCAGTGGTATACAAGGTCTGAGGAATATCATATCAGTGTTGAATGCTGAACTAACAGTCTATGACGCATTCAGAACATGAGTTTCCTGTTATCCAGGTGGGGAGCGCCAGGTGAAGGGTGATGGATATGGTGTTTGTCATAGTTTGAGCGGTTTGGGACGTACGCCAAACTGCAGAGATCTAGTGAAGGAGGCAGCAGGCAACAGGTCTTGATTGTGCCGTCATAAAAGCCTCTGAAAGCCACTTCATGATGATGGGTGTGAGTGCAAATGGGACGGGACCAGTCGTAATTGAGGCAGGACACTGAAGACTTCTTCGGCTACGGGTATGATGGTGGTTGCCTTGTATATAGATGTTGCGACTGTGGCACTGCTCTGTAAGTCACTGGCCTGTAAGTCAGCTAAATACCATAAATGTAGATGTTCTAGACATTAGAGAACCTTTCGAAACATCATCGTCCAGAAAAGTTCATCGGGACTAGTAGCATTTAGTTAACGTGAGTCACCTCACAGTAAGGCTGGGTTTGAGCCCGGCTGGGGCCATGGGAGTCCTTTCTGTGTGGAGTTGCATGTTCTCCTCATATCTGTGCGGGTTTCCTCTGGGTGCTGTGGTTCCTCCCACAGTTTACATGCTGCCAGGTGACCTGGAGATGCTAAATTGCCCCCTATGTGTGAATGAGTGTGCATGTCCAGGGTATTTCCTGATAGGCTATAGCAAGCCCCATGACCCAGAAGAATAAGAAGCTCAGAAGATAAAAGAATGAATGAATGAATGAATGGATGGATGGATGGATGGATGGATGGATGAATGAATGAATGAATGAATGAATGAATGAATGAATGAATGAATGGATGGATGGATGGATGGATGGATGGATGGATGGATGGATGGATGAATGAATGAATGAATGTTTGGGTCCTAACAAAAGGCATTCGATAATAAGACTCTTCTAAATGAACAAGATCATTTGCATAATTCACTTCTCAAAGGTCATTGATCTGATGACATCAATGCTACATTTTAAGGCAGTTATGATTTAACACTTGGTAATCATGGAAGCCAGTGGTCTCCAACTCTAGTCCTGGAGAGCTACCATCCTGCACAGTTCCGTTTCAACCAGTGTCCATTAAGCAGCCATGCCTCCTAACTGTGATCATCCATCTACATACCAGCCAATCAGGGACTTTGGACAGAGCTTGTGTTGGCTGGAGTGGATAGATGAGACGATCGGGTAGGAACTGGACTCTGCAAGGAAAGTAACTCCTCGGGACTGCAAGCTGAAGGTCACTCAGCGTAAGGTACTGGTCTAGCCTGTCATACATGTAGTGTGGGCTTCATCATATTCATGCTTTCAGCATTTCAAGCCACCTGGTATAAATGGAAACCTAATTTGCAGTCTCTTGTGGTTCTCTGACTACATCTCCATGGCAGTAAATACTGCCCTATCTTTCGGCATTACACGAGGAAACAAGTGAGATAAGCACCTGGGCAATAAACTCTGGCACAGTCCAATTTTAGGCACATACCCAATTACCTCACCGCAGTTCACCAGTAAACTGTGTACTGCACAGCGCGAAGCCTCGTTCCTCAGGCTCCAGTTTAAACAGCTGTGGACTTGGTAGAGCCCTGCTGACACACATAACAGTTACACACATATCCTATGAATTCCTGTATCGTGCTTTACAAACCCGTATTTTCATAAGACCTAGTTTATAAGACATACATGATACACTACAAGGGAAGGTGTACGGTTATATAAAAACTGCTCCTAAGGAGTTAGTACATAATTTAATTAGGGCATAACACTATTATAAGGGAAGAGTATATTACTGTTACAGTCAGGTTCCAATAACGCTTTCTAATACCAGTTCACATTAGGCCACCGTATACACTTAATAAGCTCACCGGACAAAATACACATTGTCCCCTTGTATAAGGTGAATAGTCATTTCAGAATCCTGCAGATGGCGGCTACTTAGATGAGGGTGGTCTATACAAACCTGTACTTGAGTGTGAGTGATGGTATCCATAGATGGAGAAAAGAGGTGGTACAGTGCCAGTGCTCCTTGTGGGTCGCATGTGTGCAAAATGGCTTAATTGTTAGCATGTTAAGGAGCCAGTGGAGTGGTGTCCAGGGTCATATGTATATGTAATGAAAGTGACCAGTGACAGTTGATAGACACAGTATGTTTCTAATAAAGTGTCCACTTTAGGTGAAGCCATGGTCGGTGTTTCTAATAAATGGCAGTTTTCGTTTGAAGCACACGGTTGGTGTTTCTAATAAGTGGCCAGTGATGGAAAGTACAAGGGCGGTGTTTCTGATAAAGTGCCAGTGAGTGGAAGCCAAGTAGGTGTTTTCTAATAAAGTGGCCAGTTAGTGGAAGCACAAGTAGTGTTTCTAATAAAGTGGCCACTTTAATGTTGAAGCAATGGTAGGTGGTTTTCTATAAAGTGCCAGTTTACTGGAAGCACGAAGGGAGGTGTTTTTCTAATATAAAGTGGCCCAGTGAGTGGAAGACACACAATATGGCGGTGTTTTCTAATAAAGTGGCCAGTGAGTGGAAAGCAACAAGGTAGGGGTTTTCTATACAAGTGGCCAGTTAGTGGAAGCACCAAATGGGAGGTAGTTTCTAAATAAAGGGCCAGATAGTGAAGCAAAATGTTAGGTATATTCAATAAGTGGCACAAGTTAGTGAAGCACAAGGTTGGTGTTTCCAATAAAGTGGCCAGTAGAGTGGAAGCACAAGGTAGGTGTTTCTAATAAAGTGCCAGTAAGTT